>VXBT01000669.1:73624-109513 GCA_013400235.1 Oriolus oriolus
CCGCTCAGGCCCGCGCTCCCGCCGGAGGCCGCGAGGCGCGGCCCGGCGGCAGCGGCCCCCTCGCCCTGCTCCCACAGAGCCGTGCCCGCCCTGGCCCGTCCTCACCGCCACCAGCCGCGCTCCCCCTCGCCCAGGTACAAAATCCTCTCACTCCCCCGGTGCCTTGTTATGGCGACTCGACGCTCCAAGATGGCGGCTTCCTCCTTCCTCCCGTGCGCCCTCCCCCTCCCGGCGGGCGGCACCGCCCCGGTCCGCACGCACCACGTACGTACGTACGTACGCTCGGCGTGCACCACGCGTCACGCCACACCCAGCGTGCCGTCCCCACGTGACCGCGCTCGTCGGGCCGGCCCCTCGTCGTGTTCCTTCGTCCCTCGGCCTGCGCCGGGCCCTCAGTCCCGGCCCTTCCCTTTTAACCCTGTTTCGCAAGAAAACGCTTGGAAACTTAACGGGGCTTCGCTATGTAGTCATTAAAACAGAGCCAACAGAAAGAATAAGAGACTGAGCCACAGCCTGTAGGAGTCACAACCACCGATCGTGACAGGCTGGGGATTTGCGCTTCTTTTTAAACAGCTGTTACTTAGACGTGGATTTTGGCAAACGGAGACACAATGGAATGTAATCTTAAACACTAGCATTTAAACACATGGTAGTTCTAAAACTGGTTTGCATACAAAATTTTCTTCAAATGTTTTTCCAAAATATATGCAAAAAGGCCAAGGGCATTCCTGGTTTTACGTAGTTCCTCTCATCTACAGCTGTCTCTAGATAGTTGTTTTTCCACCCTCAGCAGCAAAAGGCACAGGCTCCACCCTGCAGTTCTGGCTGATTGCGAACGTCCTCCCTGAGCTCTCAAGTGTCCCGGGCTCAGTGACTGCTCGCGTTACCTCTCAGCCCTTTTGCAGCACAGGGCTGCAGGACAGGGCTTGCTCAAGTTTGTGTTGTCCGTGTGAGGAGGGGGATGTGAGTGCGGCACAGTGTGAGCTCCCTATGGCCTCCCTCCGGTTTTGCTGCTCTCCATCGTCTCACTTTCAGGAGAAAGAGTGCCCGGAGGCTGATGGGCACATGCAGGTGCACACAAAGGTCCTCATGGCAGGGGAGGACAGCGACATCCTCGGGGCAGCAGGTGCCCAACAAGTCGAGATCTAAGAAGCAGGAGGAGTGGTTGTAACCCAGCAGTGCCCACGAGAATAACACCGCCTCCTTCTTCACCAGTCCAAAGTCCCGTTTGAGTCTTTGCTGGTAGAGAGGCCTTGGTGCAGCTGTGCCTAGACAAGAGGAGGACAAGGACTGTGCTTGTCAAACCACCTCAGCTCCGCACACAGGAAAAGCTTTCTGCCAAAATGCCAGCTGCAATGCCATCCTACTCTGCCCCAGACCGGGGCATTCTCACTGTGGGTCTGGTGCTGTGACATCACTGAACAAAATGCCCATTTCCCTGAGCAGAGAAAATCTTGATTTCCCATCTTAATTCTGCTTTGTTACCCTTGTGAAATCAAGCTGCCCAGCCCCTGCTAGCCCTGCTCTAGACTTGCAGAGTGGCTGCCAAGGCTTTGCTTTCCTGTGCAAGCCACCTCACGCTCCCCCAAGCCCAGACGAGGGGCAAAGCAGCAGGAGAAGGAGCAGAAGACAACCACAAGTCACTGGGGTTAAAGCAGCCAGGAGGACCCCAAGGCAGAGGGCGATGATCATACAGACCATACCCATGCTTCAAAGTCCTGCACAGCTCCAGAGAAGTGCCTGGATCCAGGAGGTTTCTGGTAAGGGTGGTCCTTGGCACAGAACTTTTCAAAGCCTTCTGGACCACCTGGAACAAGGACAGCTGTGGGCAAGAGCCCTGAAGGTTTCCAGGGAAGAGGTAAGGGTGTTCTAGATCTTCTGTGGTACAGACCAAAGGAATATGGATTCTTCAAACCATACTTTAAAAACCAACTTACAGCACTAGTAAAAAGATGATAAAGCTAGATGCTAATCTTTACATCAATCAGGTCGCTCTATGCCTGGAGCTCATTTGCCTTGCAAATACTCTATTGTTACATTCTGCCTCCCTCCCTACTCACTTAAATGATTAACTCCACCCCAGAAAAGAACTTTTGTAGAAACTTCTGGAGGAGAGACGGATCCTGCCCCTCAAACCATGGGGCCGGTGAGCTACTCATCAGAGACCTATGACTTGGTGAGTTGGGCCTGGCTTTGCTTGATAACAGGGATGGCAGGTAGAGCTGGGGTGGGCTGAAAGGCCAGGTTTCTGGCCATCCACCTTCTCACCCTCCTGTTGGCAGAGACAGAGCTCGAGCCATTTCTTATGCCAGCGTAATCAGTCCTTGCATCCCTTAAGTCCAGACTTGACCAGAAGCACGATGCTGTTGCTTGCAGAGAGCCGACATAGCGTGGTTGCAGCCACTGTGATCCAGGGGTGCTGAGTATTCTGTTAGGGAAAGCTGCCTGGCTACCGGGACCTTGTGCGCAGATGTTCTGGCAAGCACTAAGCCCGAGTGCTGTCCTTGCACGAGGACACAGACCAGAGCCTCCGCAAAGGGCCAGGTGACTCACCTGGAGAGCGGGGCTCCGGCAGTCCTGTCCTGTGCTGCCAGCCTGTCTCAGCCTCTGCTCCCTGCTGTCCTGCTGTCTGCACAGCCATTAGCCCAGTGTGGGCGTAAAACACTTATTCTGAGCCAGGCGCCTTTTGCACCAGCCTTCAGTGGTATAAATGACTGTGTACACAGTGTGCAAAGCCCTGTACACCTTATCTGGTCTCCTTACACAACTGGAATACGCAAGCAAACCCAGTCTTCTCTCTCCGTGTGTGAAAACCCTTGATATGACCATCCTGCTTGCTTTCTCCACATACAGATGCTGCTGAAAGGGGAATATGCAGTACATTTACAAGGGGGGAATTTTAAAGAGTGGAAGATAAATTGCAAGTACTTCTTCTAACAGGGAGTGATGACACTAGGTGTTCTACCTCACAGTTCTCTTCCTAGCATTTACAAGTGAAAAAAAGCGGCTGCACCTTTTAGTGTATGTTGTGCTATCCAATGGGAAGTACGCACCAGCATTATTGTTAACCTGGTTTTCAAATATTGCATCTCAGAATTTATTTTTTAGTACAGCAGCTCTCTGCAGCAGACCCCAGGATTAGTTATTCCAAAAAGAGAAATCTTGGATTCAATTGTTACCAAATTTTCTGTTCCTCCTTTTTTCTTATACACCAGGGAAGAGCAATGAGATGGGGAAGCAAGCCCTACCCTCCTTATTTCTTTTCTGATTCATCCAGTATAAAAATCCTTTGCAAATGGTGGTCATTCCTTTAAAACTTTTTGGGAGAAGACACTTCTTTCCCTGACCTCTGTTGAAGTTCAGTGGCAGCACTAAAATTTGCTGAGAGGTTAAAACCAAACTCAAGCCTTTTTCACCTCCTTTTCTTTGCATACAAAATTTCCCATCATCCTTAGCTTTGTGATTTTTATCTCTGCTGTGAATTATTTTACGTAATAGAGGAGACCCCATGTGATGGGGGGTGGGGGGCGGGAGAAACCCAGTTGATTTTAGGACTAAATGCCCACAGTCAGGTGCCACAGCAGCAAGAGTTTTAGACCTTCTCTCAGACTTCTGCAGTTGGGAGTTTGACGTTTGTTGTTTCTCACCTCTGTCTCCTGGCAGCTTCCCAGATTTGGCTCCCTCCCTGGAACAGGGAGGCCGCAGATATCACATGAGCATCGCTGTATTTGCTTTGGTGGTGCCATATGTTGCTTTACTTATACTTGGTGCTTGTAGCAGCAACCTACTCACAAAGATTTGAAAAAAAAGGCCTCCAAATTGTCTTGTCAAAGTGGCAATGCAAACCTTGCCTTGTGCAGAGAGGATTGTTTGATCAATTGAGCAATTATGGAAAGAAAAATGATGAGAACATTTGCACCAAAAGGGCATTTATGTCAGTATCACACAGTGAATACAGTGAGGGCCTCACCTAAATTTTGATGCCATATTAGACCATTTGACTCTGTAACCTTGCGGAAAAGTACCATGCCCAAAATGATAACCCCATTTCTCCATAGCAAAAATGCTTTGCCTGCTAACCTTCCTCAGCTAGCTGCAGACTAGACAACCAAAAACACAGTTGCAGAAAAACCACTGAGATCTACACCAGGTTCCCTGAGGTTCCTCAGTTTTCATTGCAATGGGACCAACATGACTCAAGAGCGTAAAGGCACCTAGACTACAGTAACATGGTATTTCCACAGGCCTTCATCTTATTCCTGGATTTCTCTGGTTCAGCCCCTGGAGAAGTCATGAGCAGAAGCTCTGTCAGTAAATCGTACTGATGTGGGCAATTAGAGTTCTAAGGTTTTGGGAGTGAAATATGCTGCTCCCAGCCCTAGGCATCAACTAGAAGGGAATGATTCACATGGAAAATCCGTAACAGTGCACAAGTTGCTTCACTTCTGCAGCCAAATGTTTTGGTTGCTGACAGCTGTGGGGAACTGAGAAAAACAGCTGACACACGGAGACCAGAATAACTCTGTGATGCAGGTTATAGGGGTAAAGGGATCCCTGAACAAAAAGCACGCAGGAACGGCCTTACCGGACATGCACTTGACTGCTCTATTACAGAAAGAGACACCACTTTTTCTCCCGCCCCCAAATCTGCTGCAATTGTCTTGCAGGAGACCTGTACAAAGGTCCCTCTGCATGCACACTGTTGACTTATCCCATCCCGTATCAGGCAGTCACCCACTTCCAGTCCTAGAAATGAGAATTGCAGCAGAGCCCCCAGAAGCTTCAGCTTGTCGTATTCAGTGCTTCTCCTGCAGCTCTGGTCCCTGCCCTTCCTGTCTCAGCCCAGACTCTGATTTTTCATCCTCTTTTATTTGTCTCCAACTCATCTCTGTCCGCTCCTACCCACATGTGCTGCTCTGCTCAGAGATGCAGGAGAGGACGACTCAAACACAGCTCTGCACACACTTCCCCTACCCACAGCGAGTGGTTTACAGTAAGAGCCCTCCCTACCTGCTCCCCATCAGCAATCAGATGGTGTCTGATAGTGGCACTCAGCCTCTGCACTTCCGGCTCCAAATGCAAGGTGATGCTGGAAACTGGTCAGCAGCCAAAGCCACTGAACACTGCCCAAGCTGCCCATCCACTGCCAGCAATGGCGCTGGCATGGCTCCAAGAGAGGACTGACACTCCAACCAGCAAACACAGCCATTTTCCATAATTTCATTTTTCCCTTCAAAGCTGGAATCGTCCCACCTCTTCCCAGTGAAATTTCCCATTCCAACCTATAATCTGTTTGGGGTTTTCAGCACAGTCACCTGCACAGCCTGAGCAGCCTGGTTTGGTCACTGCAATGAATTGCAAAGGTTTTTAGGTTGGTTTGGTTTTTCTCAGAGAGGTTTGAGGATCTGGCCCTGGCCAACACATCACAGATTTCTGCGTGTGTTGGTAACTCCTGATGAAAGGTCCGGGTACAGAGTAGGCAGGAAATACTTTCAAGCTGGGGAGAAAAATAACTGGGAAGGATTTCTTAAGGCTTTTGTCTTTAGCAGCAATCCCTGGTGTCCAAAATCATACACTTAACCAGAAAAGTAAAAGTTCTTTGGTAATACAAAATGCTTCTCACCAAAGGCTTGCAACCTCACATTACATTAGCAAGAGCTGGGCAGGGTTATTCCATACTTTTCCCAAGAACCCATTCACCCTCCTACCGTCCACTGCTTGGGGACTGCCTGTGCCAGCTGTCTGCTCTATGTGGTTGGTAATGCTCCATAGGCTTCTGCCCCATCAGCATGCCCGGGCTCCTCTTGGAACCATGCAGATGGTTTCATCTGCAGAGCAGTTTGGATGAGCCCTGCTGCTGCCAAGTGACCTCTGTACCCCCACAGTCATGTGGAGAGGCACACAGTGCATTACCCAGAGAAAGCTGCCTGAGAGAAAAGAAACATAAATCACCCTTCCCTAGCTAGGTACGATGCAAGACTCCAGGCTGGTTACAGTAATTTTGCTTAGTAGCCCATTGGGTTAGCAAAAACCCCCCACATCAGGTCTAAAAACTGTGTAAAGCAGGGCTGGTATTTTTAGACAGGAACTTTGGCTGATGAGGGAAGGAACAGCAGGTGCAAACGGCTGCAGCTGGCAGTGAAAGGTATGAAAGCATGAGCAGAGACTTCCGCTGTGGTCAACACTGAAGTCTCAGCACAGGTCTCCAGAGAGGGTGTGGGTGGGGGACCTCAGGGTGACTGCTGCTGAGCTCTTCCCAGTTGTTACTAATTTTCAGTTTGCCACAAGCTTCCTCCACCACTCTCTTTTTGTGCAAGGCCAGCTGGAGCATGACTACCATCCAGGGAGCTCATCCTGAACAGAATTCCAGCTTCCCAGCACTCAAAACTTGCCCACAGCCTCAGCCCGAACACAGGCTGGTCAAGAAGATACAGCAAGCCAAGGGCGAGTCACATCTGCAGCAGCTCTATTGCACTTCCTTTACTGGGTATCAGCCTGGGGTCCAAGTGGTGTTTTCCTTTCCCTTTCTGTGACTGCAATTAATTCAGAACTGAAAGGTTTATCGACAGAACAGATCTCTCTCTCCATCATCTATTCCTGTAGCTATGGCACCATAGTGCCTCAGAGGCTTTCCTCCCATTGAGTTGAACACCTGCCCCACACCTTCCTCCAAGTGCGTGGAAAGCGATCTCAAAGGACAGCTGCTGCTGTCCCCACCTCACCTTGCTCTGTTGTAGGCAGCTCTCAGGCCTCTGAGGAGGAGAAGAAGGGGACAAGTTCACTGCACAGAGTTTGAGGTACTGATGTGCAGTGTGGTGAATCCTACCATCTTTATACCTGACAGCAGGCAGCAGGCAGGACAGGAGTGGGCCATGTCAGAAATGGGTGGGAAAAATCAGGAAAGCTGGTAAGAGGAGGGTTCCATTCTATGTGAGAAAGCAAAATTCTCCAGCAGGTAACTTGGCAAGAACCAGAAGATGAAACTGGTCATCTGACTGGACACCAAAACATCCTCCAATATTCCAGTTAAAGATTACAGACTGAGCAGCCCTCGCTGTCACAGATGGAGAAAACCCTCTCTACCTGCTGCTGCACCTCCTGGCAGTGGAGGGGCCTCCAAGGTCATCACACTGCACACAGCATCTCCTCCTGAGGCAGGTGGGCTGCAGGACGTGGGGGTGCTCCACTCTAGGTCTGCCACGTGCAGCTGAGGGACTGGGTTCTTGTGTTCAGAAAGTCCCCTCCATTAACAAGACTCTCTCTGTTCCCCAGAGCCAGGTGGAGCTGAGTGGTTACTACGAAGCTGAGAACACCACCCCTTCTTTGGAAGGCTACTTTTGCTTCAACCCAGCCTCATCTGTGGTTGGCAACCAGGGAGATCCCTTCAGAAGGATCTTCATGCCCCTCATCTATCTGCTGATGTTTGTGTTGGGGACTGTGGGCAATGCCCTTGTCCTGGTCATTTTGGAGAGGTTCAAGCGGTCTCGCACCACCACAGAAAACTTCCTTTTCCACCTCACGCTGGCCAACCTGGCACTGTTGCTCACCTTCCCATTCAGCGTGGTGGAGAGCTTGGCTGGGTGGGTATTTGGGAAGTTCCTCTGCAAGATACTCAGTGCTGTCCACAAGATCAATTTCTACTGCAGTAGCATGCTGTTGGGGTGCATCGCGGTGGACCGTTACCTGGCTATCGTCTATGCAATCCACACCTACCGCAAACGCAGAGCTCGCTCCATCCACCTCACCTGCACAGCTGTCTGGCTCTGCTCATTGCTTCTGACTTTACCCGATCTCATCTTCATGGAAGTCTGGACAGACGACAGCAACCGCAGCATTTGCTATTTTCCAGAGGTTGGGATCGATGGAAACAATGCATGGCTGGCAACCCGCTTCCTTTACCACACCGTGGGCTTCTTTGTGCCTCTGCTGGTCATGTGTTACTGCTACATGGCCATCATCCGGGCACTGTGTCAGTCCCAGCGCCTGCAGAGGCAAAAAGCTGTCCGTGTGGCCATCCTGGTCACAGGCATCTTCCTCCTCTGCTGGAGCCCGTACCACGTCGTCATCTTCCTGAACACACTTACCAAGCTAGAAGCCTTCACCAAGAACTGCCTCCTGGAAGACCAGCTGGACACAGCTATCATGGTGACAGAGGCCATCGGCTTCACACACTGCTGCCTCAACCCCATCCTCTACGCCTTTATTGGGGTCAAGTTCCGTAACGACTTCTTCCGGATCCTGCAGGAGCTTGGCTGCATAAGCCAGGAGACCCTGCAGGAGATCCTGGAGGTGACAAGGAAGGGCAGCGGGATAGAGTCTGACAACACCACCTCCATCTCCACTTTCTAGCTGGGAAAGGCTACCTGCAGGGCAGAACTGGCCTGGGGCTTTCCTTCCCAGGGGCACACTTGCTGTGGTCCCAGTTACAAGTTTCACAAGCATCCCCACAACTTTCTTCACTCCTCAGGAAACAGGTCGAATAGCCACCAAAGAACCCAACTCCCATCAGATACCTTGCCTGGCTCTTCCTGGTTCTCATATTTGTAGAGATCCACCTGGCAGCTGTTGGTGAATGCTGGATGTCTGATGGTCACTCTTGTGGGGCTGGATGAACTCGAGTGGGTTGAACATGACATTCCCACCTCTCCCTCAAAAAACTGGCTGCAGGCATCTTGTGCACAAAGCCAGGCACGGGACTGGGGTGCCAGGGGCAAGGAAAAAAGGGCAGCCAAGTAAATGAGTTGTGTCAGTAAGCAGGTCTCCATTTCACTAGCTCAGGTTGGTACAGACATGCCCAAAGGAAGCCATGGTACTCAGTGGCCACAGCAACTGGAGAGATGCAGGTAGGACTGACGAGGGCTGCAGAGCTCAATCCGATGGCATGGGCATACAGTGCTGGACACTCTCTGACTGCAACATTGTCCTCCTGCTGCATGACATCCTCTCAGCCAGCCACAACACATTCATCTTCCCAACACAGCTCATGCCAGGAGGTCCTCCCACAGACTGCAAGATTTGACTGTCACAGACTCCTTTCCTGACACCAGTTGCATCCTTCCCCACTTGTTTGATCTGTTTTACTGCTGTTATGATGTCCTGTGAGCGACTGCTGAACTGAATGCCTGACTATGCAAAAGTTTGCCTTTAAGGAAGAATACCATCTGAAGAGATGGCTTCTGTCTTGTGACTGCACACAGGGAGAGAAACCACACAGCTTTGTAAGGGTGAAGGTATATAACGTAGGGGGTTTTTGGGAGCTAGTTGTATGGCTGTTTGTGGGTTCTGAGAGCAAGGAGACCCACTGCCCCAGAGTAAGGGAAAGAGCTTGTTTGCATAATTTTTCTTTGTTTTTAGCAAGGCTAGAGGATATGTGGCATTTGCACTATGCTTTCTGATAGTTTTCCTCCACCTGCATCTACAGGGCTTCCAGAGATTAAGTGCATCCAAGTGAACAGAGGACAAACCTGGGTGGTGATCTTGCAAGTATGCAGAACTGCTCAGATCAGGGCAGCTTGATGATAATTTGGTTCAAAATAAGAGCAGCAGCTTTCCCCATCATTAATTCTTGCACTGCAAACTGGTGTGCGGGGAAGCCCCAGCAGACTAAAGCCTGCTGCTGCCTAGGAGGTCTTGTCACAGTTTAACATGGCAGCGGGCCCTCAACACTGCTCCATGACGTTTCTATTCCTAAAGAGTGCTGTGGCCTGAACTGTGGGAGAGCCATGCATACCAATGTCACATGAGCATGACCTTCATCACGAGCACACGTTAAAATCTGCTCTACCCTTCACCTCACATTTTAAGCAATGTCAAAACAATGTTAGTTCTCTTGCAGCAGCAGGAATTTTGTGCTAACCTCACTTCTGAAATGCATCCCACTAGCAGAGAGCTCGGTCCCAGGTGAACTTCACGGTACTCAAGGGCCCTGCTAAAAAGACCAGCCATTATGGAAGGAGTCACATTACGTCAGCCTGACTCAGGCAGAGATCTCAATAGCTTGATCTCACATTGTGACTTCAGGAGAAAACTCACCCAGTATAAGGCAGTCCACCATTTCCTGCAGCACCGCATCTTCAAAGATGAAACTTTCAGGTAATGGTGATTGTGGTTGTTCAAGCACATACATGCAGCAGAGAAGGACAAGTCTCTTAAGCCTGCACTTGTGTTCTCCATCGTTGTACCAGTGAGCGAACCCATTGCAGATGCATTGTAAACACTTCCCCAGCAGGTTATGGTGACAGCTGTGTTTCTACATGAAAATGTTACTGAAAAAAATAATAGTCAAAGAGTAAAATTCTTACAGTAGTCACAAAATAAAAAGCTGCACGCAAATGAAAGTGAACAGATTACACATCTATCGTTACCGTAGCTTTTAGCACTGGTATGTACAAACCTTTAGGAAGGTTTGAGGTAAGCTGTAATAAACAACTGAATAAAACACCATCTTCGCATGTATAGTGCTTGTAAGCATTTGTCTGCAACCGTGTCACTTTCTTCAAGGGAGACGCATTAGAGAGCACTAAGTGGGCAGATAGCACCTTTCTGACAAGCTCTGCTCAAAGGGCTCAGAGGAGCACCTTGCTCAGATTCTCCTTCACCAGTGCCACAGAAGGCTCTGCTGTGTTCAGAGTCAGTCCAGACCTACATTGCCTCTCTGCTTTACAGAGCCTCTTCCACTAACTGCAGCACCTCCTGCCCCAGTTTTACAGCAGCTGCTAACCTGACTGGAAGGCTGCCCTTGCACCTACATTTGGCTCAGACAGCATGGGAATGGCTTGGCTCAGAGCTGGCAGACCTTCCCCAAAGAGTTGCCGTTGTTGCTCCCACAGCTGCCTGCAGCCAGCCTGCTGAATGGCGACAAGAAGAAAGCAAGAGGAACTTTCCTTCACCGCAGAGGAAGCTCTGCTTTCCACTCAGCGAAACCCTTGCTGTCTCCTCAAGGAGACATGTGTCATGGCTGTCACAACACCTTGCCCCAGAGTGGGCTTCCCTGCTAAGTACTCATGCTGCCAAAGCCGCCCCTGCAGCCCACGGGCAGACTTTCAGCCTACCCTATGGAGCTCTGCTCAACCCCTATCCCACCAGTACCAAGTGAGGCAGATGTACTCTGCCTGCCCAGGCCACTGGGAAGGGGGACTGACCCAAGGGGAGCTCCAACGTGGCTCCTGCAGAGAGTAGGGAGATGGTGTGTGGGAAGGCAATGTCACCACCATCCACAGCACATCCTCTGCACCCCCAGTCTGGACTGTGCTCTGCAAACAAGGCTCCAGCAGACAAACCAGAGGAAGCCCTGGTTTCTGATGAAGGCAACCCCAAAGATGGGAACACAAGAGCACACTGCTCTGCATTTCCTGCAGGGCAACCAAGTCTCCCAGGAGACAGAGCTGGGGTGTTTCAGCAGAGCATCCTGCTACACACACAGTGATCACAGGGCCGTGGCAGGCAGTAGAGCATGTACAGGTGAGTGTGAGTAAGAGAACGCATGAATGAACGTGTGCCTGGGAGCGCTGTAGAGAAGGGGCTCCCCCGATGCCCACACAACCCTCCCAGCACCTCTTGCACTCTGTCTCCGCTACAGTCCTGTGGAAAATCACGTGGAAAAAGACAGGCACAGGGTCAGGTCTTGAAATTCGTCTTTTTAATAAAAAGGCACCTATAAAACAGGTCAATACATTACAGGCAGCACAGATACCCAAAAACAAGCCTAAAAATTGTTTCAAATAAAAACCAATAAGATGTCTTCACATATTGTATTTATATATTTATATTTATATATATATTTATATAATGGTACAAAATGACTGGGGAAGTTTCTCCATGGGATGACAGAGAACAGGTCAGTCACCTTTACCTCAATGTGAAAGCTAATTCCAGGTGTGTGATTATCTGACATACTGAAAGATGCAGTTTCCCAGCATTCGCTTTTTTGGAGCTGGAAAAACATGGCAAAGTCATGGCTAAAAGATGGGCAAACCTTCTACTGTGATTAGGTGGAGTCAGTACACAGAACTCAAGGTGAGGAGCCGAGCGATAAACTACAAGACACAAGACTAGACACACGGTCACAGCAGCGGGCAACCAGCTGATGGCAAACCTTGGCCGGGTCTAACAAGGACTGGCTGTCACTGAGCCTCCAAAGAAACTCCTGCCACATTGCTGTTCACAGACATGGTTGGAAGCAGCGCCCAGGGCACAGGGGTGTTAGGCAGCATTTCTTCTCCTCATTGTTCAGCCATCACAGTGGTAGGGGTAGGGCTGGCTCCAGGGCAGTGGGATTTTGCAGAAGAGCACCAACTGCTGCTCCAGAATCCTCAGCTCTGACCTAGCATCAGGATTTCCCTTTTGTATCCAGGGCTGCTGAGCCAAAAGGCTTAGCTTCTTATTTGTCAGTGAAGGACAGGTCTTCCTCCTGTCGCCAGGCAGAAATATGCATCACACTGCCAAGTCCCTGTGAGCACTCAGCACCGGTCTCCTGAACGCTGCACGGCATGTGCCACAGCCTGCGGGCTCCTGCTGATGCAGGGACAATGCGCTGCTGACAGAGTGAGGACTGCAAGCCCCAGGCAACTTCTGTGTCGGGCTGGGCAAAAGGGACAACAGGGAAAGTACAAACACATGGAGATCTCAACCAGGCTAAAACAACAGGTATCTACAGACAAACAAAAAACCTTCCATATAGAAAATGTTATGGCTTCAAATTAGCCGAGACTTGCTGGTGGGTGATGAGCAAGGTTTGGGACTGGTATTTGGATGTTTACGAGAAACTACCAGCAGCCAACACCCTGAAGTGCAGCCAAGAGAAGCTACAGTCTTTCAGGCAAGTCAAGCTTAGAAACAGCCTAGAAAGAAATCTGTTTGAGCCACATCCTCCCACATGAAACACACACTGAAAGGATCGAGAATCCAACCAGCTAACATGTCAGGTCCAAAGCCTGGGCTGAAGATTATTCTTCTGCTCCAACTGCCAAGGCAGGAAGGAGCACTTCTCGTGATTGTTTCTGTTTTACCACTTAAAAAAAATGTTACTTGCTCACATTGTATACAACAAACCCCCACAAAGCAGGAGACTGGAGCAAGATCCTTCCTCAGATCCAAACCCATGCTTCCTACCCAGCACTGTTCACTACAAAATGCCCCAAAGCTTCAGTGTATTCCTAACTGGACTTTATGACTCCATCTTCTCACGGATTGGGTCAAGACAGCTGCTAGGCTGACATTTCAGCACCCACCAGCCTTTCCAAACAGCTTGCAACATGATAAAAAGTGTTGCTGTTCACTCACTACTTGGCAATCTCCCTTTCCAAAGCCCTCTCCTCCCTGCAATAGCTAGTTCGGAAAGGGGAGCTCTGTTATAAGAGAGGTAGTGTGTTAAGCCTGGCTCTGCAGAGATAATCCTCCAAGTGGTGTTCCTCCAGCAATTGTGTGCCCCAGGTTCACAACTGGATGCTGGAATGCAGTCCCCACAGAGGTCCAGAGATACTGTGATATGTGCAGAAATGCGTGTGCATCACACCACATTCCACTCTGTGAAAAGACATGGGAAATACCATCAGGGCTGCATACAGGAAGACCTTACGGAGTACAGGATGGACAGGGTGGAGCTCATCCAGAAAAGCCAGAGCTGTTCAAATGGCATGCTTCTGCCAGCCTAGGAATGAGAGACTGCAACTCCAGCCTCTTCTGTCTGAAGCACAGGATGGCCATGCTGCCAACACTGAATGCTGAGGTGGAGTATTGCACTCGACACTGAATACTGAGGTGGAGGATTGCACTCGGGGACAGGTCCTCTTCAACAGCTGGACTTCCTGTGCCACAGGGCAGGGCTGCTGCCAGTAGCTCAGATTATGATGGAGTGAAGACTGCCTGCAAAACTCTGGAGATTAAGGACTGACAAGCACAAGGAAGACCTTGGAGAGCATTCAATGGCAGGGGAGTGTGATGCAGTGGCTAAGGGTAATGGATGGGTAATAGACTGGTGTAGGAAGGCTGCAGAAGATCAGGGTTCCCAGCTAGCCTCTCCTGGAAGCACTGGAATGCATCACCTGACTCACCTCAAAGCCCATCTGTCCCTACACACCACAACACCTTGCCTACAGGGGACAAAGCATGAAGGGAAGAGAAGGGAGTAGAGGTGACAGGGCTGATCAAGATCTTCAGGTCCAGCATGTTATCATCTGCGAAGCCCAGATTCTTGATGCTTCTGCAGCTGAAGGCCCAGCATCCTTCCCATCCCAGACACAGCAGCTTCTCCAGAGAGCAGCAACAGCTGCATCCTGTAAAGCTGTGGCCTCTGCCCTGCCAAATGAGCGCCGCTCCAGCAGCATTTCACTGGGGCTACCGCTCTGGCCCCCCCAATGGCCCTTTGTCAGTGGTTATGTTTGTGTACTTGGCATAGGATCCATGTATCCACGGGACCTGAGATCTGCATGACACTGCACCACCCCCTCTCCCACACATGCAAAACCATTCAGATGCGTGAACAACACAGGTCTGACGCAGAGTCACTCTACAATGGGGTCTCTCAACACCCTGTGCACCCTGGGGATCCTCCTGCCTCCCCCAAGGAGAGTCTTCAATCCTTGTACACTGTTGCCTTTAGCATGGTTTTTTTTTCTTTCTGTTTTTTAAAACATGTTTTGAGGCTTCTATTAAAACACAGAAATACAGAACAATTAAAATCCAGCACAAGTTTTGCCTTTCCCAGCGACCTATTTACAGCTAGTTCCAAAAACCTTCTTGCACATTTTGGTTGCTTAAAAAGGAAGGAAAAAAAAAAAGAGGGGGAAAAAGGGCAAGAAAAACACTCGACGGAGGAAAACCATAAGTGAAAACTTTACAAACTGCCACAAGGTCTGGATGTCCCTGGTCACCACACAGGGTTCAAAGTAACAGCCCCACTCCCAGCCTCTCCACCCTCCCCTTCCCCAAAAAAGAAAGGAAAAAGAAACCCAATTCACATCAAGTTTACTGCACATCTGGTTTGCTGTGTAGAGCCGAATCCGATATGTAAAGCATCCCACGTGGTGTCCTCCACCGGCATTGGCCCCCAACCTTCCCCCACAGAAAGGTTTAAAAATGTTTGTAGTGGCAGCCCCATCCCCCCCCAGCCCTGAGTGCCAGTCAGGGTTAGAAAGGCAAGTTCGCCATGTTCCCAGGTCCGGGGATGTAACTCATCTGGCTGTCCAGGGAGACACTCCTCTGCCTCATCTGGTGCGTGACCATGAGGTTCTGCTGAGGCGGGGGCCCCATGAGAGAGCCCTGAGGTGACATCATATGTCCTGTCTGGGCATACATCTCCCCCGACACAGACATGCTTCTCTGCTTGGCCTGCATCAGCATGAAATTCTGCTGGGCCATCAGGCTCTGCTGTGGAGACATCATGCCCTGGTGCATGCTGTTGCCCATCATGCCTTGCTGGGGCGGTATGCCTGTCCTGCTCAGCATGGGCACTTGTCCAGGATGGCACATGGGCATGCTGAGTCCCCTCTGCACACCCTGCTGCCCGGGGAGGCTGGGAGCATTCATACCCGGACGCACAGGGGGCTGCTCAGCCATCATGTTCTGTAGGTTCATGAGGTGGAGGTTGGAAGGCTGAGATTTGGGTGCCTGGCTGTCACTCTTGGGGAAATACTGCAAGGTGCTGCTTGGCTTCTCTGATGGGATGATCCTGGACAGGTCAAACTCCGGGATCCCCGTGGGCGTGGGGCGGATGACCTCGCTGAGCTCGGGGTCGTTCAGCACCGACGCCACCCCAGGAAGCACGGGCGGGTAGGGGTCACCAATCCGAGGAGGGATGTTCTTGCCCATCATGTGCTGCTGAGGGGGCATCTGGCCAGGCTGCTGGGAGGGAAGGTCCTCAGGTGGCAAGGGCATCCCTGGTGGGTAATGCTGCTGCATCCCAGGGCCACCTCCTGCGCTGGGGGCCATGGGCATGCCTCCAGCAGGAGATGGCATGGCATTGTGGGGCTGCTGCATGCGGGGGAACACAAGCTGGTTAGAAGGAATCATCTGTGAACTGTTGTGCACAGGGCCACACTGCTGGTTCAACGAGTCCTGGGGACCCGGGGGCAGCATCATGGGGTTCTGGGGGGGCACGCCTGCCCCTGGCCCACTCGGATGCATAGGAATGTTGGACCCCAGAGGGTTTGGGGAGGACATCATGGAGGTGGGGGGCGGTTCATGAGAAAGGGGCTGCTGACCAGGCAGGTTCATTCCCATGGGGCTCTGAGAGGATCCAGGCCCCACAGAGTTCAAGTGCAGTTGATTTGGCTGATTCCCCGTCACGCCTAAGGACAGGAAAAAGAGAGAAGAGTTAAGACCTTCCCACAGATCTTTCAGGGCTGCAAAATTCACATCCTGAAAGCCTGCCAAGCAGTCCTCTCAAAATGCCCTGAGCATAGAGCATGATGCTCAGTAAGCAGGTCAAGGTTGGGCTTGCAAAGCACCAACATCAGGAAGAAGTGCCCCAGACTCCAGCTCCCCAAGCATCGGAGGGCTCTTCCAGCTTCATCCAGTCCCATGCTAGATTTGTAATTTCTTACAGTCCCCTGATCTTAGAGTCCTGGCTGGCTTGGTGTGTGCCCTAACACCATGGTCCCAGCAGGGCTCTCAGCTGCCTGAAAGGCAGCAAGGAGTGACCCTTCACCACTGCCTGCCACAGGGTTTACCACCCAGCAAGCTCCAGTGACCCCACAACCTTGGGTGGTGAGGAGGAAAAAAGCAGAAGAGTCAGCAGCCTGACACAGGTGCTGTCTGGGCGGGAAGGCCTGTGCCCATCAGAAAAGCAGGGCAGCCATCAGTGCCTGTGGAGGCAGCCAATGCATTTGCATGGCTGCAGTCAACCTAAGTGACTGCTCAGCAGTGAAAGAGTCAAAAAGTTGATTTTTCATTTTCAAAACTGCCAAAAATATTTATCAGACAGCTTTAAGCCCCTAAGTCAAGTGGTAGAGCATGTTGGAATTCCCCTTTGGGCTGATCACCACATGACAAAAAACACTCATTTGCCTAGATGTCCTCACCAGTGCCACTACCTAGTGGAGCATATCTGGCCTACTGAAATCACAACTGTGCTGCAACACAGCCTTGCCTGTGCAGGCACTTGGTTCCACTCAAAACACCAGACTCCCAAGCCCCATTCAGAGCATCCCTGTCCCACTGCACAGGAACACAAGGGCTCTAAGCAGCAGACCTCTGCCTGTAAGTCCTGGAGCTGAGAAAACTCCAGGAGCCATGAAAACTCGGGCCCAACACATCTACATGGGTAAAGGTAAAAAACTTCTAGGTCTTGTGGAAGAAGGACTCCTCAAGCCAGACTAGCTCATGTCCTTCCACCCAAGCCAAAAGCTGATGGGCAGCCTGGGCAGAGGGCAGGGAAGTGCACAGACTGTTACAAACAAGGGGAAATTTAAGCTGTGTGACATGGCAGTCATGGGGAGATCAGAGTTTCTAATGCCTCCTCCACCTGCTGCCTCAGGTCCAATGGCAGCCACAAGACAGTCTGAGCCCTCGCAAGCCCACCTCCAGAAGCAGATACCTGACATACTTCCAGGTGGGAGCATAGGCCTGTCTGGCAGCAGCTCGTCATCAGAGGTGGCGATAGTTTTGATGGCATTGTGGTAGAGTGGTGTGGAGCTGGGCATGGCATACTTGGACATCTGGGACATCATCAGTGAGAGGGGGTTCTGGGAAGGGGATGGATCTGGAGAGGAAGTAAAAGGCATGTTCGGATTCATGGTGCTAGAGGTGTTACTGGCAGGTGCAGAAGAGCTGCTCCGAGGCCCAGAAGGGAGAGAACCTGCAAGCAAGAGAGAGATCAACTTAGTGTTGTCCACACACTGTGGCTTGCTCCCACCAGAGAGCAACCTTGTCCTCTCCTTCTGACAGCAGTGACCAGAGGAGGCTGCAAAGCACGGAGCTGGCACAGCCCAGCACTCTCTGGACTCTGAGAAGGCTCATGCAGAGACCCTGCTCCAGAGCAGTGACAGACTTCCACTTAAACCTGCCCCTGACTGCCCAGCACAGACACAGCATTTGCTGCCCGTGTCACAGATCTACCTGAAAAGGCCCTGTTTGGACTCCTGGGAAAAAATACTTGCTCTGTGAGATGCAGGGCCAGGCACGGGAACATGTGTCTTCCCGCTACAGAGAAAACTCGTGGGCTGGAGAGAAACCCTGTCCACACACTCACCGAAACTAAGCACAGACATGCACTCGCATACAAGACACCCAGCATACCCTGATCCAGTGCTCCGATGGAAGCAGATGAGTTCATATTGAGAGTCTGCTTGCTCTGGTTGACTCCTGGGCTGGGCATGGTGGCTTTGGGAGATGGCACCCAACCAGGGGAAGAAACAGCCATAGAAGGGGACTTCAGGCGGCTTGGTGAGCCAGTTGGAGACCGGACGTTGAGAGAGGAACTCATCACTTGGGGGGACTTGAGGGGTCCAGACTGGTTTGAAGGCGGCACACTGACCATCTGTGAGGGTGTCTGTGGGGACTTGAGGTTGGCAGATGGGGAGGCGACCAATGGCGAATGCACCTGGCTAAGGGTGGGAGACTTGAGGTGACCCATACTGGGGGAATTCATCTGGTTGATGTTGATGGTGAGGTCAGAGGGCCGGCGGCCCAGACCCCGGGAAGGTGCTGGGTGCATGTTGGCCAGGTTTCCCCCTGGTGTGGGAGTGGGATTGGAGGCTGGAGGCAGAGGAATGTGGCTGAGTCTGGTGGTGCCACCAATGCTCCCAACGGGCATGGTGCCCTGCTCAGGGCTGAACATGTCTGAGCCACTGCCCATCTCCTGGGGCAGGCTGGGGTAAGACCCTTGCCCAGCCGAGAAGCCTTGCTGTCCTTGGTTGGGGAACTGTGAGGGAATCATCATTTTCTGGGGTCCCGTTAGCATTGCACTGCCATTGCCATTCTGAGCCCTAACCCTGGCCAGCTCCTCAGGGTTCATGCCCTGGTGGGCCATCATTTCAGGGCCCCTCATCTTCTGCGACATCATCATCTGCTGCTGTGGGGTCATCTGGACATTGAGGTTCATGTTCATGTTCATATTGACATTCATGTTCATGTTGAGGTTGCCAGGGCCCATGGGTGCGTCCATGTCCCGAAGGCCTGACTGACTCATAGGGGGGCTCAGCATCCCACGAGTGCCTGCAAAGTCCATTCCAATTGGGGCACTGCTCAGGCTCTCACCCGTTATCTGCCCAGCAAACATGGATGGATCCATCTGCCTGTGAGCCTGCATCATCCTCTCCATTTCCATGCCCTGGCTCATGGAGTTGCTGGATATCCCCATGGGCCGCTGCATTGCCACTGGGCGTTTCTCCATGAGCTGATGCCGCAGGATCTCCTCTCTGGCACGGGGATTCATAAACCTTTCTGGGTCCCCTTGCCCTGGTGGGTAGGGCAAGGTGCCTTGTGGAAAGTTCCCAGGGCCTCCCATAGGAGACATATCATCGCTCCATCCCATGCTGGGCCTGACTGGCCTCTGCATGGCATTCATGGGCCCAAGAGCATCCAAGGGCATGTTCTGCATCCCTCCAAACCCAGAGACTCTCTGCATTTGATTCCCTGGGAACCGTGGCCCGGGGAATGGTGGCCCTCCCCGCAGCTGCATAGGGTCCTGCACATCTATGGGTCCCCGCAGCTGGCTGCCCATCCCTGGTGGCCACTGCTCTCCAGGCTTGCTGTGGTAGGGTGGTGGAGGCCCACGCATCATCATGCTCCCCATTGACTGTGGGATCATGATCTCCTGCATGGGCCGGCCGTGGATGCTGATCTGCTCCTCTTTCCGTCGCTTTTCCTCGTAGTACTCTTCCTGCAACTTCCTCCAGGCCACTTGCTCTGGTGTCAGGCTGTCCTGGTTCAGCCGCTGCATCATCATGTTCATCTGCTGTCCCATGTCAGTGCTAGGGTGGTGGGGCACCTCGTGTTCCAGGCCGGGTCCACCAAGGCTCTGGGTCTGGGAGATCATGGACTGCAGAGGCTCTTCATACTTCTTCATGCTGGCAGGGGGCGCGGGGGGCTGGGCAGGGGCAGCTTGCGGCTGAGGGGCAGTCCCCCCCTCACCTGCATTTTGGCTGGACTTCAGGAAGGGCTCAGCCTCCCCACTGCGCAGCAGCAGACGCTCAATGTCTCTCAGGGTCTGCAGAGAGCGTTCTCGGTGCTCCAGCTGCTCCTTTGAGAGCCCTTCCGAGTTCAAGGTGTTCCTGGGGCCCAGGCCTGCCTGCCCATTCCCTGGCATCCCTGGGCCTGGGCCCTCTCCAAGGAGGCTGGAGCTGGGCGTGGCGGAGGAGTCCACTTGCCCAGGCTGCATGGTGCTGGCAGACGCAGTGGGCGTATTTGGATGGTTACTTCCAGGCTGGTTATTGCTGCTATTGTTCCCCAAAGAGTTGGGAGTCAGATCTCTCCGGCCATCTTCACTTGTCCCTTCCTGGGGCAGGCTGCTGGGCACAGGCAAAGGTGTTTGACTGATGGCCTGAGGTGGTGGAGCTGGAGGCTGTGGCGGGGGAGGCTGTGGCTGCGGCTGACTTGCTTGAGGGGCCAGTGGCTGGGACTGTGGAGTGTTGGCAGTTGGAGGGTTAATTGGAAGTGGCTCAGCAACGCCCAGCACTTTAGGAGCAGGTGGTGCCTGGCAGAGAAAAGGGGAAGAAACTTGAGCAGGGAAAGATCCTAGGAAGGTATTCTTCCCTGCACCCTGCAGGAGACTTCTCTGTCTCAAAATGAAGCCTTCATGGCAGTTCACCTTCATTCCTCACCAGAAAAGATGTAGGCCCTACTACATGATCTAGGAATGCACAAGCAGGTACCCTGCACACATGGCTGCAGGGGAACATGCCATGCCCCATCCCAAACTTTTCACAGCTTACAACAGCAAGGACTTGTGCCAAAGAGATTTCGCAGCAAAGCAGCTTCCCACCTCACTGAAAGGGCATTCTGGCAACCCCTTCTTTCACAGCTGAGCCAGGGGCTGGAGGAGAATGGCTACATCAGAAGGGAAGGGTAATAGTCGGCAGCATGTGCCAACAGGAGCAATTGGTTCACAGGTGGTATACCTGGTCTAGCTTCGCCCGTGGGACATTCTGTTGATGGTAGGCCAGAATGGAGTCAGCTCGGCCCTGCAGGACAGCTTCGGCAGCTCTGGAGAGAGAGCACAAATCACGTCAGAAGAGGCACTGTCTGCCCCATCCTACCCATCCGAGGCCCCAGCTGCTGCCTCTGTTCTTCAGTCCTGCAGGAAGAGGGAAATCTCTGGAGGTAACCAAGAAGGGGCCATGTTCTCAGAGTCCTGCCATCTGTCCTGCACAGCACCCAGTGAGAATATCTCCATCTGATGATCACTTGCCATTCAATTGCCCTCTTCCCATGCCCTGTGACAGGCTTTGCTTTGTGCCTGCTGCCCTGAGGTGGTTGTCACCAAGATGCTCTGGGATCTCCCACACTGAACCTGTGGTACAGCAGAGCTCTAAAACTAAACAGACTATGTTAAACAGACTAAACTAACTGCTAAGACTCTACGGCTGAGATAACGCAGGACAGAAGAGAGGAACTGAATTGTATGGAGAACAACACCATGTGTTACATTACACTCCCTGTGACACCCACCCCTTAGATACTTTCGAATCAGACCGGCAACCCACACTGCTTTGGGTGAATCATTTTGTGGGATGACGACTAGATGGGCTCTACAATGGGTGACAGAGAGTGCAGAGCCAGGCCTCACTGTGAGGAAGTGGGCATTTAAGTCCAAGTTTGCCCAGCAGCAGTGGCTGCCAGCACACCTCGTGAACCCCAGGGGTTTCCCACTCTGTGCAACCAGAGACATACAGGTTTCTCCAGCTCTCTTGTGCTCAGCTGCTGCATGCAGCAGGCAGGTGTGACAAGGCCAGCCAATACCAGTGGGGGAGGTATGGGGTTTACCGCTTACGTGTTAGCAAGGTGCGTTGTAAAGACGTAAACAAACTGTGAAGGCTGCTTCCCTGTTCCGCCACCTCCGCCTCCTGCAGCCTCTGACCGCAAGCCAGGGGCAGCACCATGGGGCACGCCGGAAGCACTGCTCTCGCTCAGGTTCGGCAGCGGGTTGGACCCTGGGCCAAGCTGTGGGGCCGTGGACATCGCAGGATCTGCTACATTACAGCCTGCGGGAGCAGAGGAGAGGAGCTGCCGGGCGGGCGGGCGCTGCTGCCGGGTCGGAGCCCGCGGGCGGCGAGCACGAGCCGCCAGCAGGTGGCAGCACTGGCCCGCCTGGCCCCGCCGCCCGGCCCGGGGCCGCTGCGCACGGCAGAGGTGACTGTCAATCGTCAGCTGTTATTAGGATCCATAATTAATATCAATAAGCGCTGCAATTCCAGAGGCATGCCCTGCCTTCCTCTACCCTCGCCCCTTGACTCAGCTGGCTCCCTGCTCCCCTCCAGCTGCCTCTCCCCATCGCAGCAGCTCCTGCAGCCCGACCCCGCCACCACAGCATTTACACAGAAGACATCGCTGGGAACCCGGTGCGGGGACACGAGCGCTGCCTCGTTGCCAGCCCCGGTCCCTGGGCAGCCCCACCGTGACCCATTCCCACCAGGCAGATCTGGGAGCAGGCTGTGACAAGGGAAGTGGCACTATGCCTTCCCACGCAGGCTGCACAGGCTGTGGACTGTGTGCTGAGAAGTGCAAGTGGATGTTCTGGAGACGATGGCGACAGTGCACTGGCAGGCACAAAGGCCACCCTCTCTTTGCTTTTCTACATGTTCATGTTCTCCATCAGACAACATGGGCACTTCCTTGGGCCTCACAGGATCTCGCCCCATCTCTCAGATATTCTCCCTGTTACAGTCTGAAAGCAAAGTGAATTGTAGATACAAAATGTCAAAGAATGCTGATGCTTTTGGAAAACAGACGAGACCTACAGCTCACTGCCCCAAAAAAATGCACACCTCAGGCCAGCTCAGCTCTGCCTGAACCACTGTCAAGACCAAGAGCCTCTTTAGACTCAGCTGTCTTTACAAGACAACGGCAGAGAGAAGGGTGAGTGGCCTGGCACAGACTTAGCTGCTGCAACAAGAGCAATGCACGTCGCACTCTGGCTGCCATTATGACCAGGGTAGTGTGGCCAGAGCAACATACGGCAGGGACATTCAACCTCAACACCTTTTCCTCCAGCATCGCAGTAGCATCTCCACAAAACAGGTCCCAGACCTCACTGCATGGCAAATATTCTCACAGCACAATGACCACCAACTGCAATGGCCCCCCACACACTCGGCTACGTGAGCACACACAAAAAGCTAGAGGTGACAGTGTTATCAGCCCTCCTGAGCCGCAGGAAGGACCTGATTTTATTCAAGCTTCAGAGCTGGTAAGGAGGCAGTCACTCACTGTGCGCGCTGCTGATGGGTTTGTCGTCTTCCTCGCTGTCTGGCCCAGAGCACCATTCATCGCCGCTGTATGGCTGCTTCCTTTCCAGCACACACCGTCGCTTACTACGGGGAGCCACCTCACCTGCAAAGGGACAGAGCCATCAGAGGTGCTGAGTAGATCTGTAAAGGCTGGGGGGCTGCATGCTGGCAGTGCCAACCCAACCAGGATGCACTGGGCAATTAAGCCTTATGCTAGCATCTGCCCAGCACTGGTTAAGAACCCAAAGCACCTGCTCAGTCTGGGCTCCTTGTCTTAGCAGCCAGATCAAGTGAGACTCCCCTGTGAGAGCCAGAGTTTCAGAATGAGATGTATTTCTTACTGCTTGAAAGGAGTCTATGAACATAGGACGTGCCTACCTGCAGTTCCAAACAAGAGAGCTTTGGGCATTAACTGTAAACTTAAAGGGTTTGTGATTCCACAAATAAAATTTGAATATAGAATGGGGGGGTGCGTTCACATCCTTTGTTAGGAGCAAGAGACAGACTCTGCCCTTCATCGACATCAGTCAGGCAGGGGCCTTCATGCTCTCTATAAACTCGTATGCTCCCTCCACGTGTCCCTCCTCTCAGATGGGACTGATGCAGCTCAGAGAGGAAGTGGCTTGCCTAAAGGCACTTAGGGACTCGGGAGAGCAATCCAGACACAGGATGAATAACTTCCAGTCCTGTGCTTTAACTAATGAAACATTGTCTGGCCTTACTTTTTTACATCATCTTTTTCACATCATGACCATATTCACATGATCTATCAGTATATTAGGAACATAGGAGATTCGTGCATTTCTGATCAAGCCATTTTAATAATTTTCCCATGGAAGTGTGGTTACAAGATAGTTCTGAGATAAACCTGCAAATGCTTATGATCAGTGATGTACAGTTACCCCCGTAATGCTATGGGGAGAAAGCCTTCCTGGGGGCAGGAAGTCCATTCAGGTACATTCTACCTGTTCTTCCACGGCACAGCTCTGGCCTAAGACAGTCAGGCAACATGGATTTGACTGTGAAAACAAATCCTTAGGGGCACAAGCCAGAACAGCAGCTCTGCATCTGTGGACCGGGTATGAGTCTTGCTTGGAACCAAGGGCACCACTGGAATTTCTCCTCCTACAACCATCCGTGAGATGTTCAAGTATCCCACACAGCCACTGAGCACAGAGCTTGATGGAATGCAAGAGGTTACAGGGAAGGCCGCTAAAGAGGTTTAGAAGCACTGACTCAGCCCTTTTCCAGAAGCCACATGCTCTAACACAAGAGTTATCCATTGCTGATAAAACCACAGAACTGTTCAGACAGTGACCCTCGCAGCACCTCCTTGCTAATCATGACTGAGTTGTTGGGCAGCTGCAAGAACACCACAAAGCAGCTCTCTACCAGCAGCAAGGAGATAGAAAACAACTCAGTCTCAAGTTGAAAGTTTGCACATGCAGGGGCATTTGGTGTCGTTTCAGTGAACCATGCTGTTGCTTAGATGGCCTCAGCAGCCTGTGAAAACCAGTGCCATATTCTGGGTGTAACAAATGGTTTAGGGAATGAAATGCAAAGCAAATGAGAACTCAGCCACTCTGGTCCAAAAACTGCAGCTGTGACAAGCAGTGATGCAAAGTCACACAGGCAGCCAGGACAAGCCTGGACAGAAGACACAGCACAGAAACCAAAGATGCTCCCATCCCAAGTCCAGTCAGGATGTTTGTAGCAACTGAGAGGATGACATGCTGAGGCAAGGTCTAGGAAAGCATTACCTTTTGATTCTGTGTCCTGTGATGGGGTGCTGGCTTCTCGCTGTTCTCCAGAGTCCACCGAGATGCTTCGTTCCCGCTTCACCTTGCCCTTCAAGGAGCTGAAGTTTGGGACAGTGTTCTGGCTGTTTTTCAGTCCAGAGTTGCCAGGGGAGATCTGAGTGGCCTTGCTGCCATGGCTGCCTGCTCCCACACCCTTTGAGCCCAAGTTACAGGTGGGTGCTTGGCTCACATTGTGGTGCTGGGCCAGGGCACTGCTGCTGCCTGCCTTGCCATGGCTGGGCAGTTTGTTGTCAGGGTGCATTGGCTTGGCTAAAGCTTCCCACAGTGCCAGTGGAGGGAGCTCCCAGGCCCTTCGATTGGAAACCTGCAAGAGAAAAGAGCAGCAAGTCAGCACAGTGCCCCCCACACGGGCGCTGCTGCTGGGGGCACAGCCCAGGGCCAGTGCACTGGGGCTGCTACTTGGTCACAGGGCCAGACAAAGCCCATGGCAAGGCGCAAGCCAGAGCTGCTCCTACTGGGAATTAGCCTTGGGCCCTTTTACCAAAAAATCCTGCTCTGCAGTTACTCGCTCTAATGCTGACAAGCTGTAAACTCTCATCCAGGCATGGCAGACTTGCCAGAACTTCAAAGAACAGCCACAGACACGAGAGCCCTCATTTCCAAGGCTATGATGAGAAATGGGTGCTCCATGCCAGCCTGGCCCTTTGGTGAGCAGAAGGATCCTCAGAGCTATTTTGCAGGTGTTCCCAGAGCTTAGACAACTTTGTGACCCCAAAGAGAAATCTGGTGCCCTACTGTTCAGGGACCCCTTCTGCTGCTAAGTAAGTTTCCTCTGCCCTGCAAAACACACAGAAGACAACTGAGCACTGTCTTGACACAAGCCTATGAAGAGAAAACTGGGACAGAGCAGGGACAAAGGTTGAGGCAACTGAGAAGGAGGCAGTGGGTTGCAAGGCAAGGGCAGAGCCGGGAAGTGCAGGCACTCATCAGACAAGCTCTGTCTCTCCCAGAGGGGCCTGAGGGACAGTTCCAGCTCCTGCTTTAAGGCTCTGGATGAGGGAGTGTCCACTTTAGAGGGAGCTCCAGCCCAGCAGGATGATGCAATGTGCCACAGGCCTGCTGGGATAGCAGGGTGATGCTCTCCTGCTTCAAACCCAGCTCAGCTTTTTGAACAGCCCTGCCGAGGCAGAGCCTGGCAGAGAAGAGGAGGTTAGAGCAGAACAAAGAGGTTTCTGGGCTGAGGGACATGCATGCAGCTAAGCAATGCTGCAGCAGCCCTCCTTTCAGGATCTAGTTGCCTTGGCGGAGTCTCACGCTCACACTGGGAACATTCTCCTTGGAGCTCTGCACAAGCATTAGAGATGACTGGGATGCAGCTCCATATCACACTGCGTATTCTGGAAGGCCACCACAAACCCTTGGTCCAACAGACAGCCCTGGTAACTACACCCTAATCCTAACCCTGTCGCAGTCATTTTTACTTCTTGGGGAAGCAGGAGGGAAGGACAGTAAACAACATGTACGTGGAAGTTGAGGTATTACTCTGTTTGCTCACATCCGCTATATGCTGTGTGTGACACCCCCACAATGCACCCAACAAGCTTTCCTGTGCACAGGCAGAGAAATTTCCCAGCACACAAGGAGGAGGTGACTGTGGTCTGCTCCTCCCATTTGGACCACGCAGGCCAGATGCTGCGCACAGATTTCTCCTGCCACCCAGGGACAGGAAGCACCGGCTCCAGACCAAACCCCATGTGTCTAAATAGCACCGCAAGAGCTCAGCAGCGCTACGCATGCTGCTCCTGGCCTTGCTGAACGCGAGCCTGGAGACACCACCAGCAAAAGCCAAGTGCTTGCTCTGCCAGGGCAAACCACTGCACCCTTGCAAAGA
The DNA here is from genome assembly GCA_013400235.1 of Oriolus oriolus. NCBI lineage: Eukaryota > Metazoa > Chordata > Aves > Passeriformes > Corvidae > Oriolus > Oriolus oriolus. Next base: position 100,660 of record VXBT01000669.1, read on the forward strand.
AAGCAGAGTGAAGCACATTTGGCAGACCCACAATCCCCAAAAGATTGTGATCGCTGTAAGGCGCAGGCTGCGGCTTGTCATGCACCGCGAGCGAGTTCTGTGCCTGCAGAAAGGGTCTTGTCCGCAAAAGGGTCCTGCCTCCCTGCAAGCTGAGCACCTGCCTCCCTGCAAGCTGAGCCAGGGGCTGCTGGCATGCTATGCAAACAGTGCTGTGGCATGCCCGCCCAAGCATTCTTCCTTACTTAGTGGGATCCTTCGTGCACAGCTTGGCCTATCATTGCTTCCTAACTAGGAGTTGTTAGTTGCTCCCTCCTCCTCCATCTCCGCCCCACGCACCTCGGTGAGGGCTCTGCTCTAGCCTGGAGGAAGATGGTGAGCCACAGCGCTGATTAATTTTCACAGCACATAAGGGAGTTGCTAGCCCTTTAAGTGTCAGCCAGTCTCGCTTGCTTGCTCTTGTTCTCCAGAGACCTATTAATAGCAGCTGGAAAGATCACATCACTCTCTGGATATTTATACCCCTCATTCCACACCAGGAGAGATTTATGTCAGAGCTGCTGTCCCAGTGCCTGCCCAATTGCTGTGTCAAACTGCTTGCAGGGGGAGGGGAGCCGAGCAAGGAAGGAGACACAGAGAGGGCAAGCAGGGAGGAGGAGAAGGTCCATATGGTACAAGCTGCAGCATTAAGCACATATGCTGCCTGCAGCCGCTGGCTGGCCAGCCACACGGAGCCTTCAGCCCCACTGGAAGAGGTTGCTGCCAGACAGCATTCCAGAAAGCAAGCCCTGCAGCAGCTCCTGCGGCTGGTGGCCCAGAGGGCACCCCCCCCACCTCTGCTTTGCCGCACTCGCAATCCCTGCAGCATGCTGCACTATAGTCCTGAGGGTCACAAACCCGCTGACGCCATTGTGTGGCTACACCCGCTGAGGAGGTGCTTCCATTTCGACAGTAGGCTGGGAGATCCAGGTCTGCCTGTGGCATATCTGCACGGGCATGATATCATGTTTGAAACAGATCCCAAAATGCTTCACTGAAAATGTGAATGCTCAGCAGCACCGCAGCACAACCCTCGTACAGCCCAGCACGGTGAATACCTCAGCGACTGAGGAAGAAGCCCGGGGCCCTGAAAAGCCCACGCCTGCAGAGTCCAGAGACGCACCTCCTGTCCCTCTGGTTCTTAGATGAGACTGCATGGAACACACACCTCGATCCCAAAGGACCTGGCAGTCACCATGACAAAACCTTCAGGCACTGTCTGCAGCGTGGATGAGCCTCACCAGCTGTGAAGTTCCTCCAAAATGTAACATTTGGGGGGCACCTACCTTCTTTCTTTATTTTGGACTAGGCTGGTCCTCCAGGGAGGTCATCCAAAACCTTGCCTGAGGCAGGATGGAAAGCTACCCTGGCCTGACAGAGGGACCTGGCTAAACTTTGGAAACCCCTCCTCTTCTAGTGTCCACTCAGAGGGATAACACTTGCCTCACAATTCCTAATGGGACAAATGCCAGAAGCAGCTCCCTGAAGATTCTGCTCTCCTCTCAGGAGTAGCAACAGCTGGATTCTGTTGCAGATGGATAGCAGGGATCCACCTCGGCCTCTCATCTGTCTGGCCACAGCATGACAATAGGATCTCAACTGCTGTAAGCTCCTTCCACATACCCTGAGATTCAAACTAGATTTCAGCAGGCATGCCGTACATCTGGGCCACGGAAGATAATTAATTACAAAGTAGGTACACTGACACCAGGAGACAAACAAGTCAAAACATCTTGAAAAGAACATGACAAAAAGAAGACTGCACAGAAATCTGTCTTTCTCTGCAATTTAGCCACACACCCACTCCAGCCTGGTAGTTTTAAAGACAATAGCAAACTTAATTCCCAGTGGTTAAAGCAAGGAGACGAGATTCCTGGCTTCTGCTTCCAGCTACCACCAATTCCACTTGTGACCCTAAGCAAGATGCCTGGGTTTTGGGTGCCTTGATTCCCCCATCATTACACAGGGGGACGACCCAGCTGGGTCATCCCCCATGCTGGGGGGGAGGCTTTCAAGGCACAATAAGTATCTATTGAACAAAGGACTACATCCAAATGTAGAGAGTGTTTGCACCTGGTACATCTGAAAAGCCACAGCTTTAAATCTAAGGCTGGCACCGTAGCAGACAAGAAATCTTGAAACAAAACAACAAAAACTGCTTTCAGTCAGCCTCCTCCGGTACAGTCTGAACAGCAGCAGAGGGAGAGAAGGAGTAAGTTCTGGGCAGGAGAGACTGGGCTGACATATTTGCAATCCGGGAATTGCTAGCTGATAGTTGAAGAAACCTGAAACCCCGCTGCGTTCCCAGAGGGCTTTCTGGTGAATCATGCTCCTGCTCGCTCTCTCCAAAGGACGATAACATGGATTCCCAACACTGCTGCAAAGAATGCAGAGCCCACGCCTGCCACCAGCCTTGCAGCTTCCACATCTGGGAGCTGGCTGGCATTGCTGCCGTGCTATCGCTCTTGGAAGAAGGCACAAGAGAGTAAGCCAGGATAACAGAGCCACGACGACCCATCCAACTGGTGTGTTCCCTACAGAAACCCTGCACGTGCCAGACATTACTCGACAGTCACATGTGGCTCCCTTGGGATGATAACAAGGAACTCCTTCATACACTGGCCAGTGCGACTTGCTGGGGATGGGTCAGCAAGAGACCTGCAGGAAGCTGCGGGTGCCCCACATGCCAGGCACTACAGCCACCTGTGCACTGCAGCTTGGCAGACTGCAGTCGAGTAACAGCATCTAGTAGGTCAGGAAGCAAAGCCAGAAATCTCTTCCAAAGGTACTGCTGCTGCTCAGGGAGCTTCAATTTCCTCTGAGGTAGGATCTCATCCTGCAGTATATGAAATCTGGCCAGGAACATGGGCTGCTGTGACAGCTGGACACTCCCACGCAGCCTTTGGCTGTGCTGGGATGCACAAAGACAAGCTCATCTGTACATGAATGGGGGGTTTCCCTGAGAAAACCCTGCTGGCAGATAACACCACAGGCTGCAATGCAAGGCCACAACACAGACCTCCCTGGACAGTCACTACATGGGATGAAGAGACTTCATCAGGCCATTTCCACTGTGTTTGTGCACTGGGGTTACTGGGACTGGGAAAGTAATGCTAAAAAGCCCAGCTAGTGAGCTGTGCCTCACACTGCCTCTGCTACACCAGCTCTCTTGAGCAGCAGGGCTCACAGCTGAGACCTTAAAATCCCAACTTTTCCACAAAAATCGCAAGGGAGACAAGCCTTGCGTAGGGTCACCCATGTCAGGTAAACTGCTAATGCAGCTGAGCCTATGAGGACAGTCTTTCAGCCGCATCTAGGACTCAGTAACCGCTTTAGGATCCTTTGGCAATGACAAAAGTTTGCAATGCCGGCAGTGCTCAGGATTGGAACCCAGCAATGCCAGAACTTCATGAGGAGCTTCCAAGCTTTAACACAACAGTTTCTGCTCTTCTTTTTAGAAGAAAGTCTCTTTGCAGGGCTCTTTGACAGGCTAGCCATTGTCAGCAGGGCCATCACACTGGGTGCCTTCCCTGCCCCCTGTCTCCAAGCCAGAGACACGAGGGCTCCTGAGCACTGCAGGGTCTGTTGCCTATGGCCGGTCCAGCTTCATGCCAGCTGTCCAGAAGCATCAGATTTTCCGGGTGCCCCACCTCTGGGCCCGAGGTGAAGCTTATGGGACGAAGCCACTAGGTGTCACCGTCACCCAGGGCATCCACAGCCCGGCCAGGGCTGAGCACGGGCCAACTCACTGCACCTCCTGCCAGTGCAGCGGGGGCCCGGGCTGGGGCGCGGTGTGTGCACTCGGACCCCAGACTTCCTTGGCAACTCAGCCCTCACAACAGGGCCTCCACAGCGTGCGGGGGGGTTGTGCTGGGGAGCAGAGCCATGCACCACATCCCCACAGCAGATATTTACTACACTCTTTCAGATTAAAGCAGCACAGAGATGCCTGTTGCACACTGCAAGAGAGGGCTAGACATCCCATACCACCTTGCAGAAAATCTCCCCAAAACACTAGCTCTCCCTCTGAGCAAGCTCACATCACTTTCCAGCCTGAAGAACAGCACAGTCTTTGCAGACAGGTTCCCAGCAGGAAACCCTTGTGGCAGGGACACCCCTACCACCTCTCTCAGCACCGTGCACACCAGCTGCACCCTGCTGTACGACCAGCAGTGCAACACGTTTGTTTGCCTTTGAGGAGGCTCATGGCAGAGAGTTGGGGAAGGGCTGGACTCTTCCTGTGCCTAATCCTGACACTAAATGCAACATGCAAAGGACACACACCTGCACCAAAGGAAGAGGTTGGAACACCTGCAGGCCTGCAAATTGCCTGGATTGCAGCACCATGTCTGTGCCACTGGGCACACACACGTATGTACCCCAGCACACCTGGGGAGAGGGAGCTGACAGAGAAATGCAGGAAAAAGGGGGAAGCAGAGTGGCTGCCCCAACATCTTGCCCCCCACGCTGCCCTCTGCCAGCCTGGACTGTAGAAGAGATACAAAGAGTTGCTGAGCACTCCTCCAAGATTATAAACACCACGGCCAGCAGCAGAAAACTCTGGGCTCTATATTTAAACCACAGCTGAGGTCACTTCCTTTTCCCAGCAGCTCCCTCCAGCCCCCACCCCGCTGCCTCGTATTTGCATGCCATCATGACTAAGGCACATCGGGGTGTAAGGTCATGGGGGAAGCGGCTATGCAACTGCCTCGCAGGAAATTCCACCGTGGGAAACCTTTCACCTTCCCCAGTGCAGAGAGGATCAGCACGGGCAGCAGAGATCCTGCAGCTGAGTGGTGGCAGCTACCTGCAGGCAGTACTGGGACTCCAGTGTTGGGCTGGAAAGGGAGGGAGACCTCGAGGAGAGGAGAGCCACTGATCCCCATCTGACTTTACCATCAGTCTGGGCTAGCACCGATCTGGACAGAGGTTTCCCCACTGCTCACCCCAAGAGAGCAGCTGCTCGACCTCCTCACGATGCTTCACCTTTACCCCCAGAAACCTCCCCAATATGTAAAGCTGAAACTCCTCAGCTTCTGCCACTCGACGGGTGCAAAGCGGCACGGCCTTTCCCACAGACCCGGTCCCAAGTCTCAGGGGCTACTCTGCCCTTATGCAAACACTCATGCAACTCACAGAGCTCCTCCAGAGACACAGTGATATAACCCTGGCCAGGCCTCCAACTACCCAAAAGGAAACAGGCAGAAAGAGCTAGGAACTGCCTCATCTCACTAACTGCAGCCCCCTGGGGAGGCAATGAGCCCTCTGTGTAGCAGCAGATGTACAGCCATAGATGAAGAGAAGGGCCCAGAGGCAGCCTGTCCTGTGGCTCCCCACAGAGAGCCCCTCTTCCCCACCAGAAGAGAGAGGTCTTGTTAACTTACAACTGGCCAAGTGGGCAAGGGCTTCTGATATTCCTCCAGCTCTGAGGTTTGCAGGAGGCTTTGGGGTTTGCAGTGGTCCTTGTGGCCAGAGGCCAGGTGCCCAGACTCGGCCAGATCAAGCTCTGAAGCAGCATTGTTTGCACTAGGTACAGTAGCTGGGGTCATCAAGTGCTCCCAACTCAGCCCTTGGCCCTCCACAGTTAACTCTAGTTATGCCCTTATTTAAGAAACAGAACATATTAAGAAGAAAAGTTATTGCAACAACAAAGACCAGGGTACAAAGGAGGGGATAAGAGTGTAAAGGCTACTGAGTGGGAGCAAACAAAGAGATCTTCTGGAAGCAGGATGGCCGTTGAGGTAATGCTATAAGCAAGTTAGCATCGGGGTTTGCAGAAGAACTAGCTGGTAACTTTCACAAGGTATCTACTAGGTTTTGAAGTCCTCAGCTGTTTGGATTACCGAGCCAATTCTCCAGTCTCTGAGCTAGCATGAGGTAAATTGGGGTCAACGTCTCTGAAGCCTGACATCCAGAAAGTTTCCCATATAGAATCTTGGCATGCTAGTCAAATGCCTCTTCCTCTCCGTCGTCACACGGACTCTGGAGAGGAAGGTTGTGACAGAGCAGGGGTGCTGAGGCAGCCCTATAACCCCTGGAATCAGATGATCAGGAAACACACGTAGCAGAAAGCTGTGGGGAAGCACAACTGCTATCGAAAGACGGACAGTGCAGAGCCGGCAAGCAGAGTGGGACACGATCGTCCAGCTCCTTTGGCCAGCGACAGGGTACTTGTTGTCCTCTTCGGCACAAGGATATTGTGCTCTGGCTCCGAGCCTGCACCCGCAGTGAGGCACGCCTGTGCCCTCCAAGGCTCTGTCTCCACAACAACAGGAACCAGAAGCCACAGCAGACCCCGAGCAGCTCATTGGCCCGAGATCATGTTACAGGACAGGAAGGAAGAAGGCACTCTGATCAGTCTGGAATTGCTTTAAACAGGTTCCACGCCGATATCTCAGCCACTGGAATTAGCCCCGCAACACCCTAAATGTCCCATTCCTAAAGACATGTCCTGCTCTGGCACGCACATCGGAGGCCAAGCAACCCAGCCACTGGCGGCTGCTCCCAAGGAAACGTCATGGCAGAAAGCAGCCTAGAAGAAGGCAGAGAGCCTCCCTGTGCCTTGTCAGAGGAAATCAAAGCTCAGCGGGGCCCTGCCTCTCCGGTGCATGTCTTTAGCACAGGCGCATGCTAGCTCTCCTCAAAACAGCAGCAAGAGGCGATTTTAGAGGCAGCTGGCAGAGACAGGCTGGTGCAGCTCCCCTCCTTGCACTCAAGGGCAGTGGGAGTTCCTCCACCTGCCCATAGGACCTCCTGCCCCATGTATGCCCATCCTGCAGCCTGCTCCTGGCAGGCAGAGGGTTAACGATGCCCATGGAGCTGCAGGAAGCCTCCTCCTTGCCCTCTCAGGAACAATGGGGCCATTGTGGCAGGCCGGGCAAGTGTGGGCAGATCCCAGGACTGGCAGTTACCCAGCCAGGCGCTGTTGCTCCTGCCAGGTTCTCTCTCTGCCTCCGCAGGTAGGAGGAGAGCGGGTGGCTGCAGTCCCTTCCTGTGGGCCCTGGAAGAACACTGGCCAGCCCAGTCACAGGAACATCACGTCAGCGTGCCTGGTGGCCCTGCCGAGCAACCTTGCTCTTACCGATTTGTCTGGGTACAAAATGCAGTCAGACAGCCATGGACACAAAGCTGCCAGATGACACCACCATGCAGCAGACCAGACTGTGAGCTAGCTGAGCACTGCCAGCACTGCCAGCTTCACACCTGGGTATCCAGCAGGATCAGCTGTGCTTTCGGGATATGCGGGGGGCTGCTGCAGGGGCCGAAACCAGATTTTCTCACCGTAAAGTCACATTTAGATTGTGGGTTCAAGTGCTGACCCGGGACCAAGAGCTTCTGGGAAACCTGAGAACTCCTCCATGGGACATACAAGCGAGCAGTGAGAACACAACTGTGCGTGGGGGGACTATGGTGACTGCTTTCCAAGACTCCACAGTCTGAAAGCGGAATGAATAAGCAAGGAAGCAAGCAGCTCCAACATACTCCCACTCTCTACAGATTTGCATCTCCCATGCCCGGCACATCAGTGTACAGAAAACTAGGGGATGCTCTGAATTCACACCCTCAAAGCACAGAGCTGATCCCCAAGGCAAGACCAGCGCTCTATGTCACACTCCCAGACTTTCCAGCAGTGTTTCATGCCCCCTTGGGCACAGAATCAGGGTATACAACAACAAACCCGGCTCATTGAGGCATACACTGAGCATCTGCATGAAACCTTTGGCGGAGAACCTGACTCTGGACAAATTGCCTGACTTAGGGCTGCTGCGTGCCACCTCTAGCATTGGAAGCACCTCTGGCTAGTCCACAGGAGCATAGCAATGCAAAGACAAGTGGAAAACAGCCCTGTAAGACTCAGCACTGCCTCCTTGGGATGCCCATGCTAGGCATAAGATGGCAGGAAGAGAGCTCCAAATATCCAGATTAGCTGAAATCCCAACAGAGGAAAGGTGCAGCCCAGGTGCATGCCGTGTGTGCCACTGTGCACAACCACCGCAGCTCAAACCCCACGGGATCAACTGCCTATCTGTGAGGGAGGAATGTCCTTTTCCACTCGATGCTGCAGCTGCTTCCCCCATCTCACAACTAGACTCAATCTTCCAATTTTTAGGAGCACAAATACAGGCCATCATTCTCTGACCTGGCAGCACAAACTCTGCCAGTAGCACCCACCTCCACTTCTTTTTTTATCCAGTCTCTCAGTGCCCTGCACCAGCTCCAGGAGTGCCACTGCTCCCTAATTTTGCCAGAGCCAGACTGAAAAGCAGCTTGAGCAGACTCACACAGCTACCCAGGTCTGCACCCCTGTTCATGCTTTCAGAGCCAGTGCCTTCTTCCCTGCAACTCTCAGATAACTACTCTGTCAGTTCTTTACATGTCCCACCTGAGGGCATGGCTTTCTTCCTTCCCCCCAGATCACTTTCTCATGTGTCTGATACTCAGCTCTGTGAAGGCCACTTCAAGACATGCCAGACAAGTTAAATACAACACTACCTCAGACCCCAAAAGGCAGGCTAGATGGTCTCAAAGAAAGGACTGCAAATAGAGCTGTGACTGCAAACCTGCAAACCTCACTTTGCAGTCAACTCTGTTCAAAAAGCAGGAGAACCCCCAGCTGGGTTTTGCTCTTCCCTAAATGCTCAAGCACAAGAGTCCAAGATGAGGGCAGGTAAAAACATCTGATGGATCTGACAGGGCAGGGTTTAATCTGTATCTCTTTACAAGATGGCGTGCCTGAAAGAAAACACAGTATCTGCTTCCAGCAAGGAAAAGGAAGAATCTGGGTAACCTTTTGCTAAAAGAAAAAAGAAAAAAAAAA
>VXBT01000669.1:109557-131688 GCA_013400235.1 Oriolus oriolus
AAAAATCAGGGCAAGAGGGACAAAACAATCTTTGTCCTCATTTTGCTGGTCACGCAAGCACAGGGCAGCCGCAGTACCCGCTGCCCCAGCTTGGTCAGCAAATAATAACCACAACCAGCCCATTTTCACCGAGGCTTATAGAAACCAGGCTCCATGGAAAGCTGCGTCCCCTGAGAAAGAGGTAGAGTATAGACGGGATTTCCAGACTACACTGATAATCGGCTCACAGAAACGAGATAGGACAGCACACCCTCAGAGGTCATCGCTCGGCTCTACCACATTTGCTCCAGATGCTGTCCCTTTAAACGTGGCTCCAGAGACCACACAAGGGTTAAATCTGCCTATAAATATCTGTTCTCAGCAGGGCTGCTGCTCTGAACCCTCCAGCCATCTGTTCTAGCTTTCCCCCATCTAAGACTCTAATATCTGAAACATGCTCACAATTCTTAGGAGTGCTCCCAAAAATAGACCAGTGCCATGGCTTAGCTCTGCTGCCAGTGTCTGTGAGCGCAGGAGCTTGTATGCCTGTGCCTGTGCCAGCACAAGCCTGGAGTCGTGCAAATATGAACACGTCTGCCTCTATGACAGCGAGCAGGCCTGCGCCGGCATGGGTCTGTTTGCATCCGTGCTGGCGTGGGTGTGCCTGCTTAACTGCAAATTCATGTGAATCCGCACGAGCATGTTCACGCTGGTACGAACCTGTATCTGTACACGTGTGCGGGTCTGTACCAGCGCGTGGGTGAGAGAGAAGGTGGAAGCCTCTCTGCTGGTGGATGTGATGAAGTCCTGCCGTGCCTTCTTCCTCAGTGGGACAGCAGTGCTGCAGGACACAGCCAGGCACCTCTCCTCCTGCAGCCCAGCCCTGCTTGGCCTCAGCACAAGTCCTGCTGTTCCCAGGCCCTGGCACTCCAGTCCAGACTGGGAGCCTACCCTACAGCAGAGCAGGGAATGGAGGACACCAGTTCTCTTGTTCAATATTTGGCTCAGCAAATTCAGCAGTCCCACCTCTGGGCACCAGACCCGCACTGCAAAAGCAAGTAAAGCCTGATATGTGTGAGGCCCAGGGCATGCCACCCTACTCACATCCAGCTGCAGCTTGCAGGATTTTCTCAAACACTCCATAGAGAGAGCTCGGGCAAGGTTGCAGATATAACAGCTTTGGAGCAGAGTGAGCTCCAAGTCTCTCACAGCTCTTTCCAAACATCACAGACATGAGTAGGTTCACCCGTCTGACTGCCAAGCCCATTAGCCTCACTCCACATGGGACAACACTCATCTTCATGGTCAAATGCAAAATAGGAAATGAGCTGTCCAAATCCGGACATATTGTCCAGGAGCAGACAGACCATCCTCCTGAGCATCCTCAGGACACAGTGCTGTCCACCTGCTCTGTGCCAAACACAGCTCATACTCATTATTCACTGGAGACCATCACAAAGAAGCTCAGCCCTGACTGCTGGCCCTGCTGACACCACATCACAGGATGATGTGCATGCACGGCCCCAGGGAGGAAACAGGCAGCGTCCATCCTCCACATAGTGACAACAGCCCGAGGATCAGATAGCAGCTACATTTTCATCTCTAACTATTTCCACAAGAGTGATTTTCCCTTCCAGACCAAGTAAAACTACAGACAAAGCTCCAAACACAAAGTGCCTTGTTGTGCAGGATGGGGCTGTTTCAGATTGCTCCATTTCTGCCAGTCCCTAACCCTCATGGTGATGTGATGGCAAACACCTGCCACAGCACAGCACACGTGGTGCTAAGCCTCCTTGTCCTCCTCTTGTACACACACAGAGCCCACTGGTGGGAAACACTGTGGGGGGCTCCCTCAAAACTGTCCCTATAGGTGTGGGCCAGTGGAAGGCACTGAGTCCACTGAAGTGTCATTCACCTTTTTCTGGAGTGTATTCAAAAGGGCACCTGACAAGTAGGAAGGTCGGAAGGCAAAAAGTACATACCACCACAGTTTTGCTCAGGGTTTGCCAAGCTGCCCGGTGCCCTTCACCCCTCTGATGTGCTGGAGATAGCCAGCTAACTCCAAGAACTATAAAGCAAGACTTTCAGTGAAGCCTAAAATGCAGGTACTCCTTCAACTCAGGTGACAACGGAAATGGAAAAGAGCTTGAAATTCCAGCTCTTCGTTTCAGGCTTTGGCAGGGAGATGACCTAGGAAACAGCCTCAGCAGACTGAGTCAACACAGCTGTACTCTGTTTCTGAGAGAGGAAAAAAACCCCATTGATCCAGGTATTGATTTGCTGCAGGAGTTTGTGTTTGTTTAGAAGTTTGCCCATGGGTCAGACCTTGTTACAAGCATCTTTCCTGGTGATGAGGTTAGAAACAGAGTGTGCCAAACTCCAGTCACCTGCCTGGGGAGCAGAATGCAAGCGAGTCTGGAAGCTAAGTAGTCCCTCAGGCATGCTTTCCTCCTCCACTCCCTCAACTTTAAAAACCTTGGTTTTGGGTGGAGGAACACCACAAACAGCTGTACGGCAGTACCAGCATTTTGAGGAGTCCAGCTAGGATGTAAACAGGGGGGCTGAAGGCCAGGCAGTTCATCAGAGGTTTCAGATCATGAGATGGAAAGGATTTAAACAGCAGATCAATTTCAGGATTATTTTCCCCACCCCTATCGGTCAGAAACATCAATGGGATTTCAAGATCCCCACAGGTTTGCAACCCAGCTAGGAAAGGACTGAAAAATGACACCAACTAGGACAAAACTGAACTGACAAGTCTTGTTTCCTTCTCTCCGGCAAAACCAAAAGCAAACAGGTTAAGTACCAGGATCAAGTAGACATCCACTAACACAGACAATTTCCAAAAGCACTGCACACAAAAAGTTCCTGTACCGGATCAGGTCCCCAGTGTGCTCCATGTTTGGTGGAAAACAATGGTATCCACTTCAGTACCTGGCCACAGGTACCAGCAAACTGCAGGCCACTACATTCCTTTCCAAACCATTCCTCCTCTTCTTCTGTCTTGGATGGCTGCTGAGCGAATGACCACAAATAAGTTTAAGGAAAAAAGGTGGCTCTGTCAGGCACAGTGATTCCATCAGAGAGACACTCAGGTATCGCTACAGAGCTCTCCTATTCCCACACCTCCTCAAGCCCACAGGCACAAGCTCTTAAGAGATGGGAAAAGAAAGAGAAGTGATGACAGGCTGAGGACTAGGCACAAGGCAGGAGATACACCCCCAGCATCCTCCTGACCTCAAAGCTCCCCTTACCACCCAGCAAGTGTGCAGCATCCATTACCCTCTACTAATTTCCAGTCCCAGAAATCTCTGCCAGCACCAGATCCCAGCATTGCTTCTCACTTTTCCTCATCTCTTCTGTCTTGCTGCCACAATTCCTGTATGAACTGTGGATGTCTGCACACTGCAGCACTTTCACAGCCACCTCCAGCTTTACCATATAGCTGACCATCAAAGATGGCCTCCAGCCATCAGAGAAGAGGTGGGGGCATAACTACATGTGCAGAGACATACCTCTTGGGGAATAATATAGCTATTGTTCCCCTCATGTCTGCATTCCCCGTGTGACATGTGGCAAAGAGGCTCAGCCTTACCAGCAACTTGTAGGTACCCTTCCCCACTGTATTCTCAAGCCTCTTTGTCCATCTTTCAGTTCCCTTCATTTTAACAGAGCGAAATATTGTGAAGGATTTATTTTGCCTTTTAACATTTCTTAGCCAATCACATCCTTGCTAAAGTAAAAATCAGTTTCTCCCCTTCCCCACTTTTGCTGCCTTGGAAGTATGTCCCGCGATTAAGTTGTGATATATGACAGAGGAAGCAGCAAACTAGTTCAAACCAGTGTGGGTATCTTCAGCTACTGCATGGCTCACAGCAGGCAGCCAGCTGCTCACTCTCATGCAGCCCCCTTGCTGAAGTACATGGAAGCCAGAGTCAGACTGGAGAATTTGCTGCACTGTATGTATTTGAAATAGCAAAAATCAACACAGAAATTAAGAAAATCTGTCTCTGAAGCCAACTGGCCAATTTCCATCTGAAAACTTCTCGCTGGAGGAGCCTCCTTTATGTACAGTTCAGTGAGTTTTACTTCTGTGGGGTGCCACACGCTCCGGCACCCAGTGACCCGCTGGGAGCTGGGACACACATTGAGATCCCATGACTTGTCAGGATCTGTCACACAGTTCAGGCTGGAACACAGGCTTGCCACAAGGAAGGAGGGAAGGAGCAGAGCGAGTACTTGGACCACACCTGCTTCACCCCCTGCGCCATCTCCTCTCCACCCTGGGAATGGGTCACAGGGCTGCCCACAGATGGGGCTACAGAATTTGGATGCCTAGGAATTAATGATGTTGATGGCCAAACCACAGGCCACAGCAAGAAAACCACCCCTTGTGCTCCTGTCCTCAGGATACAGGCATCGTGAGCAACCCAACAGCATGAGGTGCCTGAAACCTGGCCAGCTGCCCATGCAGACTTGACAGCAGAGCAGCCGAACACCCTTGGTTGCCCCTTGACAAAAGAAAAGAGCATCTTGCCCCTCTACAAGATGTTGGCTATTCACACAGGAGTGTTGTTGGCTCCCATCTTCCCAGTGGAAGAGACAACTTCAGGGCCCATTTCAACCAGACCACCCCTATGCCACAGCAGCCAGGAGCATTGGTAAACACCCAGGAACCTCACACAGACTCCTGCCCACTGAAAGCCAGCCCATGGCCAGCATGGCTTCCGGGTGTCCAAAGCAGACTTGACTCTCAGTTCCCATCCTCCCAGGCCTGGCCTGCATGGCCTTGGGGCAAGGCACTTCACCTCTCTATCTAATTGCCTGTAGGACAGCAGATGCTGCCATCAGCCTGCAAAGGCCTGAACACAGCAGGGAGCTCCCCCTCCTCCCAGGCAGCATCACTGTGAGCAGAAGCAAGAAGGCAAAGCCAGGCTGCCCTCCTGCACCTTCTCTCCCTAGGCTGATTCTGAAAATAAAAACCAGCTTCCACTTGTCCCGGCCCCAAGAGAGAAGGAGGCAGAAAGAGGTTTGTTGTAAATACATGAAACTGTCGCTAAGTGAAGGAGAAAAAAAATTCGGGGGGAAGGGGGCTGGAACAAGGGAGGGGACAAAACCACATTTCTACTTCTGGTGGCCAGCCAGCTGACTGACTCAGCCAGTTTGGTCGCTTGCCATATAGATTTAAAAACAAAACCAAGCCTCAGAGAGAGGAGAGAAGGGGATTCAGATGAATGTGCTTTTTTCTTGTGTGTCAAGTAAATCCTAGACCAGCCCGAGACATGTTTAGGAAAATGACTTCCCTGCCTCATTGTGCCCAGAGGTGCAGCACAGAGCAAGGCGTAGCACAGGTCTGCTGGTGCCAGTGCCAGTGCAGTGTGAGACTCCCGCTAAGGCACTTGGCTCCTGGCAAACCACTGGGTCTGAAAAAGAAGTGCAGTGAAAGCCTAAGGCTCCAGGGCTACCCTCAGAGCTCGTTTCCTCCAGCTACCTCAAGGGCTAGGGACTGCGGTCTGGGTCCCCAGGCACGTGTCACCTGCCTGATGGGTGGCATGGCCAAGGCTAAGGTGACCTGCTCCATTCAATGTGTCCTGCATCTGCTGGGAAGAGAGCTGTGGAGCCTAGACTGCCTGCTGCTGCCGCTGCTCTGGGGCTATGGGCTACGGCTGCATTCTGTGGAGACCTCCTCACCTTTGCCTGCTCCCGGCCAGAGGAATGTGCACAGGCAGTGGGAGGAGCAGGGAAGAGGTCTGGATCCCACAGTGCCCATGGCACAGTAGCCACTTGTAACGAGTGTTCTGTTCCCAAAGTACTGTACGAACAAAAACATGTGCTCCCCACACCCTTTTCAGCAACTCAACATGCTGGCATGTTCAGCACAGCACCAGACAGGCAGTGCTCGCTGCTCCACGCCAACTCGGCACTTCCATACAACTGGATGGCCACAAAATCCTATGTGAATAAGCAGTTCTCGGCACTTTGCAGCTGCAGAAGTCATTACAAACACTAGCTGGTGAAGGAAGCCTCATGAGCCTCCCACGCAGTGATCTCCCATAGAAACTGGCCAGCCTCCCTGGCAATTAATCCGTCGCTCACTGCAGGGAGTGCAGACAGAATAAGTTACCTAAGGAGCTGACGACAGGTAAGCGCAAATTCTGCTCCTATTCTCATTTCAAGATAGGAGAACTGAGGCAAAGAAAACCCAAGGCCCTGTCCGTAGCTGCCCCAGCCATCAGCAAGGCCAAGAAGAAAAACTTTGCCCTTTGGTTCCCAGTCCCCAGCACCAACACTAAGACAACACTGAAATGTGGTCCATCAGCAGAGGCCCACTGGCCCCGTGGGGGCTCAGAAGAGGGGTGCAGATGTGCACCCCACAAGAGGGGGAAGCAGGTGCAGGATTTCCCCAGGGATTGCTGCAGCAAGGCACCTGGGGAGGCTGCTGCTGCCTGCACTGGCTCATGCAGGAAGCAGGCAGACAGACGCAAGTACAGCAGCCAAGCCAGATGGGACTCGCTGCTGCAGGGTGAGGGGCACTGCTCATGAACCAGTGGCTGGAGCTCTCCCCAGCCTTCAGGCTTCCCCAAAAAGGCCTGCCTCGCCTTTTAGAGGTGTTTTGGGCTTGAGCAGGAGAAGCACAACGTGGGGCTGGGGACAGGGTAGGGGAACAACAGGCAGAGGTTTGCAACGAGCTAAAAGGGGAGATTTAATAACTGTCGGAAAAAATGGCTGCTTTATTGCAGGCAGCTTGTAAACCCTGGAGCCTGAAGGTCTGGGAGTAATTTCTCCCTCCCACGTGCTGGGCTCAGTTTGTACTGGGGGTCAGAGGCCAGTGCTTTTCCAAAGCATTCTGGGACAGACGCCAACTGGAGCAGGCTGCTCAACACCACTCCTGCAGCAGGGCCTGGGCTTCGAGCAGCAGGCTGGAGCCACTATTAACCCTTTGCAGGCTAATTTCTCCCTTCCCCCTCTCTCCTGGCTCCATCCTTCCAGCGCAGGGAAGACAGCTGCTGCAGGCCCACTGGGGCCACCCCGTACGAGTCTGGGCTAGGGAGGCCACTGGCCTCCCAAAAGGGCCAGCTGGTGCTTCAGTGTTGCCTGGGGCCTGTGCTTAGCTCCCTGTGTGCTGGCTCAGCCTGCTCCTGACCTACTAGTGACAGAGTCCTGCTTGCGGGCCCAGTCCAGGAGTCGGACTCCTTGCAGAGCAAAACAAGAGCCCAGAAGAGTGACAGCCAAGCACTTGGGGTAAAGTCGTGTACCAGCCTTGGCACGGAGGGAATGGTAGCTCATAGGAATGCACCCAGCACCACCAGAGAAGGGAAAAGAGCCAGGTACCACTCTCCCTGAGCCCAGCACCAGTCCCTGCAGTCCATACACCTGCACCTGCCATGCCACTTCCCTCCGGGAAGCCTTTGGGCGCAAAGTCACAACCAGAGGCACTAACCGAGGCACTCACAGGAGAGAGTGCTCCCATGGCCAGGGTCCTGCTAGACCCTTGGCACCCGTTCCCTGCTCAAAGGAAGGATGTCACCCCTAGCAATCTCCTGGGCCCTGGTGCTCCCTCTGCCTCCAATTATCAGTGCTTTCTTCTCAGGATAACATAATGCCCAGCTGCCTTCCCCTGCACTCCCGCACTGATCTCCCAGGGGAGGCAACAATTGGCTTCTACACTGGCACCTTCTGCTTCTCCTCAGCATTAGGTAAACACCAGAACCTACCAGTCCTTGCCTCCAGCTGCTGGTGACACCCCTATTCCCCAGTGGGGGCTTTAAAGGCTGCCTGCCAGAGCCCTCTTACTTCCTTAGCTGTCTCCTCCTAGGCTCTGGGACAGGGTCTAGATGACTGGGGGAGGCATGTCTTTGCTGTGTCACCCCTGAGTTGCAGCAGCTCTGGATCACCTGTGCAGGCAAGAGCATGGCTTCCTGCAGCATTTCAGCTTCCTCTCTCAGGGATGTGTGTGAGTGTTTCCGGCCTGCAGCCCAGCCCCTCTGCCCCCATCCCACTGAATATTTGACAGCACAAAAAGAAGAGAGCTCGGTTCTGTTTCTCAGTGGCATCTCTCATCTCCCTCTCAAACACGTGCTTCATCCTCCCCTTGCTTCATCTCCATCGTGCTCAGCGCCACACCAACAAGGAGAAGGGGCCTGCGGCTACTGCCCAGGCAGACAGCACACCCAAGCACTTGACTTGGGTCTGGCTGCTGGATCTGCTCCAGGCTCTTTCCCTCCGTGCAGCAGCACTGGGCCCAGTTGCCACAGACTGGCACCCAGACGTGTGCCGACAGGTGCACCAGGGCCCTTTGCTGGTGACAGCACAGAGCCTTGGCCCTGCTTGCCATGCAGCCCCTGGCCTCACTGCTCGCTGTCAGCCAGACACCCGGTCCCACAGCTCCCAAACTCTATCCACATCCATCAAAGGCATTCAGATGATTTCGCAGGCTCCTCCAGCAGCATTTACACGGCATTCACACAGCTCTCCCACTACCACTCCTGACACCAGCCGCAGTCATGGACCACATCCTTACTAACTAAACAGGGGGGCCAGAACCTACTGTCAACTGTGTGCCAAGCAATACTCCTCCACATAACATCAAGCTTCCTCCAAGCTGACTGGGGGATCTGGCTGTGCCTCTGCACTCCTCCACCACAAAGATGGTCACAGCGAAGATGATGATCTCTTCTCCCTCCAAACACAGAGCTGTGCCTTCTTGTCTAAATCACTTCAAATTGTGCTCGCATCTTTCTGATCCAGGTACAAAACAGCAAATTTCCCTACTGGCTTTGTTAATCCCATCTTTCCAAGCTCCTGTTTATGGTCCCACCTGCAATCCCTCCAGCTCCTTCTTCCAAAACTGCCTATACAGTCAGAGCTGCTGAATCCTCTTTCATCCTCTACCATCTCTTCTGACTAATCCACATACCTCAGCCCTCCTTCTGGGCATTCCTTGAGATCACAGACAGGCATTGCCTTCATGCTCCCAGCTGCTGCTTCACTGGTTTCAGGAGAAAGGAGTTTGCTATGCTTCTCATGTCCACTTCATTAAATCCTTCCGCTCCATCCCTCCCAGCTCCTCTGCTCTCCAGAGAAGTCCCCAGGCTAGAAGCACACAAGATGCAGCCAGGGCATCTTGGCAACTGTGGCTTAGGGGACTGCCTGGGCTTGGGGTAAAGATCTCTTAGGTTACTGCCACACCTTCTGGTGCCAAACGCTAATGCCCACAGATGGGAACCTGGTGCAGCAACACTGAGAGACTGAACCCACAGAAATGCCACTTTGCCAGGTGCTTCCTACTGCCAAGATGGCAGGACTATCAAGCCTGGAGGTTACTCTCAGGAGACAGAAACCCACAGCCCTGTGGCTGTCTACAACCAAGGAGCACATAACCCCACTATTTGGCCAGATCAGAAAGAAACAAAGCTCCTGTCTCCTGGAAGGGGCCACATGAATACCTGCAATAGTAAACTTTGCCTCCCTTAGCTGCACATGACATACTCAAGCCAGACACCGGCGCAAAGCATCCAGCTCTGGCACCAGGGCTGCAGTTCACAGCTGACCTTGCCACATCTGCTCCAGTCAAACGGCTCCAAGCTTTTTGCCCCAGACTCCATGCCTGCCTCAGGCTCCAGGCGCTGGCTGGAGCCCTGCCAAAGAGAGGGCTGCCTGTTTGAATCATGAGCCAGAACCCAGTAAGCATCACCTTTAATAAGCCTTTCTCCTCCATCAGGCACCCTGATTTTTTTCAGCTATGGTCTTGTGAAGCAGAAGGCTGCTTGGAGCCAAGCCAGCACGAGGGAAACCACCATTTCAAGGTCCTGCGAAGGTGCCTGTAAGAGCAGAAGGGAGCTTTGGTTGGGTGTGCGGGGGGTGATGCAAAGAGCAGGCTGTTTGCTGGGAAGCTGCTGCCGCTTGCCAGGAGGCAGTGGGGGAGGAGGCAGCAGATGTCCGCAGACAGCATTTGCCGAGAGCCTGCAGCGCTCCAGCCCAGTGAGGGGAGGAAGGCAGCGGATGGTGCCACTGCTGCTGCACTGTAATGGAACAGGACAAACACGACAGGGTCCACTGAGAAAGCTTATGTCGCTTTTCCCTCCGATAACCACTACTTCAGCAATGGGAAGTGGGAGTCCTGGCACTTCAGCTGGGGTTGGAGAGAGACTTCAGGATGACTGCTGAGAGACCTCAAATGCAGGAGGAAAAATCCTTGTCATGAAAACTGCAAGACCCTTCTTGCCCTGGAAGCAGTGGCAGCTGCAAACCCCAGCACAGCTGTTGTGCTGGGGCCGAGTCTGTCTACAGGGGCCTGGGCGAAGGCAGTGTACCACAGCCCATGAGCTGCCTTTATTCCTGGCATACGCAACAGCTGGACACTCACAGTGAGAGCCCAGACAAGTGCCTAAGGGTGGACGCACAGCAGAAAGAGGAAGAGAGACCAGCTCTGGCTGCAGCCTCCCCCTCTGAGCACTGGAGCCAAACGGGGACACTCCTTTTGCCCCC
This sequence comes from Oriolus oriolus, assembly GCA_013400235.1. Taxonomy (NCBI): domain Eukaryota; kingdom Metazoa; phylum Chordata; class Aves; order Passeriformes; family Corvidae; genus Oriolus; species Oriolus oriolus. The sequence goes on from VXBT01000669.1 coordinate 120,025, forward strand.
CCCCTCTCTTTGCAAATGGAGGACACTGAACAAGGCCACCAGCACCATGGCAGTCAGCCAGTGAGCCCAATCCCAGCCACGCTGCTTTTGTTGCAAGCATGAGTTGCCTGTGAGGCTCCAAGTCAGCCCACGTGGTTCTCATTTCCTGCCTCTGGGCAGGGGAGGTTGGCTTTCTCCCCATCCCATAGCAGTGAGGCTGACCAGAGGAGCTCTACAACCAGCAGCTACCTTGCAACCACCCCTCTCCCATGGGTTTTGCCCTGAACCTGAGATGTGGTCAGCCAAGCAGGACGGGGTCTGACAAGTCATACAATGATGGGAAGCGGCACCTTAGAAAATTGGTCCCTTGGCACTGGGAGCCCTGAGGGCAGCGGCAGGTCCCAGGCAAGCCATCCTACCATCAGAGAGGATCCTGACCATCACCAGTGACTCCAAGACTCTCACTCAATCACCGCCCAGACTGTTCAATGGGACCTGAAGACCCCCAGAAAAACTGGCACTTGCCCATTTCAGACTGAGAGGAACTGAGAGGGTGGATACCACCCAGAGGGGTATCTTTGGCTCATTAAGCGATACCATCCACAGGCTTGTTCAAATCAAATCAAGCAGTTCCTGGGTTCTTCCTACAGCATACTGAGATGCAGTCTGGCACTTGGGGTCCACTTGAGTCCTCTTAAAATAAAAATTAATTCATATGCAAATCAGACAAGGCATTAGACTAGTCTACTGACCAAGGGCGATGCACAGATTCCTCGCTGTTTCAATGCTACAATCCCAACTCCTCCACACCCCTCCTCCTTTCCGAGCCCAGGGTCAGCCATTAGCCGTGGCTCACCAGAGCAGGGAGGACCCCACAGACGCACACCTTGTGTGCAAAAGAGAGCCTGGGGGGCACATGTTCTTCTTGAGCCAGGTCCCAGCTTTGCCTCATCCTCTCCCTGATCATCAGCATGTCATGTCTGGCAGAAGCACTGCTGGGCTCTCACCTCACGCTGAGCCACTTGCACACAATCTGAGTTGAGGTACGGGCATGTCAATATCTGTGCCCACTGGGGAGACAAGAAGGTAGCAAGAGAAGTAGGAGCCTGACTTCCTGGAGTCTTTGCTACTGGGATTCTTCTATCAGTTTCCAAGAAAGATCAATTCTTTGCATACCCCCGGTAGCTTTTCCAAAAACACTGCAAACAGCCACCCACAGCCCCAGCCACCGGACCACACACAGACAGAAACAGCCACAGATCAAATAGTGAAAGAGCAGCCACCCAATCTGCTCAGGACCAGGTCTTGGAGGAAGGACAATGCCAAAACATGGCATTACTCTTGGATATGCTCACCTCTTCTCTCTCCCCTTCCAACTAACTAACCACCAGCCACAGTTACCCTCTTCTGCAGTCTTGTTTCAACCCGAGGCTGGGCAAAGCAATTAACTTCTTCACCTGGTTGCAGTGAGATGAATATAAACGCCATCATCCAGACAGGAATCAGCAGCCCTGAGCAATGTCAACATTGTCCCTTTCTAGTGAAAGAGCTCGAAACATGGCACTGCCAGCATCAGCATCAGAAACAGAAATCCCAGGGTGGCTGGTTTGCTTCACTGGTGTTAAACCTACCCCCTGTGGACCTCCATGGGCCCCCCTCCAAGGGTCTGTAGGCTGCTGCTGGGAGTTCTGGGGAAAGGACTTATCAGTGGTAGCTATTATTGCAACAGCATCAGAAAAATGCCTGGGGCCTCTTATACCATGGTGGAAAAATAAGGAAGACTAAACCCTACTGATATAAGGAATACATTTTTAATCAGACTAGGACTTTGTAAAATTGCTTTTGATTAAAAAGCATAATAAACTAAATTATAAACATTTGCCATCGGTAGCTGAGTCTCCGAGCATTCTGAAATTACAAGGTGGGGTGAGAAGCAACTGCTTGCAGGTAAGGTCCTGACCACACAAGCAGGTGGAAAAATCACTCTTCTCACAAAAATAACACATCAGGGCTAAAATTATATCAAAATATTTGCAAATGGCTGGACACTTCTTTGATGAAGCTCTGCTTCAGGCAAAGCAACTCTTCTTTTATCAACAAGATGTTTACAATTTCAACTCATGAAACTGACTCGTAAAGAGCAAAAACAGGTTTGGGTTTTGGAGCGGCTTTTATTTGCTTTGGTGGGATTTTTTTGGGTTTGTTGTTTTTTTTTTTTTTAAGAGAATGAGGAGCAAAAACTCACATTGAATTCTCCAAAGAAGGTGGGCAGTCTAGGCGGATCATTACTGAACCTCTGACCTGTGGAAATGTTTTGGAAGGAGAGGTGCCACAGACTGAAGCACAGCCATGCTCCTGCACTTATCTATGCTTCCTTTGGGTTTGTACTATTCTGATGGCAAAGAGGACAAGCAGGGCTTAGTCTTTTCTTTCGCAGTGTCAAGTTCACATGAAACAGGATTCCCCACTGAAAATTAGGAAACTACTTAAGGAGTACAAAAAACATCCACTTCACCCACTCTAAACCATATACATGCAGATGGCATCACGGAAATAAATAACAATAAAGTATTTAACTATTTTTTCAATAGTGTCCCCAGCAGCTTCCCACACGTTTTTAGCTCTGGGAACGAGCTGGGACGGAGAAGCTCATCACTGCGAGAAGCCAGCAGGAGGGCCACTCTCATAATTCCCAGCAGCAGAGTGAAGGTGCTTGGCTTCTTCTGTCAAATGTAATCTCAGCTCCTGTTCATGAGCCCTGAGAAAGGAAAGGGGATATATCACTCATTTCTCAGGTGGAGGAGGGGACATAGTCATGAGGAGGTGCTTCTTCTCCTGTCCAAAATAGCAGAAAGCAGGGGATGGGTAGAGTGATGAGAAAAGGGAGAGTAGGGCACAATTCTGGTGCCCACATCCCACTCTTAGGGCTACCAGGCCTGCACAGACTGCCAAATCAAATAGCTATCCAGAGCCACACTCCTGACAAGCGTAACAGGCAAAGCCCTCAAAGCAGGACCAGTGCGAGGCTCCTTCCACCCAGAGCAATCACTGCCCGTGTCTGATGCTCATCCACATCGACTGGCAGCAGCTGATGCCTATGGATCACACAGAAACCTCGATCCTTCCCACTGGAGAAGTTCCACATCTCCCCAGGCTGCTGTGTTTTTACAGGCTCCAACCAAGAACCCCATCCCAGTCTCCACAGATGCGTTTTCACCATTCGAAAGGGATCTAGGACACTGGGAGGATATGCAAGGAGGATGGCGAGGACCAGCCTGTACCCTCAGTGCCTCTCCAGACAGAAGTACTTGTTGAGAGATCCATGACATCACTGGTGGGCTTTCCTGAAGGAAACCAGACAAATGCAAGGGCAGACTTTCAGCATCTGACCAAGGGGAAGTTTATCCAAAACAGAGCACTCCTTGCTCTCTTCTCAGCACCATCTTACAAAGGGAAGGCGGGCAAGTCACCATTTATTTTGGGTCCCAGTTTCTCTTTCTGTAGCATGGTTTCTTACCCAAAGGGGGAAATTACACAAGACTATCCCTTTTGGGTAAAACACTGTGCTGGCAGCACCTGCATTTGTACACCCCTATGCCCACAACACTCTGCCTGAGCACTGTGCTATCCCCTGATAAGGCAACCACCAGCACAGCACCCGGTGGCAATTCTTCCCCCGAGCCTTGGGGACTGACATGCAGCATGTCCACGTGGCCTGCGACCACAGTAGAAATAAAACCACCGCGATTCAGAAAAAGCATAATTAGCAAAGATTAAACAGCCAGTGGCTATGCTGGCAGCTGGAGGGAAGACACAGACCACCACCTCCCTGCAGCGAAGGAGTCATTGCTTCCTGTGTCCATGGTGCATCCACCAAGTGCCCCGCAGGTCTCGCCCCCACTGTGCCCACTACAGGAAGATGCACCAAGTCCGCTCACCCTGATCACTAGAAAGTGTATATACTGCCATATACAAAATCCTTCCTGTCTTCTTTTCCAAACTCATCTCACCCTCTCTCAACTGGGACCCCCTCATAAAAGTAAGAAGAGACAGGCCTTTCCTGGCATTTCCTTTTTCTGAAAAGGCTGTAAAGTTTTCCAAGCACAGCCAAAGCCAGAGCAAAGTTTGTCAGGAGCTCAGCTCGTTAGGCGGCTGCTCAAGGAGCCCCGCGGGAGGCGCAGGCTGCATAATTCAAAACATCTTGGACCCTGGAAAAGAAAATAGAAACCAGGCTGTGAGAATGAGGGGGGCAGCTCCAGCTCCAGTGTAACCCCTGCTCTGGGAGCGCCCCATCTGCAGAGCTCAAGCGGAGCCACGGCCCCAGCAGAGGTGCTGCGGCCAGCCCAAGCGGAGCTGGCACCAGGCGGAGGAAATTCCAAGCCTGTTGCTTCTGGCAGCCACACCAGGCCCTGGCTAGAAGCTCGGCAACCTGGAAACCGGCTACTCAGCAATTTTCTTGCCATCCAGAGGACTCGGTCTGAACCACAGTTTCACTTCCCCCTCCCTGCCCAAGAGGCAGGGAACACCAGAGGCAAAGAAACATTTGCTCAAAAGCTGTCATGACCAAAAGCCCCCCCAGAACCACTCTGCTCTGGGAGGACAGTCTGGAGCTGCTGCTATCACCCCCACCCCCCTGTTGCATCTGGGGGTGGACAAAACAGAGGAAACTTTCTTGAACCAGCCCTAGGTCTCCCAGATTCCTTTTGCTCTTTGCCAGAGGAAAGTTCAAACAAGGCTGCACAGAGGCAGGACACAGGCAGCTTTCAGCCCAGCCTAACTGCCATGCTTGAGGCTTGCCTGTGGCCAGACCTGCTCCGTTCAGGCCCTGTCTGGCCTCCTCTGCTACAGATCAGTGCTGGAACAAATCCTGCCGAGGAAGTGGTGAAAGCTCCAGTGCTGCAGGGGTTTCCACAGCCTTGGCCAGCTTGTTGTTGAGAAGAGTTGACCAGAGATGCAGCCCTTCTGCTCAGTTACTACTCTTCAGAGCTCCCCATCCAGTTCCCCTCCACCCTGAGCAGGGAGACCTACAGTGTGGGTTGTTGGGACCCTTGCCTTTTATCAGCCACATTTTTATAAACCAGCATGCTCTCCTAGCTGCAGCCTTCCCAGAGGCCTGAAGCCCAGCATGGCAACAAAATGAAGCAACAGTCATTGCGCCCACTGCTGGAGCCCCTGCCCATCTGAAGGGGAGTACAGCTATTCATTGATACACAGCTATTTAGCAGGATCTTTCTTCCAAAGAGTATATTATGATTTTATTTTCTATTAGGAAGACTGCAGTGTGCCAGAGTCCCTGCCTGCAGAACCAGGCAACTGATGCAGACCTGATCATGCCCTGGGTGGCAAGTCAAGGAAGACCATTCATGAAACAAAGTTCAGAAGGGGATACACTGCAAGCAGAGAGAAACAGGACCCTTAACGTAAACCCTTAACAGAAAGCTGTGTATGGCCCTCCAAACAAAGGCATGGCATTCTTGAAGTGCAGCATTTCTTTGCAGGGTGAACACTGGACAAGGACCATGGTGCTCCTTGGAGTATCAGAAGCTCGACTCGGTAGCCAAGGACACAGTTTGCAACTCCGCTGTAATCACACGAGTCATAGCTTTCTAACTTCAGCTGGGCAAATCCTGCCGGAAAACTCAGAGATGCACTGAACATTGAAGATACTTCAAGAGGGGAGCTCCTGACCTCCAGCTTCTCAGAGAAGTAGAAAACCCTGCTTATGCCTTGAACAGGAGGCTGAGACCCAGAGAGGCAGCAGAGTAGGAGTGATGAGCAGGAATTGGGAATCCTGGCTTCTGTCCCTAGCTCTGCCACATATTCCCTTCCTGTCTTTGGTTAAGTCACTTCCTTTCACTTTTCCTCCCAGCCTTCATTTTGGAGGTAAAAAAAAGGAAGCCCTTGCTTCTGCAGAGTGCTTAAAACCTCTTCTGTCCTGTGACAGGGCAGAAGACTGCTGTGGCCAGAGGCTGCAAGACACCCAGCGTGCAGGAGCCACGCTGCTCGCACAAACCCCAGCGGAGCCTGGCACTTCCTGTGCTTACATTTTGAGAAGCACAGAGTCTGTAAACAGGCAGCACCACAGAGCATCTTCTACACAAACCATATCCTGGCCCATTCCTCTTCTCGGCCACAGGAGCAGGAGCTGAGCAAGGAAGAGGAAAGCTGCTCAGCTGAGCTATGACAAAAAGAGTAGCGCAGCTGAGCACAGCATTGCTCTGGACAGCACACCTTGCAAGGAGGTGGTTGTCAAACCAGTAACAGCAAGGATGGGGAAGATCCAGCAATACCAGAGGCAGGGTAAAAGGGAAAAAAAAACCACAACAAAACAAAACTGCAGAAAACCAACCCATCCAGCACCCTGAAGTGGCACAATGATGCAGACAGGCTTGAGGAGCACAGCCTTCCTGCTCCCTAGCAGATCCATCCTATGGCCTCCCACATACTTTGGGAAGAAAGAAGACGAGTAGGCATAGGCAGGAACAAGGAGCATTCTGTGGTTTTGCTCAGTACTTCAGTCCATCTCTCACTTAGGAGGAGCTCTGCTTCGCTTTCCAAGTCTCGCCCTCTCTGGCACGGATCACAAACCTGGCTTCTGGCCCAGGACTTGGCTCCAGCAGCGCTCATCACGAAACAGGGTGACGCCCCACCTCTGGGCACACTGCATAGCGCAGTCCTAAAGCCATCTTGAGGCTATTACCCCAGCATCAGAAGAGGCTCCCCATTATCCCCCAGATGGCGTTCCAGGCATCCTGAGTCACAGCTGAAAAACCCAACACCCAAACATACCTCCAGCTCTTTGGGGGAAGAAAAACCCAGCATCAAAGTGCTGTTTTCTCTAGTGGCTCCAGCTGAAGCTGCCAGACAAGCTGCCCGCATTGGGGAAGTCCTGTCTCCAAAGATACCCAGGCATAGCTTGCATGTTCCTCTGCCTGGAGCTGCCCAGAAAGACACAGCAGAATGATGCCAGGTGAAGGCACTGTGCTCCCATCGCAGGCAGTGGAAAAGGGGCTGGAAACCACTGCCCAATGCACCCATCTGACAGTTCAGCAAGGATACTGGGATACAGGGAAGCCACTTGTGCCCAGACACCAGCAGCTGTCAAAGAACCAGACCACCTCTTCATAAAGGGCTGAGCAAGTGGGAAGCAGGCTTCATCGCACTGACTGTGCCCAGCATGGACGCACACAGAGCGAGAGCAGAACAGGTTCCTGCTTCTCTCTTCAGGGCACTGCAGCCCATCACCCTCACGCTGCTTTCTCCAGTGCAGGGCTGTAGCTGGCATTAAGGCAACCCTGTCCATTTCGGAGTCGTATTGTCTTAGATGGCCCATCCCACGCTTCAGAAGAGGAGCAGCAGGAGCAGCAGGTCCAGGCTCAAGCAAGCAGGACTTGGAGCCAGGATGCCCAACAGCAGCACACCTATTTCCAAGGCTTGGTACAGGCTTCAGATAGTCGTGCCAAGACGACCCATGCTCCGTCTTCCTGCCCGGGCTGCCCTGGGGACCAACAAGCACTGATCTGCTGGCCAAGGATGCAGGGAGCAAGTAGGACTCCTGACAAGCTGCCCTTCCATAGCATGGCTTTCTCTTAAAACAGAAGCAGGTGCCAGTTAGAACTAACTGCTTCCTCTACATTAGGTCCTGCTGAGTATAACCCTGTGGCAACTGCAAATGCCATAATGAACTGGTCCCAGTTAGAACAAAATCCATCGCCCTCTTCACCTTTGAGCTTCATAGAAGATCAGGTAGGAAGAAAACAAAACCAGTTCCCAGGAAGGGTCTGGTGCCAAGTAGATGACCTGCAACAGGCACCACAGAAGAAGGAGGGGTGCCTCTCATCCACGCCATGTGGTCTGACTGGTGCTGCCTCCCCAGAAGAGGCTGATGAAGTGCAAAATACAGCAACAGAAACCATGCCCACCAATCTCCAGTAACAGTTCCTGGGTACCTTCCACTCAGGGCTGCCAGGGGCAGTGAAGAAAGGAAGCCAAACCAAATCAGCTAAGATTGGCCCACTGGAAATCAGCACACAACTTCGAAACCGAAGTCAAGAAGAATTGAGGAATATCACTGTGGCCATCCTCACAATCTGCACCACACAGAACTGCTGAAGATGCACAACTGAGAAGCAAAGCTGCCACAACACTCCCTAGGCCCCTCACTCCAAGACGGGTGTATTTTTCCATGGCTTCAGCACTATGAGAAACCTCATAGCGTAGCTAAATCTCATGGAGATCAGCTACATAAAGTCAGAATCCACAACTCCCACCACCCTCTGGAAACACAGGACCACACACGAGTTCACCATAAAATGCATTTGCCAGTCAACACCTTCCTGGGAGGAAAGAAGAGCTGACTGACACCAAGGCCTGACCTGCATTAGATTCTGATTTTCCAGAAGAGTCGTGCTGGCAATCCTCCTTGCACTTCGCTGATACAGCTTAAATAACACAGACAAAATATTGCTGCATCTGTACATCATATCGCCATGATATCTCTACCCTCCATTATATTATATATCCATGCATCTACATACCACATTTCCTGTTAAAAATGTCAAAAGTAGTCAAACACAGCACAAGTCTCCTATGCACCCTCTCTCCCACCCCCCCCACCCCCTGCCCATGGCACTGGCATGATGCAGGGTCTCTGCCAAAAGAGCAACAGCACGAGGAAAATGACATTTTCAGAGCGAGCTCTGGGCTTCTGCCCAGCTAAGGCTGTTGGGGGACAGCCGACATTCCTGGGAGGAGGCAGTGACAGAAGCTCAAGAGCAGGCTCACAGGTGAAGCAGACCACTGATGCATTCTCAGACAGGAACAGCAAACCTGTGCTTTTCCACAGGGGACTTATTCTCCTAGAAGAGACCAACTTGAGAGATCTGTTGGTCAGGGTATTTAAAACTGGATGGAGCCCTAAGGAATTAAGAGCTGGAAGCCAGCCTGTGCCATCTCCAGGAAATGACTAGACCTGATTAAAACTCATTACAGCAGCACATCTGGACATCCGAGGAACACAGACACATCCTCGAGTGCTTTGACCACTATGAACTTTCCCTCCTAGCAGCAGCAAAGCCTGATGCAATCACCTGAGACAGGGCAAAGAAGCAAGGGTTGTTCTGATGCCCATTCTGAACTGGACACTGTACTGACAAGAGATGGGGCTGAAAGAGACAGAAAACAATCTCGGACCCATCTTGGGACCCTCAAACCAGCTGAAGATGACCAGAGTAACAAAGAGCAACATCTCTACAGCAGTAAGAAACAGCCACTGATTGGGACACAGCTGATGCTCCCCACAGAGAACCAAGAGCCTCCTCTCCAGCTACCCCTCCATTCCACATCCCTCCACATAGCAAGCGCTGCCAGAAGGGAAAGCACTCACAGTGTTCAGCAGGAGAGAACAGCAGTGGAGAGAAGAAAAACCAAAGCTTTTTTCTCCCCAAAACAGCAAGTATGGAGGACATGATGCCAACCGGGTTGACAACTCGATGGAAAAGTCAAAGGCTGAGTTGAGCTTGAACCTCAGAAACTCCAGGCCAGTATGAGCAAAGTCCACAGCTCGCAGGCTGGAGATAGCCTGGAACTAAAGTGCAACTCCAGTGCATCCTTGGCAGCTGCCCTGGAGCAGCATAGCCCACTGAGCTTGCTATGTCCAGCTTTGTGATGGCCCAGTTGCTTCATGCAGCTATCTGTCCCCCTGTCACACAGTGGCCAGAGAGCCACCTTCCAACAGCAACACAGTGAGATGCAAAAGGTCTTAAAAGTACAAAACACAACTCCTTTACTTTCTTCAACTGAACAACTGTGGCTTCTAGTTCCTAAGCAGGCTTTCCTTTAACTGCTGCCTGTTTATTGCTTTCCAGTGGCAGGGATCTGGAAAGAGAAAACATACTTTCAGGGACAGGGAGACATAGTAACACCTACAACACTGCACCACAGAAAACACCATGAAATCGATTTTCTAGGTAATGAAGAAGCAGGTCAGGGTGGTAAGGAGCAACCAATCCCACCATCTACTCTGCTAAAATGGCAACACACACATTAAAAAACAAACAAAAAGGTTCTTCAGCACTTAGGTTATGAATGCTCTGGAAGAAGTCCCAATGGAGCAGACAGCTGTTGTAGAGACAGCACACTGACACACTCATCTTTCCACCAAGGAGAATCAGGCAACAACATCAACCTGGACATTTCTGCACTAGTACCAGCCTTGGGTGTGTATTACATACCCACATGTGGTGGCAGCCAGCATTACCACAGGCACCAGAGTCAAAGGAGGTCTTGATTCAGCACCAACACAGCCTTGCCAAGTGACCTTGGGCAAATCACTTCCTCGGTGACTCAATGTTCTTATCCCTCCTGCCACCAAAGTAGCAAAGCAAGGCACACATACAACCCCTGTATGGGACTGATGGATGGAAGGAGCTGCATGTCATTACTGCGTGCCTGACATGAAACTGCATTTGGGCAGGGTAATGAGCGGTATCCATATTCACAGAACAGATCCTGCAGGTCAAGAGTGCGCAGCTGGGGCTCCTGTAGCATCACTCCGCAGCCAAAGGTGCATGGTTGTCCTCTGTGCTATGCTGTCGGCAGCCCTTTGCCCGGCAGAGCCGGGACACAACCGTATGCTGCCGCAGCCTGACACCCTGTCAAACGGAGCTGCCCCCAAGGCGTGCAGACGCCGCCGCACACAACACAACAGCCTGCCCTGTCATGTAGCATTACTTATGTGTTCAGATATGCATCCTTCTCGCGTTTCTATTCCAGCAAGTGGTTGCTAGCGGAGCGGGGCTGGAACAAGTTCACCACCTGCTAAAGACACGTCCCTAATACAATGCAGGGGGAGGTTTCGTTACATCGGTTCCTTTCTGTGCGCAAGGAAAATACGTACATGTGGTATTTCTCTCATTTTTCTTCCAAGCCGACCACATGCCTGATTTATCTCAACAGGGAACCGAAGCCTATCGAGTAGAACACCGCAAAGAGAGGGGAGAGGTCTCCCCTGATAGTTATGATGGGCTCTGACAGGAGCGCTTGTTTAAACCCCCCGTGAAACGTTGCGAGTTCCAATCCTCCCTGGGGCTTTAACAGCACCGATAACGTCTTGCAAAATCCAGACCAGCTCCGGTAAAACCAGACGCAACCCGAATAAGTTCTTTGCACCTAGAGAAAAGCCCCAGTCGAGGCACTTTTGTCCTCGAGGAATCGCCTGCGGCAGCAGCAGCAATGGGTGACAAGGACCTGGGAAGAGCGATTCCCGAGACGTGAGGCCAGGGGCAATGTCCAATGTCCCCCGCAAGCAGGGACACTGACAGCTCATCCCCAGCCGGCCGGACTAGGCGGGTAGGCCGAGCCGAGGCCGGCGCCGTCCCCCCGTCAAGTTATCGCCGCCCCCGGGAGCGGTGGTACGGCGGCTGGCCCGGAGTCTCCGGCTCGGACGGCGGCTGCCGGCTGCCCCTCTGTCGGGATGACAGCCCCGAGGCGGGCCCGGCTGCGCGGGGTAAGGGGTCGGTGCGGGGGCGGCGCGGAGCCCCGGCTCCCTCCCGGGGCGGAACAATGGGACGGCGGCTGCCCGGGCCCGGCGGGGCACTCACCTCGGCGGCGGCGGCGGAGCGGCTCAGGGTAGGCCGGGCGAGCCCGCCGGGGCGGCGCGGCGCGGCTCCGCGGGCTGCTGGGGGC
>VXBT01000669.1:138838-199053 GCA_013400235.1 Oriolus oriolus
CGGGGACCCGCGGCGGGGGCGGGGGGCGGCGGGACCGTCCCGCAGAGGGCGGCGGGCGGCGCGGAGCGGGCGTCGGGGCCCGGTGGCGCCACCTGGCGGGCGCGAGCGGGACCGCCGCTGGCGGGAGCCGCGGGCAGCGCCCCTTGGGCTCCTCCGGCGGGCGAGGCAGGGCGGACGCGGTCCGGCCCTTCCGCGGGCCTGTGCTGGGATGGCGGGGCGGCTGTCACCGCAGCCAGATTGTCCCTTTGTACTCCTGATGCCGAGAGGTAGCAGTAGAGCTGGGACAAGAAACACCAGAAAACGCGTTGCCTTATTGTATTTCCCCCACTTCCTCCCCCTGATGATGCAAAGGAGATGCACGACAAAAGAGCAGCGCGTGCACAGCAGAAGGGGATGTCTTAATTAACAGGAAAAGGAGAAACCATGGCTCCGGTGACAAATGCCGAATGGGGCTTTAACACCCAGGTGTAGAAGCAAGGAAATTATTTCCACAGCATGCAATACTATCCTTGTCTCTGCACTAGAATATGAGGGGCTAAACAAACCCTCCATCCCCACCAGCAGCAACAGCAGTGTACAACTGGCACTTCAATCACAGAATCAATTGGGTTGGAAAAGACCTCAGATCATTGAGTCCAACCTATGACCAAACAGCACCACATGGCGCTAAGTGCCCTGGCCAGTTTTTTCTTAAACACCTCCAGGGATGGTGACTCCACCACCTCCCTGGACAGTCCATTCACCCTTTGAAGTCTAATCACCCTTTCTCTGAAGAAATTCTTCCTAATGTCCAACCTAAACCTCCCCTCATGCAGCTTAAGACTATGTCCTTTAGACCGTTAGATCATGCTTTCCTGCATAGATAACCCTTCTTGAATACCTGTGAAACAGGTATCTTAACACAGTTTACAACTGCCCTCTGTGAGTCGTGGACACTCAGAACCAAATGATGTCCCTGGTGGGAGGCAATGCCACAGCTGCAGGAGGGCTGTGTGTCTGGCCACAGGCAGCAAGATCAACATCCACCTGTTTGCATCACTGCTGCATGGCTGGATTTTGGGGGACTTGAACCAGGATGGCTGATTGTTCCTTCCACCTGAGACAACAGATAGGAACACACTTTGGTAGTAGACTTCGATCATATTGCTGCTAAATCATGCTCCAGAATTTGAGACGAGCTGAGCCCTTCCGTAGACAGTCCCATGTTGTGCTGTTCAGTCCATTTTCTTTCTGCTCTTTTGCATGTACTCTAGAGACGTAAGCGCTCCTTTTGTGCCAGACTTTCAGAGACTCTCAGAGAGGACTCACTCTACACATTGCAGAGTCCAAACAGAATCTCAAACCTCCCTCTCCTTTCGAATGGGGGAAGTTGCATTGAGTGCCTACAGATCATCTATTACAGATTGTACCAAATTCAGTCCAGTCCCCCGTGAGATGTCTTTTCTGGTTCCAGTTAGATATTGTGCCTCTTTAGAAATCTGGGCTCCAGTTAAGAATGACCATTTGGTTATTTCTTGTATTCTGGAGCTGGTGCAGCATTCTGACAGGGTCTTAGGTACTGGGAATGTCCTGTGGACCAATAGAGCTGCCCTGCTATCCCCCACCAGGTCAAGCCAACCTGCAGTTTTCTCTGCTGGGATATTGCATCCAGGTAAAGGACGGCAGGTGTGCACAGGAGCTGCTGGCACCACCTGTGGTTTGTTGTATCATTGGCCTTGCAGAAAAAAGGCAGGTGGGCCCAGGAGGTCCCTTTATCCTTGGGAGCCTTTTCTTCTCAGTGAACCTCCTGGGAGTTGGAGAAGCTGACCTGGGGTCTGTTCTCCTTTGTCCCTTACAGCACAGTGCAAATCCACATCTGCATCATGCTGCTGAAGCATCCTCTCCCTGTAATGAAATATTCATGCCCACCTCCAAAAGGGCTCCAGCACAGTGAATCTGTGTGTCCCTCTGCAGACAGGCAATCTGCGCTGCAGAGTGTGGCCGTGGGCTTTGCTGTGAGGTCAAGCTAGACCCAGACAGCTGATCTCTGTCTTTGAGGAAATAAAACAGAGATGAAAAGAAGTAGCAAAACCCCAGGATGTCCTTTTGAGATGTAACCCTTTCCAGGCTGGAAAGCACGGGCAGATTAGTCTGCAGCAAGCAGCCTAGGCAGTGGAGGAGAGATGGATCAAGAGAGCATCCCAAATGCCGGAGTCCTTTCTCAGGTTGAGAAGATTGTTCCCAAGCCTGGGAGCCCTGCTTCAAACAGGCTCTGCTGCTGTTGGATGTGCTGGTTTAAGTCAGTCTGGTGCTGGAATGGCTGTGCTTCTCCTGACGTTACTGAAAGCCACCTTGATTTTCCTGTATCCACTCCACAGAGTGTAAGTCCTTGCTAGAGTGTCACGGAAGAGTACTCACTCTCCCCTGTGGGTGGAGGAGCATAGATCTTGGGTCTTGCAAGTTACTTCTCTTGGATTTTTTTTTTTTTCTTTTATGTTCAGGGAATTTTTGAGCCTCCTCCTCATTTATGGTTAAGATGTCAGACAGTGAAAATAATATATTGCATCAATTATAGGGAGACTGCTCCACTGTAGGGAAAGTTTCTGGGCTGTGAGTGTGAGGAGACAGGACTCCTTCAGTGACCTGCATGAGCTCTGTTGTGTTGTGGAGACCTCGTCTCCTTGGGTGGTTCTGGAGCAGAGTGAAATGCAGCACAAGACAGGTGTTAAGGTGAGAATAGGATTCAGCACTCAGGCACACAGTGCAGGTGGTGTTTGAGCAGCCTGGATGGGTTGGCAGATGCAACTGGTTCGTTCATCCCTTCCTGTTCATCCCCCTGATAATCCGATTTACATTCCCTTTTCTTCCCCTGGATCCTGCTGTTACCATGGGAACTGTGTTCATAGTTATTCATTGGCTTCTGGAAAAACTCCTTTTTCCCCCTTGTCTCTTTCCCCTTTTCCATCTTAGACACGTGGAGCTGTGGCTGTCAGAACATGGGGAAGCTTGCAAGGCTTCTGATAACTGGGATAAAGGCAGTGGTTAGAGAGGGGAAATGGGGAAATACGGCAAGACTGTTAGGTACTAGATGAAATAATTCTGCTCATGTGATCTTTAGCTTGGTCTTTTCTTCAATCCCACACCTATGAAAGGGAGTCCTTGACGTGGCGAGTCCATGAGTTTGCCTGCTTGCCTCAAGGGTGTCTTGCTTTGTCTCTGGTGGCCTGGGTGGCTTTTCCTTGTAGCTGAGAGATTTCCTGCCTCTTTCTGCAGGAAAGCTGGTGTGGTGACTGCTGTGTGGTTGAGAGGCAGGCAGGAAATGCTGCTCCAAGCTCTTGACTGTCACCTTCTTGCTGTCTTTTGTTTTGTTCAGAAAATTCGTGCTTTGGCCTCGCAGATTAAGAGCATGCACAGAAAGCTGCAAACAATTACAATGACATATTTTAATGAATTGTCATTTCGTACGTCTTTGCTTCTTAAGTAATTGTGCTCTGATGTTTTCCAGTATGCTTATTTACTTAAATTGGGCAAGAGGTTGCATTTGAAGGAGGAAAGGACAGTGGCAGAGGGGAGGAGCAGGATTTCAGCAAGGGAACCTGTGGAGGACTACAGCTCTGGAATATAATCAAGACAAAACTGCTACGCTTTTCTTGGACATGAATTGGAGTGGGAGGTGTTTGTTACTGCCAATGCAGTTTTCTTCATACCCAGTTCTTACACACAAGGTTGAATCGTTAAGTGTTGACAGTGCATCTGTTACGATTGGCTCTAGAAACCAAATGTTCTAGAAAATAAAAGAAGCATGTGCTTGCCCTTCATCTTCCCAGCCATTCAGCTCCCAGTACCATGGAGAAAAGACACATGGAACAGCCCACGTGCACACAGATGGCCTAAGATTGGCCAGGTGAAGGGCTCCTCTGTGTGAAAGGTGCAGTAGGCTGAGGAACAAGAAGTTCCCTGAGGAGGACATCAGTTTTTCTTCTACTGACAGTATAAGGCTTCAAGTAAAAGTCCCACAGAAGATCTCCAAGAAGAGCTCTTCCCAATATTTCATTTTCCTCTCCCACTTTGCGTTTTCTTTTTACAACTGCATTTCTGTCC
This sequence comes from Oriolus oriolus, assembly GCA_013400235.1. Taxonomy (NCBI): domain Eukaryota; kingdom Metazoa; phylum Chordata; class Aves; order Passeriformes; family Corvidae; genus Oriolus; species Oriolus oriolus. Next base: position 142,919 of record VXBT01000669.1, read on the forward strand.
TACCACCCATGGCAGCTGCCTTGCACATAGAGCACACAGTCAGCCTGCTTCCTCAGAAAGATCCTGCACCCAGCAGATAGCACTGGGATCACCACAGATTACAAGCACTAGAAGAGGACTTCCCTGGAAAGACAGGAATACGATCTTCCTCCAAGGTCACAAACTCTGTTAATCAAAAGAAAGAAAAAGAAATAGAAAGGCCAATGCAGCCTCCCCACTTGACTCCCTTTAATTAGTAACCATCTGGTTTTGAGAAAAGCTGTCAGCCAATGTAGAGCATTTGGCAAGCTTGCTCAGCGGGTGCTCTCCTAACGTCAATTCTTCTTGGAAATGCTTTAAGCCCAAGATGCCAAAAGGAAATGAAAAGCAAAAGAGAGGGCACAAGAGTGAAAAGGAAGAACAGGGATGCAGTATAGCCCAGAAGACCAAGCGAGACATTACCCAGTTCCACTTCTAGATCAGGGAGCAAACTACAGACACTGCTGGCCACCTGATAGCTAGGAAACATTCCATCCAGCCAGCCTCCTGGAAGGAACTTCAACACTTCAAGCACCATATCTCAAACAAGTGATTACAAATCCCTCAACATTTTCCAGAAGTCTCACTGTTCAACTCAGTGTTCTGTCCAAGCTCCAACTTAAACAGTGACTTTCTATCTTCCAAATCTCCTTGCCTCACTTTAATTTTTTTGTCCCAGCTACTGTGCAATGGCACTGTGTAGTTACATGTGCTGCTCCAGCAGGGTGTTCATCCACTAGGAGACGCATGGGCAATTTCACGAATCAAATTCATCATGCTTGGCACTTTCTCAAATTTTGCCCTGATTCTGCCTGATGCCATGCTCTGCTTGAATAGAGGTGTCTCTGCTCCAATAGAGGGGTACTGCTGCTCTCCACCAAGAAACCCATGGGTGCAAAGCGACCGCTCCACCTAGCTTTGGATGGCATCAGGAGCACACTAACTGTTTTGCACAAGTCCTCAGGTGCAATCTGACAGCACAAGACCTTTTGGTCTTTGCAGGGAAATAGCCACACTGGTAGCAAAGCTGGGCAGCAGGAGCTGGGCTGCAGCACTTTTGTGAGTGCTGCCTCCCTCATTAAGATGCAGCACTTGGCTCAAGCAGCTTTTAGATTACTCCTTCCTGACTCTAGGACATCATGTATGAGTCAGAGGCTTGCGTACTTGCTTCCCCTGATCCCTGTGAGTCTCCAGCACATGGCAAACTACATTTTGAACAGTTCCCTTAAGTTCTGCATGCAGACAACCTTCTTCTTACTTTTGCAAAAAAGCAGAATTATCCTCTACTCCCTTAAATAGCATCATACACACACGGACCACTACACTCTCCTCACAGATGCATTCAAATTCTGCAGTACCCTCTCATAAGCAGGTACATCACACTCCCCTACACTCACAGTCCCTCTACTCATTCCTACCCCGCTTCCCATACAGTGCTTGAGCTTCCCACAAGGTACGTGTAGAAGTCAGCCCATTTCCCCAGACTGTGGTAATGGGGTTCTGGCACAGCTGAAGGAGCAGAGGATCCTCCTGTTAAATACTTTAGTGCCAAGCTACAAAGAGGGAAGATATTTCCAAATGTGTTTCTGCAGATCTCTCCCACATGGCAAAAGAGTCAAAGACCCAAACCTGTAAGGTCCTCCCACTGTACCTGCCCTGTCAGAGAAGCAGAGCTGTAATTTCATAGGTTTCTGACCGGTGAGAGAAAAACAAGCATAAAATTCCATATTAGAGCATCTAAAATCACCAGGGAGCTGCACCTGATTAGCCATCTCACATATTTCCAGAGGGGCAGATGAATAGGTTTCAGCTGCCCTGATCTGCATGGAGCTGTGGGATATCCTCATTTGCTGTCCCAGGAACTCCACTAGATTTGTGCTTGGTTGGAATGCCTACTGCTGATGGGGCAGCAGGAGCTCAGGAACTCTCTCACATCCATTTCTTGTCTGAGATAGGTGCCTAGGCAGGCCAGAGAGAAACACACATGGGTGATCGGGCCTGGACCACCTCTTCCTGGCACTGCCAATTTACACCAAGGAACCAAATGCAAAAGGTTGTGGATACTGTTCCCCTTTTCAGTTTCCCAGCCTTGGCTGGGCAAAACAAAACTTTTCCTTGACAGTATGTGCTCCATTCAAAGCCATGGGAGCCTCTGTGCAAAACTTTTCCTTTTCATGACTCTCCTCCAAAGCCTTTCGTCCTTGTTGATTAGCATTATGCAGAGTGCCCAGCTGCCAGTGCCAATGAGAATTCAGGAAGAAATCCCTCCATTTCTCCCCTTCAGCTCTTAATTAACATGTGGACTTTAATTACATTTCCCATTTTCATGACAAAATATGTCTCCCTCCTCCACTTGCCCCTCCCCGAGATCATTACGAGAACTCTTAATAATAATCACCATCATCTGTCTACTCTGAGAGCGAGGCAGGGGGGCATCTGCTCCATCTTCCCAAGTTACCCTATCCCACCTAGCCCCAGGTCACTCAGTCCTTGGAGATCCAGAAGCTCTGGTCCTGTGCCAGTGGGGAGGGGCAGAAGCAGTGCTAACATGTTGGCACAACATATTGCCAAGGGCTGCATAGTGCCTGAAGGCTTTGGCTGCAGTGAAAGACATTACAATTCAAAGGTGGACACAGAAACAGTCACTTTGGGGAGGTATTAGGGATTCTCTTGTTTTCAGAAGTAAGAATGGGCCACCCTCCTGCTGAAGCTATATCCTCCTTGTCTATACAAAGCACAGCAAATGCTGCTAGGGAGCTTTGCAATAACTGTCAGCTGGCTCACAGATCTAGGCAGTAAAAAAACAGGAAAACTTTCTAATAGACCTCCCCACTCTCACTGATTCAGCCACTAGAAAGGCAATCACCTTAGTAAATCACAACGCATCCATTTTCTGGCAGAAAATGAAAACTGAGGATCAATCAGTCCCAATCGGTCTTGACAGGAGCGGGCAAGAAGGGGATACAATGTACCCAAGCGTGGACCTGGTGCAGTCAGGTTTTCACTAAACTTAGGCATTTGTCTGAAGGTAACTCAAACCACTACCACTCTCCTCACAAATCTGGGAACCTCATTCATACAATCTGTCACAGTGGGGAGACTGAGTCCTACACTACATCAAACTTGTGTTTGCAAACTCAAAAGCAGAATCAGCTCTAAGACTGACTATCCGAATGTGCAAAATTCACGAGGCTGCTGGTGGCTTTGTTCACTTACAGAGATCTGGAAAATGATCCAACTATGAAAAATGAGGCTTTCCATAGTTGTTACGTGACCCCTCAGCCTTTCAGTGGTCCTTGATGACAATCTCTATCCCTTCCAGAAGCAAACAGTAAGGTAATACGGAACTGAATATCAAGCTATGCAATGTTTGCAGACAGACAGAAGACAGTGAGCTGCCCACCTCTTCCATTGCCAAGTTCTGAAGAATTGGCAATACCGCACAGAGCAGGCATGACGTCAGGCTCTTGGGACAGAGACAGTAAGGGCAGCATCGAGATGACCACAACACAATAAAAATACACAAACGACTATAAGTATGGCCCAGACACAGTCCACACGGCAAAGACTGCATGATCCAAATGTACAGCTATGTGCATCATGCATAACTTGAACAGATAGAAGAGCTTCCTGCAGAGCTCCATGCAAGGGCATGGAAGCTCCAAGCATGTCACGATCACAGACAGTGTGTCCGCTGCTTGTGGAAAACCCTATTCCTCCTCATAAGTGTAGCAGAAGGGAGACAATGTCCCTTTAAATGTGACTAAAGTGTTGTCAATGGATCTGCCATGGTAGAGGAGTTAATCCACCCCCCCAGCCCCTCTCAGCCACTGTGATGGGATAATTAGATGCGAGGGCTCAGCACAGATGATGCTCCAGTTGCTTAGCAACTAATGGTTTCCATAGAAACAGCAAAGCACAGCCTTCGGAGCAGCAAGTGAGCAGTGCAGCAGGGCAGGGAAAGATGCCTTAAACTCCTGCACTGATCCTCTCCTCCAGAATCATTCAGAGGCCTAGAGGTATTAGGGGAATGAGAAGGGGGTGCCTTAAAGATACAATATCCCTGTTTCAAGCAGCAGTGTTAAGAGAATGGTTGTTATCAGACTAAACCTTCACTGATATGGTCCTCCTAACCTCAGTGACTCTCAACTAGCAGGATGAGCAGGGCTGAATCACAGAGAGTGGTCTTACACAGAGGTTTAAGCCCCAACAAATGGGTCATCCTGTTGTAAGCAGCTGAGTATGATTCTAGCATCAATTCTTGCACCTGGGATCTGAGAGGGAAACACAGGGAAACACAGGGAGGCATGATCACACAAATGTATTTGCATTTTCAACACTGTCACATAAGCAGCCTTATACAGGCATCCAGCCTGGCCCTGAACCAGCAGGCAAAGGAGGTTTCCTCTTGATTTTGCAGCTTCACAATACATACAAAAGTGACTATAAAGCATGGAGAGTTTCCACCAGAATAAGAGAGATCAGATTAGTTAACCTTTACTCAAGACTGTCATCTGGTACTTCCTTCAACATGACCAATTCCAACTGCTTTATTATCTTGCTGCTGCCTGCACTGAGTCAGCATACCAATGTTTCGGAGAATCACAGTCACGACCTGCAGTACCTGCACTAAATACCATGCGTGTGCTGTGCAGCTGCACTGCTGCAAGGCATGATCCTGTCATCTTGTAAGCTGAGCAGAGACAAGATCTGTTTTGCTAAGAGAGCTCTGGGACACTGAGATGGGATTGTAGATTCAGTGTAATGTAGTCTGCACCAAGCCAGGGATGGGCTGTATCACTGCCTGCTTGCAAATGACAACCCTGTGTTAAAGCTTTGCAAACCCTCAAGTCCTGATGGCACAGAAGGAAGTCCAGAAACTCACATCGCAAAAACAAGCCCTGCTTTCCTCTCCTCTCCATCCAGTCTCACACTTGTGACATAATCCCTTTCCGAAAGGGCAAGCAGCCTGTGCCTTGGGCACTGGCTGAGGCTCCCAAACTCACTGCTTTTCTCCTCCCTACTTGGCAGGCAACATGGCAGCATGCACTCCACTCTGCCATGTGCCCTCTCTTCTTGGCAGAAAGAAATGGAGAACAGGGCAGACCCCTCCGTCCCTGGAGGGCTGTAGCTGTGCCAGAAGGTAGCATGTACTGCTGGTGACAGGCAGCCGGGCTGGACTCTGGAACCCTTGCGTGTGTTAGTCAAAGCCACCGAGTCCCAGACGCTGTGGCTCCTTCCCCCTGTCGCTGCAGTGTTACCTCACCCTGTCCACAAAGCTGGGGGATGCCGGTTGCAACACCCAGGAGGGATGGAGCATCCCATTGGCCAACCTGCTCAAATGGCCAATTTAGCCACAAGCCAGGTCTCTTTCCTGGAGTCCTGTCCTGGTCCACCCAGCGCTTCAGGAAGAGAAACCAAAAAAGTTGTGGGCCATTTCAGACTCTGTCCCCTAAGGCTTTCAAAGCGGGAAATCAAAGGGAAATGCTGTGCTTTGTTCCACGGGGGAGCGGCAGGAAAGGTGAGCAGCAATGAGCCTGGCGGAACCGGTCGCTTCAGTCGTCTGCTAGCTCACCTTTGAAGTGGTTTTAAAAATCAGGGAGGAGGGGCAGATATGAGTTCAGCTCTTTTACTGCAACTTCACAGAATTTGAGGACGTGGAGGGTAAGAGGCCACCTTTCCCCCACCAGAAAAATAGTGTATCCATTCAGAGAGAAGAGAATACAGCTAATAAAACAGGCCGCAATGGTCATCAAATACATCTATGGTGTTCTCACATCCTGAGGAGGCTATGAACAGCTACAGTGACAGCAGCATTTACCTATGGTACCATCAAAGACACGTCAGGCATTCGCAGGAATAACTGGACACCATGACACAGCCCCGGGTCTTGTGCCAGTGGAGCAAGCATTTCTCACCAGTCACAGCCTTATCTCTGTCTCATATTCCCTATCATCAAGCCTGCCTGTACTTTCCCTGCTGCCTCTCTTTAACAAAAAGGATTGTTTCTAACCCCAGCCCACGCAAGTCCTGGGAGCTCTGTCTGTATTACACAGCATCAGCTATTTACTGCAGCACAAGGACCTGAAGCAATGCCAACAGTGCAGGAGTGGCCTGGTGTGATGATAAGTGAGGCATCTACTGTACACCCTGTACTAGGAAAAGGGGAAAAAGGACCGCTTACTTAACAGGAAATTAATCTCTGTTCTACTACAGGGGAAAAAAAAATATAAACCCCACAGTTGCTTGGCATGACCAGTACCCTCAAGGGGGTCCCCACCAAATCCACTGAGCTTGCTTCCAAAGAAATGACATTGTCTGGGCAAAGCCCAAACAAGAGATGATACCCTTGACACTCCCGTGTTGCCACAGACAAGCAGCTGTCACTCTGTACAAATTCAAAGCTTTCAGGGGCCGAGGAATACCAAAGCCATCAAGCCAGACTTGAGTAACAACTCTGAATTGGAAGCCAAGTTATAGAGCTGCCCTATCTTCGGGGGAGCTCGGACCTAACATTTTTCAAAAACTGGAGCAAATACAGTATCTCTGGCTTGCTGAGAAGACCCCAAAGAGCACATTCATGTGAAGCCATAAGCCTGGCTGAAGGCATATACCTACACCTTACATGCACACACAAAAGTCAGACACCCTGAGAAACAATTGAGCACACTCACAGTTAAGTCTCAAATCTGGAATGTTTTCTCTCATGATTTGCAAACAAGTTTTAATCTGAAGTGTCAGGAGATGGGAATCAGCAAAGAACAAGAACTGCACTTGATCCCAACCTACAGCCTTACAAAACTTCGCTGTAGTAACGGAGGTTACAAGTGTGCAGGAATAGGCGAGACCTGTTTTCAGTTACACTATCCCATCAGTTGGCTTCTGTGCAGGTAACACTCACCTGAAAAGACCTAGCTTTGAAGAATCTAGCTGTCCTGAGCCAAGGCACCTCCAGCTTGTCACCTCTCTATGTTTTCAGCTTCCTTCATTATGCAGACAGAAATGCTGGGTACTTTGGCCTTCTGCATGCGACTGCAAGTTCTCCTCTGTCTTCTATTCCACCTTCTGAAGCTAGAGGGGGGCCAAAAAATGGCATGGCTTTAGGATACAAGCATGAGCTCCTGGATAAACCATAAGGAACGGGCAGATTGGCAGATTTACATTCAATTTGCCCCAAATTGGCTCTGTCAGTCTGATCAAGATCTCTCTCCCTGGGAATGCAAGGGTGGCAAGGCAGAGCTCAGGGGTTACATGTTTTCATGCAGAATACACAGCATACAAACCAATGGGATTAGGATTCAGCAACTGAATAGCCAAAGGCAAAATTAAGGCCTTTTAGCCTTTTCCTATACTTCAGGGAAAGGTTTGTGATTACAAACATATATATTTAAAACACTTAAGATGAAAACCAACCTTTCCACTTCCAGTCTCGCTAGCTTCATTGAACAGACCAGGCAGACCACAAGATTCATTTCCTTCTTTACCTCCGTGTGTTATGGCAGCACCTCAAATCTCTACCAGTAAGAAGTAAATATTACCAAGTGGGGGAATGCTTTCCATTGCTGCAGCAGAGGCAGGAAATATTAGCAAGCTCTTTTCACACTGTTTTTTTGAGGATGGTCTAAGTACAACTGTTCAGGGCTTCTCTAGGTGGAGCACTGTATCATATTATGTTATATCTCATCCCTCCCCTTCCCTAGTGTTACTTACCACTTCCAAACACCAGGTCAGCCTTCTCCAAGGACACAGAAACCTGAGGAAAGATGGGAGAAAGAAAACTGATCATCTGCAGCCTGTTTCTGCCACCAGCCCTAGAAGTTCTACAGCTGCTTCTCACCTCCTTTATTGCTCTGTAATTTTGCTGGAGAGCATCTGCTGAACTCCAAACAAGCTAGAGGTACTGATTCCAAACAAGCTAGAGGTGAATTCAGTCACTCCCTGCAAAATGCCAGCTCACACGGCCTCTGGTGGCCAAGCCACAGGCTCTGGTTATCCTCCTCCAGCACTGCCAAGCTGCTCTTCTCAGGGCAGCTCCAGTAGGAAGCAGCACAGAGAACCGTGTCTTCCCGTGGACAAGTCCATCATCCAAATATTCTTCTTTGATTCACACTGGTGCCTCACACATTTCCCCACATGTCTTTCAAAAGCCATGCCTGGCCGAAAAACAAGCAAGCCAAGAGACTTCATCCGCAAGCAAGGCCTAGCTATTGCAGGACTTCTTTTACCCCCGCAAAATACTCACATTGTTCTGAGATTATTAACATAACTGCATTCAGCCTAGCATTCTTGAGTTTATTTCTGAAGTACCAAAGTTATGTGGGTAGGTCAAGTGTCTATGTGAAGGTGCACATAGATAATCAGAGGCTCAGTGGGTTACCTACCATGCCTCAGCTGATGCATACACCACCGTGTGAGAGTTTGACTCCAGGCAGGAAGGGAAAAAGCAACTTTGTGGTGCGACAGGTCAGGTGATATGTGGTAAATTATTAAACTATAATAGCCAGGTTGTTTGCAACACATCCCAAGTTAAATACCAAACTCCAGCCTCAGGAAGGGAAAAGGGCTTTGACTGGGGCATGCACAGAGTTTTTGAGGAAAGCAGCCAACCAAGTAGGTCCTGCTTGTACCTGAGGACCGTAACAGGGACGTCATTTCCGCTGATGACTGAACTTTGTCACTCAAGGTGGAAAAACTGTGTGACTGCAGTCTTTTGCATGTAGCAAAAGCAAAATAATACTGATTGATATTTGTGGATTGCCTAACAAGAACTAAGCAAACCTTGATACAATACAAACTACAACACTACTGAAGAGGTAAAACTGAGAATCTCAGATCCTCTGGGAAGAAGGTTTTCTTTTCAAGAAAAGATTGGTGTGGTGTTCGACTTATGTTTCAACATCTCATCTCAAAAGATGCAAAGGGTGAGAATAGCGACAGCAAGAAGTGCAGGAACATTTGGCCCAAGTCCAGCAGAGCAAACCTGCTGTGGGAAAAAGCACCTTCTCCTTTTCTTTCATCATACAGAAAAAAACCCCAAATAACTCAAAGCCAAACCTTTGATGCAAGGGTCAAAGAATTCACTTTTAAGCTGAGATTCTCCCAACACCATAGCACTAACACTATGGTGCAGTTTTTTCTAGCAATTGCCAAAAGCAGCCTCTTTCTGTTCGTCTCCTTGCTCAGATGAGCAACAACTCCCTGATGAACTCTTCCACTACAATCATAACCTGCATTCTCCTACAAAATGCTCAACATATGTAGAGTCTGAAATCTAAATCCTGCCAAGGCTTGGATCTTGGTTTGTAGCTGCTCTGTTTCCACCTGCATCGCCTATCTCCCCTGTGCGCGAGCGGAAGAGTGATGGTGAGTGGGCAAGTAGGATGAGTATGTATCGCAAACATCCATTCATAACACAAACCAAGCCAGGACACAGTCACCATGGCACTGGGTCTAGGAGACGACACCATGCCACGTAGAGATACCTCTAACCAGCAGGGATAGGTCACCAGACCAGCCAAGAAACCGTTCTAATGAAACCAGCCTAGTGAGACGAATAAGATAGGCTACACTAACCACAAAGCCCTCATCTCAGTGTCGCATTGCTCAGCAATACAATACCTGCAGCTTAATGTGGATAATGACAGAGGCAGCAGCACCAGTGCCCAAGCAGTTGTTACGGCCCAAGTAACAGTTGCAACTTTTTCTCTCTCTCTGTTTTGCAGATCTCATAAGATCTCTGTTTGGTCTATGATTCCTTTCCATTCCTGTACCATGTGTATTCAAACCAAGCCTATTTTCTCAGGTGCTGCCACAGGCAGCATTCTAAGAACTGGATGTGGAAATTATGAGCATCATTATATAAGGACTCAGATTTAGAAGGGTGAGGAGAAAGATGAACAATCTCATTTCCTTCAGTAAGGCAAGTTTTTGTCCAGCTACACACATCTCGAGTTGCAGAGGTATTTTGACATGTGGTATCTGCTACAACTTTAACAAAGTCCTCCTCACAAGCTTTGCTTCTTGCAATGCTCCTGCAGTGCAGAGGATTAAGCTGCAGGTTCATCTGTTCCCTGACACAGGGTCTCAGCCCACAGGTTAGAGGTTGAGCAGAGGAACACATTAGCTGTTTGAGTGAGAGGAACCCTTACCACACAAGTGCTATTCTAAGCCGTGAAATACAACTTTTACGTGCCCAGCTGTAAAAACAGTGGGCAAGGATCCACATGACTGGGCTGAGACAGCTACTTTCACCTGCAAGCCCAGGAGAGCGTAGAAAAACAGAATGTTAAAAGTGATATGACCACATCCAAGTGCACACACTAGGATGGTAGCTTTCCTGACAAACAACCATGCAGGGCAGGTCTGTGTAGTTAATATCACCTGAGTCACTGTAGCAGTCACAGGATCAATCAGGTTGGAAAAGATCTCTGAGATCATTGAGTGTAACCTAGGACCAAAGAGTACCATGTTGACTAGACAGACCATGGCACTAAGTGCCATGTCCAGTCTTTCCTTAAACATCTCCATGGATGGACTCCACTACCTCCCTGGGCAGCCCGTTACAGTATCTAATCACCCTTTTTCTGAATAAATTCTTCCTAATGTCCAACCTAAACCTCCCCTGGTGCACCTTAAGACTATGTCTTCTTGTCTTATCCCTGATTGCCTGGGAGAAGAGACCGAGCCCCACCTGGCTCCAACCTCCTTTCAGGTGGTTGTAGAGTGATAAGCTAACCCCTGAGCCTCCTCTTCTCCAGGCTCAACAATCCTGGCTCCCTCAGCCGCTCCTCGTAGGACACACGCTCCAGACCCTTCACCAGTTTCGCTGCCCTTCTCTGGATATGAGACACATGTCAGAGAGATACAGACGGCTGTCAGTCCCACACCTGACCGCGCAGGGACTCGGTGAGTCCGAGCGCGCCGGTTTGCGGTGCTCGGCTATACCGGATGGCAGCACTGAGACGCCCGGGATGCTCAACTCGGAGGGGCCGGGTCTCGCCGCCGCGCCTGCGCTCCGCGGCCCGGGCGCCATGGCCGTGCACTACTGCGGGCTGTGCCGCCGCAGCGCCTTCACGGGCCGCCGGCACCTGTACAGCACGGGGCACCGCCGGCGGCTCCGGGAGACGCTGGCCCAGCTGCAGGAGGCGACGGCGGCGGCGCGGGCGGCGGCGGCCGTGGCCGATGTGTCCGCGGCCGTGCGGCGTTACGACCCAGCGGAGCACGATGGGCGCGTGTGGTGCCCGTGCTGCGGGCGCGGCGTGCGGCGGGACAGGCGGTGGGGCGGGCTGGCGCTGCTGCAAGCCGGGCTGCTGCGGCACTTGGCCGGGTGCGTGGGCAGGAACGGGGGCGGGGGGGGCTCTTGCTGCCCCAGGCCAGGCTGCTGCGGCACTTGGCCGGCTGTGGGCGGTGCTGACGGTGTCACGGTGTCCCGCAGGCCCGAGCACCGCCGGCACACGGCGCGGTTCTGGCGGGAAAACCGGGCGGAGGCGGCGCTGCGGGAGCGGTGCCTGGTGCCGGCCGAGGAGTACGAGCGCTTCACACAGGCTCTAGAGCGGGCGCTGGCCGAGCACCAGCGGCGGGAGGAGGAGCGCATCCTCCAGGTACCCTCGGTCACCTCCCAGCATCGGCAGCGGCCCGGCCTCCGCTGGCCCCGCCTCACCGCTCTCTCCCCGTAGATGGCGGCCGACATCCGGGAGGCCGAGCGCCGGCAGCGAGAGACGGTGCAGGCTGCGCTCCAGGTCGGTGAGCTGTATCCTACCCTGGCTGCACCCTGGCAGGGACGGGGCGCTGCTCTGCGCACCCCTACCAGCACCCGGGAGGGGCTAGGGGCGGCTGGGTGGGGGCTGTGCTCCGTACCAGAAATATTGTTCCTTTTTCCTGAATCGCACTCAGCTTCAAACAGAGCCGGAACTTTGTGCAGGACCTTCTGTCTGCAGGTCCCCCGCAGGACCTGAAAGGTGAGCACCACTTTCCTTAGCAGTGGCTGATGCATCCCTGCTCAAAGCACCAAACACGCGGGGAGTTTGACACTGTCACTTACCAGGCTCTTGCAAATCTTGTGCAGACTTTTTGTCTGCACTACAGTAAGCACTGGCCTCTTATTTCAGGGACAGCCCTTGTGCTGCAGAACAGCCTGGCCCGAGCAGAATGCAGACAGGACCTGATTTAGCCTGGATGGAATCAGGCCAGGTTCTGACCTTCATTGGCCATCAGGTAGGGGTGACTGGCTAGTGAGCGTGACTTCGATTCAACTGCAAGTCACCTACAGCACATATCACAAAGCAGAACAAGAGGTGGTCTCCATCAGAAAAAAAACAGCTTTGTGGATTTTGGCGAGCAACTAGCCCAGTTTCAGTTACCCAGGTTTAACTTTCGTTAAGCAAACATTCTTTAATATGCTGTGGAAAAAAACCAACCAACCATTCTTTCAAAGAAAAGTAGAGAAGAGCTTTCCTCTGCCTTTTTGTAATAGAACTTGATTCTGGAAGGGAATGAAGACAATGCTCTTCTGTTCAGATACTCTTAAACATAAGATTCTCATAAGTGTTTTATGTTCCTGTTAACAGGAAACAGAAGGAAAAGGAAATGTCCACACAGGTAAGTGCACCTGCATCAGGACTCACTGGGTTGCTACCTCGTGGCTTGCAAATGTCACAGGGATAACTCAAAGCAGTTTTGAAGCAGTTGCAGCATAACCAGGAGGTGCTCACTCTTTTGGCAATATTTGACGTACTAGAGAAGAAGGAAACACTTCAGCATTGTCAAAACTGTTGGTGCTGCTGCTGTGGGGAGTGTATGATTTGAGGTGTGATCTGCCATGGCCTTAGCTGTGGAAGCCAGCTCCTTTTTCTCAGAACACTCATTCACTTGCCTGGTAGGGCATGCAGCAGATGGGGGGAAGAGGGGACACTTTTTTCCTGTCACAGTTTAGGGTAACGTCAGTGGCTAAGTAAGTATTCTCTGTGACTTCTAGGAGCAAAACCTCCATGGCTAACGGAGGAAGAAGATGGCAGTAAACAAGAAATCGGACCTTCCTATGAAGAATTTCTCAAACACAGTGAGCAGCTTGCACACCTTTTAGTTAACCTTACAGTCACTTTACCATGCTAAAGAACCAAAAACATTTTGAAAAACTATTGCTGAAAAACATATTTGTGCTTTTGAGCAACCTGGTCTAGAGGAAAGTGTCCCCATCCATGGTACTGGGCATTGCAGCAATGTGATCCTTAAGTTCCCTTCCAACCCAAACTACTCTACAATTGTATTTTTTTTTTTTTGTCAGAGGAGAAGCAGAAGCTGAAAAAGCTCCCGGTGGACCGAGTTGGTGCCAACTTTGACCATACCTCTCAGACAGGCGACAGCTGGCTCCCTTCCTTTGGGCGTGTATGGAATCATGGCAGGAGGTGGCAGTCCCGGTGAGCTTCAGGGCAGCACAGATGGATGCCAGGGGGGAGAGTCCATGGCTTCTGTCCATGCAAGCTATTCATGCAGCAGGCTCTGAGGTAGCAGCAAGCATAAGGAGACATCCTGCCATACGAGTTATGCCACACAGTGCTTAATCCAGGCAGAGTATCATTCTTGTCGTGGAACAGCACACACATGGCTTGCAAGGTGAAGCATGCTCATGGCTGTAAAGGCTGCACACATGAAGGCATCTGCCTCATTTTGCTTGGTTCACCTTTCAGACCCACATACTGTCTCACTGGTGCCTTTAAATGTGCCAGAACTCTCTTGTCAGCTAGCTGGAGCTACCACTCACTAAGGTAACAAAACTATTGAGGGAGCTTCCATGCTAAAACACTGCACAGCACTCTGTTATTCGAGGGGAGTGCTCATTATCTCTGTCTAAAGGCTACTGAAGTCTGACTTCTATGCTCTCTTTCAGGCATCAGTTTAGAACTGAATCAGGGGAAAAGAAGAAAAAAAGGTGAGCAGATGAGGAACACCAGATACCCAGCTCTGGTGTGGAAAGGCTGACTGTAGGTAGCTGCAGTTTTGTTGCTGACTGCCCTGTAAGGACAGAGATTGTTCGTCTGAGCATCACATCTGAAGTCACACAAAGTCAGGGCCTGCCAGCAAGGACAGGCTCCTGCGGATGCCGTTTCTTCACTATCAGAAAGCCTACTTTATAGAGGAAGTAATGCCAATGGCCTATGCTGACATGGAACATCCAACTAAAGAATTTTCAGAGAAATAAACTTTTTTTTTTTTAATGCCTCTCTGTTTGTAGACCAACTGGAACTCATTTCAAATGCAGGGCCAACCCTGCAGGCAACTAGTGCCAGGTGCCTGCTGTTTTCATTCAAATTTATATTGCTTTCCTTTATTCTAACATTCATCCTTTACATGGTCTAACATCACTTGCTGCTGTAGGTGACGCAGAAGTTTCTTCCCTTTTAGCAACATATTTGTAACACTAGTAAAGGCAAAAACTGGCTGGTAGAGGAGAACAGCCGTGACTTCTACCAGAATTTACTATCAATAATGCATCAGTAATAAAACATACACGTTCTTGAAAAATCAAGAAAAATTACAATCAGTAATTTTATTGTGTGCATTACATATGACACGTTGACGAAGTCACCGGAGAACCTGCAAAGCAAGAAGTCTCCAGTCAGAAAACCAGGACAAAGCATGCTAGCACAAAGCAAACAGTTTGACAGTTTTGTTCCAGCAGGAACACTTGGCCATGGTGCCCTGTGAGAGCACGGAGGACAAGTGTCCATGTGCCTTGCAGCGAGGGGAACAAACAATGCTTTCCCCATCCGGTGGGCATAGGGACAAAATCAGAAATCGTTCTTTAATTCTGGAGAAGCGATGTTTCCAGTAATGTTCCCCCAGGAAGTTGCTCAGGATGTGAGCAAAATACTTCTGGAGTGTCTGGAAGAACAGCTGACCACAGCCATGTGGAAGCTGCCCATTACACATTGCATAGCTGTCCATTAGCTCCTGACAGCACAACTCAGCTCCTCAGCACCCAGTCTCACCTCACTACGCATCCTCCCCTGCAGCAGGCGCATCTCCACCTTTCGTGTTTCGGGTATAGATCACTTGGGCTCGGTGCTTGGACACCAGTTTGATCAACCCTATGAAAAAACAAAATTATGTCAGTGCACATGTTCTGACATGCCAGGGATGCTGAGGTCCCTCCTAGACAGGCAGGGCAATGTACAAGAGGAAATACTAGGGTGTAGCAGCTCATGCAAGTCTCTCATTCCCATCTGGCTGCAGTTACATCACAGCCCATCCTTCTGGCAACATTTTTCTTAGTACCGCAACGCCTCTATGTAGCAGAACTGCTGCTCCACACTTTGGAGCACTTCTGAAATGCAAGCAAGGAAAACCAAACAGCCAATTCAAGCAGCTTTCTGGGTTTTTTTCCAGTTTTGAGTGCTCACCTTTGCTGAGGAGCTCCTGGAGGGCAGCTCGAGCCAGGGAGCCTCGAATCTTCAGCCTTTCTGAGACAACTGCAGGTGTGATGAGCTTGTAGTTGGGCACTTCTTTGCACAGTTTGTCATAGGTGGCCTTGTCAAAGAGGACAAGGTTGTTCAACTTGTCTCTCACTTTCCCCTTGGACCACTTCTACTTGAAAAGAGAGAAAAAACAATGCCCCCTAAGCCATCTTGTAAGCAAGAACAAAAGATCGAACTAAAGGATGCCCTGAGAACTGCACCATCAAATGTCTCCGTATCACATCCAAAACTAAAGGACTAATGAGATGCACAAAATCGCCTTTGTAAATGAAACGCGTTGCAGTCAACACCTGCATTTCTTAAATATTTATTTAAGAATAAAAAGACTAAAGCCTTCTGTTACTCGGGTTTAACACTATTATGTATAACTTGCCGGCAGATGAAGAGCTGGCTCCTCTAACAAGACGCCCGCCCCGCCTTCACGCCGCTCTCGGGGCCCGGCCACGCTGCACACGAGCCAGGCCCGGGGATCCCGCCGCCCCCCGAGTCCTCAGCCCCGCCGGCTCCCACCTTCTTCTTGGCTTTGCCGCCGGATTTGTTGACCGGGTCCTTGTCCTTCTTGGCAGACTTGCCCGCGTCCTTCTTCTTCTTGTCGTCTTTAGGCGGCTGCGAGAGGGTGAGAAGGATGGGGGGTGAGAGGCGAGGCGCGGGGCCGCCCCTCCGAGAAACCCGCAGGGGCTCCCCCCCACTCTCAGGGAGCCGCCAGCGTCTCCCGGGGGACCCGGCCCGGCTCGTCGCCCGCCCCCCGGCCCGGCCCCGCTCACCATGATGCGGCCGCGGCTGCTCCGCAAGATGTCGGCGAGAAAGGAAGAGCCTGGCGTGGGGCGGGGGCGGGCCCCGGGCGGGCGCGACGTCACTGCCGGGGCGGACGCGGTGGCGCTGCCGGGGCGGGCCGGAGGTGCTTCTGCCGGGGTACTACTGGGCCATGGCGATCTTCAGCGTCTACGTGGTCAACAAGGCGGGCGGCCTCATCTACCAGCTGGACCACTACGCGCCCCGCGCCGACACCGAGAAGACGTTCAGCTTTCCGCTCGATCTCGTTCTGCGCCCGCACGACGAGCGCGTCGTCGTCGCCTTCGGGCAGCGGGACGGCATCCGCGGTGCGGCGGGTGGGAAGGGCCGGGCGGGTCAGGCCGGGCCGGGCTTATTGACCGAGTGACTGACTGACTGATGCCGCCGCGCTGTCCCCGCAGTGGGTCACGCCGTGCTCGCCATCAACGGCGCCGAGGTCAACGGTCGCTTCACAGCGGACGGGAAGGACGTGCTGGAGTTCCTGGGTAACCCCGCCAACTACCCGGTGTCCATCCGCTTTGGCCGCCACCGGCTCTCCTCCAACGAGAAGCTTATGCTGGCTTCCATGTTCCACTCGTGAGTCAGGGTGGGGCCGTGACGGGACGGGGGTGGCACGGGCAGGGGTGGTGAGGGGCGCTGAGGGGCCTGTCCCCACAGGCTGTTCGCCATCGGGTCACAGCTGTCACCTGAAGTTGGGAGCTCCGGGATCGAGATGCTGGAGACTGACACCTTCAAGTTGCACTGCTTCCAGACACTGACAGGTACCATCGGGCCCTAGGCACCCGGCACGGCTCTGCTTTGCCAGGGCCGTCTCTGTGCTCGGCCTTCCTTATGCTCCTGGCATTATGGCTCCAGGGATCAAATTCATGGTTCTTGCTGACCCAAGGCAGACAGGAATAGATGCTCTTCTCCGCAAAATCTATGAGATCTACTCAGACTTCGCTCTGAAGAACCCTTTCTACTCCCTGGAGATGCCAATAAGGTAAGGAGAAGCTCACTTTTAGTAACCTGGCTGCAACCCCTCATTGCTTTCTGCCTACACAGTAGCAAATGCAGACAGTCCTTAAGTAGCAAAACTGGCTGAGGGAAGGGGAAGCAAGCCACAGCACACTGCTGCAGAGAGAGGACACACCAGTGCTGGCTCTGCTGGGGAAGTGGGAGGTGCACTTCCTTGGCACAAAGCCTGCGATCCTACCGTCTATTCAGGTCCATACAAGAAGCTTTAATCTTAATTAAGGACCAAGTCAGACCTCAACAGCAGTCATGTTGCTGTGTCATAACTTCCTGAATCTCTCCTTGAAGGATGCAGAGCCAAAGGATGTGGAGATCCTTTGTTAGCTTTGTTAACTCACTGCTGTAGGTAAAAGTCATCCCTTTTGCTTTTCTGACTGTTTCAGGTGCGAGCTGTTTGATCAGAACTTGAAGCTTGCTCTGGAGGTGGCAGAGAAAGCCGGACCCTTCGGACCTGGATCATAGAGAAAGCCTCGCCTGTTGCAGATTTATTTGTCTGAGGAGTGGGGCCTCTCTCTTCCCTGGCTGGCCTCTCACAAAGCTCCCCTCTCCACAGCAGAGACTGCACATCCCCAAAACATGCTTCAGCATCTCCCAAAATACCGGTTTATCCCCTTTGTTGTGAAACTTAACTTAAACAGATTCCTTAGCACTGTTTACATTGGGCCACAGGGGCCTTGTTTTCCTGCTGCACTTGGGTGAAGGAGAAGGTGCAGGTCTGTGGCCTTACCACAGTCAGTGCTTTTCTTTCCTGTCATAAATGTACAGACATTGTTCCTGTATGGCTCTAACTTATGGTCTTGCAGAGGGTTTCTGTATAGAAGTAATAAGTGTTTATTAATGAGGCAAATGGCTGTTTGCTTTCTGTTGGCAGGGACATTTGTGCCAGTAGCACCTCAAGAGGATAAGAGGGTTTGGGTGGTTTTGCTTGCACCACTCTTCGTAAGACAACATGGGCCCCTGTGACACTGCTCCATTTTTATTTCACATATAGAAGAGGATTGTGTAATTAAGTACAAAATGTAATTCACTTCCATTTTTTTAATTAAGGCTAGCTAACTACTCTTGCAGCCAAGGTATTCAGCGAAGTACCTGCGTGCAGGTTCTTTACGAGTTGAACTTGCCTCTTTCAGAACCCTAAAGCAGTAAATCCTTTTGGGAAAAAAACAAGAATATTCAACAAAATCCTGGTTAAAACCTGAGTGTACTTATTGCAGGGTTCTGGGCCTGACTGCTAAGGCTGTCAGTGATGGCTCCGGTAAGGCTGACTCAGAGGCAGCCAAAGCCCCTGCCTGCAGCCATGAGACGAAACTCTTGACCAAAACTACCCCAATATTCACACCTTATACTGAAAAAATACAAGCCAATGCTAGAAATGTGGGTTATCACAAAACCCAGCTGCAGAAATTGTGGGTTGGTGATGGATGCTGTTGCAATTCCTTCTGCTGAGATAGTTTTCCTGGCTGATTTGCAGAGCACTTGCTACAAGCTGCCTTGGCAGCAGCTGCCTCCCTTACAAATCATTAACACTGCACACAGACATTGCACCACGTGGGATCAGTTCACTAGGAGCTTCTCTAAACGCCATGAGTTCCCAGGGAACATACCTATTTCTAAATGCTGCAGAGAGCCCTGCTGCAGCATGTCCTGCTGTTCCACTTGTCCACAGCAACACACTCCCTTGCTCCTAGCAACTAACCCCAGGTACAGCTAAAGCCTTGCTGCTGTCAAAGCAGGCCAGACGCCACCATTGCCTGCTCTGCTGCTGTCGTGTGGCTGAGCACACACAGAGCTCATGCTGAAGTGACCTCGGACAGCTGTGCTTATGACAGCTGGATGGGACAGACGCAGGCAGCAAAGGCTCGGTTCAGGGCCCCCAAGCAGCAAAGCTGAACTGATTAATGTCTCAGTTAATGGCTGAGACAAACAATAATGACAAAACTAGAGGTAAGTGCACCTGAAGCCAGTCATTTCAGACCACGTGTAGTGGGGAAGCTCAGGCTGCAGAGCCTGCTTGCTTCACTAACAGTGCTGTGAGGAAGAGGTACAGTAAAATCATTGCAAATGTAAACTAGGTGAATTATCACATCTTGAGGGAAAAAGTGATCAGTAGCAGGAACCTTGTGCCCTCTGGAACCTGACACTGGATGAGAAGTTGAGACATTTTTATCTAGGTTGCAGCAATAGGTAAACTCACTCCTAGGCCAGTTAAACAAAAACGAGCATCATTCATGTCAGCGTGCGTGGGAACATCCTCTCCACCAAGCAGCTTATCCTCAGTCAGCCTTCCTGGGAATCCGGCCCATCTTGGTGCGGATGTTTCGTAGGAAGAAGAAAGCCACTGTGCCAGCCATACAGGTGACTTCAGCTACCCAGAAGGCTGTAGCCCAGCTGTAGTGCTTGGCAATTGTACTGAAAGGCAGTCCAGCCAGGAAGCCCCCAACTGTAACGAAAAACAAACAGAAAGCTAACAACACTTGTGCGCCCCCATATTATCTACCAGTACCTGGTCCTGCATATATAAACATTCCTCAGGCCTGGTCTGAACTTAAAGCACAACACAAAACCTGTTGGGCACAGCAGGAAGGATCCCTGAAGCTTCCAGCTCCATTATCTCTCTCCTTAGGCGGCTTCACACAATCAGTAACTTGGCACCCAGGGGCTAGACCATGCTTCATCAAGAACATGCATGGGTTTTGTTTATTTTCTGGGGAAACGGGTATTACTTACCGTTGGCCATGAGGGCCACTATGGCGTGGGAGGTGCCGCACAGGTTGGCAGGGGCACTTTCGTTGGCTATGACCCCAAACAGGGCAATCGGCCCATACGAGGAGAACCCAAACACAGCTCCCAGAGTCAGAATCCACAGCTGTCAAAGTAAGTTAAAATCAGAAACGGGATCTGTGAATTTCACCACTGTCAGTTAGCAACTGTTGGCAATTCTCAGATTCTATACACAGGACTGGGGAGTTCTGACATTTTCAGGCTGACACCAGCTCCCCGGCCTGCAGCCAGAAGAGCTCAAGCCTGCAGAGACCCCACATCCACAAAGCCCAGCTGCATCTCCACCACTCCGTCTTGCTGGCCCGTGCAAACTCTCCTCCCTCCCACAGTTCTGTCCCCCACACCATGTAACACATCCTGTGCTGATTTGTAAGAAGCAGAACATCAAAAAGAGAAGGGCAATGAGCCCATGAAATCACAGGCAAGAACTGTGAATCAGGTTGCTTTCATAAACAATCCTGGAGCTACCAACTGAAAGCTTTTCTCAGTTTAGATGCATGGGACTGATCAGAGCATGTTTATTTGTGAGACACCTCTCTCTGATAACCTCTATCTTACTAAACTGAGAAACAAAACCAAAACCAAAAAAACCCAAAAAACCAAACAAACCACAAAAAAACCCCAACAGTCTGAACTTCAGTGCTAGCTTATGCTCTAAGAAACCTATCTGGCCCAAAATTATCAGTCTCTTGTTTGCACAACAAAGCATAAGCAACACCTCCACATTACAGCATGCTTTTAGAACTGCAAACACCATTTCAAAAAGCCCAGGAGGAAATAAGTGCCATCTTATTTTCCAGACGTGAAACAGAAATGAGTTAGGAAAACACTTGTCAGAAACTAAGTAAGAATGCATCTGCCAGAGCAGAATCATTCTTTCTGATCTCACCCACAAGACCCATTAGGTGGCTATATTCTACCTGATAAACAGAAGTCCTCAGAACCTTCTGTATAAAACTTAAAAGTTACATAGTTAGACTTTCTGAAGTCAGTTAGTGTACTCAAATTATTACAAGAAAATGTTTCTTTTACCAAACTTACAGTAATCTCTTCTCAATGCCCTGGTTCTAAGTTCTGAGGTGCTAACCAACCTCTCAGGATAGGAGTAAGGCAGACCAGGGAAAGAAGAAACAGGCAGAGGGAGAAAAAATGCAAGCAGAAACCTCATGTTCTTTGAGGCCTGTAAGATCAGCTAGAGGTTGCAAGGCTACAGTCCAGAAGTGGTTTTCCTGAAGAAGAAGAAAAAAATGAAAGGAGAAAAGAAGTTTTATTTATTTAGCAATCATGAGGGCAGATGCAAGTCATGTCTAATGCAAAGCTGGGAAGAAAGGCTGCCTGCAACAACAGGACAGCTGGAGCAATCTAAGCCAGGCTAACTCAGTGCTTCTCCATAGTGCAAACAAAGAAACCCTTGGGAATGGTGAAGAAAACCATCATGCTCCCTGTCATCAAACCACCCCGTTCCAGAGCTATCCTTATAACTGATGGCCAGCTGCTGCATGTGAATTACCTTGGGAGAGTCACCTGTGACTGTGACTCGAAAGAGAAACATGGACACACACATCCCAGCCATCATGGAAAGCAGCAGCGCATGCCGAGGATTCCCATAGCTTGACAGACCCACCTGTGACACAAGGAAGGAAAGCTGAGAGTCAGAAAGTGGAGGAACTTCCTTTTATACTTGTAGTGACTAACACCATCCACAGCCCCGTCAGAAACATGGATGGCACATCAACAGCACATCTGTGGGCACACCTTGTTAGTGTGGTTTAAGGGCTGCCCACAGTCAAACTGTGCTAAACAAAAGCTCTTAGTGATGAACGATACTTCAGTTGTCAACCACTTCCACCCTGAATTTGGCTCTAGATCCCACTGCTGGATTTTAATGTGGGGGGATTTTTCCAGCCAGAAGACAACTAACAGCAAACAGCTCTTCAACATGAAAATCTGGAGACCACAGTGAAGCAAACAAATTAAACAGATTAAATATCTCAAACATGACAGGCATATTGCAACCCTTAACATGAGCACCACTATTCCCCAGCACCTTCTGGAGTGTTTGGCAGCTGTACCCATGCACATGGCAGAACTGAGAATGGGCTGGCTTCTCTGTTGTGCTCACAGGGACAGCACCCTGCCCGAGCACCTTAGTGAAGCAGCTCAGATTGCCACTGTGTTACCTGCCCAGCATGCCCGAGGGTGCATGTGACTTACTTTTGCTACTGCTCTGTCAGAAAGGTATCCAGCAGCAATGCTTCCCACCAGGCCCCCAATCTCCAAAGCACTCATGTAAGAACTGCCTAGAACACAGATGAAGCAAAGAATGGCCCATCAGATTTGGTCAAAACAGAAAAGCTGCTGTGGGCTCCAGACCAGCCCCACTACTGTAAGCTCACTCATAGAGCAGCTCTGCTGGACACAACCCTCTGGCTCATCCCTGTTCAGGAATGTCTTGTCTGCCAGTCCCAGAAGATCCTGGCACTGGGGTGCTTGGTGCATGCAGTAACTCCATTACTGATGTATTTCAAAACCTATGTGTATCTAAGCAGACAACTAGGAGGTGGGCAAACAAGTCCCTCAGGTGGAAGGGCCTCTACCCAGGCGAACTCTGGGCAACACCTCCCAGATTGCAGCCCTGGAGCTTAAGAATGCAGTTTTGCATCTTACCCACAAGCATGGACTGTCCCCTCTCCTGGATCAGGAAGAGCTGTCCCCAATCAGTACAGCACGTTTTCACTCCAAAAACGACCAGGTAGCCTGTTGAGAGCACCCAAAGGTATGGTGAGAGCAGCAGCTCAGTCAAGGTGCTGTTGTCACTGGAGGAACCTGTAGGAAGGTCGGGAGGAGTGTTACCACAGACCAAACCACACCAACCAGTGGCCCAGCAGACAGACCTGCAGGCAGGATCCAAGCATGAGAACATCCCCACACAGGGAGGTATTCACAGCTGCTGAATGGTAGTCAATGGCTCTACCTCCCCCTTGTTCTGGTGATTTCAGAATCTCTTCCGTCATTTTATCCCACATTCATTAAAGATTTGAAAAGAATAAGCAAAACACTACTCCCAGTAATTTTCTGTACTGCAGTTGCCAATAAACCATTCACACAGCTTGTTAGAAAAGTTACCTCCAGATTCTTTGGGAGCGTTTTTAAGCTGTGCCTGTGAAAGCCACTGCACAGACCCAAACAAAGATGCTGACTTTCAGATTCTGCCTTGACTTTTGCGTCAGTCTTCCAGGAACACCAACAGACTTGCTCTCTCCTGAGAATGCTCTGGGGAAACAATATTCTTTCCTTATGCAAATAGGTCAAGTCTGGCAGCACAGGACAGCATGGAACATAGGCTGAGTTTCCACTGGCCTTTAAAATCCTACTGAAAACCTGTGTTGCAATTCTCATCTACATGTTCTGCTTTCAGAGAAGCACCACACTCAGTGGTCTGAACAAACATTTACTAACTAGATGTCCTAGGTTAGGACAGAAACACTGAGCAGAGTCCATCATGAGCCAGGGGTCAAGAGAACCCAAGGTGGGGTGAGGGGAGAACTGCCTGTCTGCTGCCAAAGCGGAGGAGCAGAAGGTCAGGCTTAAGGAAGCATTCCCTGCTGTTGCAGTTTTTCTCTCCCCACCACCCCACCAAAACTGCATTCACAATCTGAGCACACAAGGCTCCAAGAAAACAGGGATGCTGGTACCAGGAAGACATGACATATATGGGGAGAGCCAGCCGTGAGCATCTCAGCAACACACAGGTGTCTGCTGGGAGGCTAAGAAGCAAGGCTAACAGAGGGCTAACAGCAGGCTTTTACCCAGCTGTCACAGTCTCAGGAATCCCTACATCAGACCCTTCCCCCAAGATCACAGTGGGCCTTGGTTTATACCACTTCTACCTTCAATTACCAGAATAAAGCTGCCAAAATCAACCCCTTACCACATGCCTGCCAAGCTGTGATTTCAGAAATCAGGGAGGATGGGAGCATCAGTATGCTGAGAGTGACACACCTGTACCAGAATACAGACAGAAGGCACTGCACCTTCTCCTGTGGCTGCCTGCTTGCATTGAAGTCACATGCTCACCTTTCTTCCCTTTCTTGGTTCCTTGTTCAATGTTGGGCAGCCCAACATCCGACGGCTCGTTTTTAATGAGGACAAGGCAAACAAAAGAGACAACCACGCAGGTGAAGCCAGAGAAGGACAAAGTCTTGCGCCAATCGTAGTTCAAAGACACGAGAGCAGCGACAATGGGGCCTAAGCCTCCAGCCAAGTTCATGCTTGTAGACAGGATTGCCCACCAAGTCCCAAACTGGGAAGGCTCAAACCACTGTGCAACAACAAGACAAACAGCATGAGGTGTAAGAGAGTGACAGCACACCTGAACACCCTCCCTTGAGGCCCATGATGTGGGGCTGGGGCAATTCAGACACAGAACTCCAAAAGCAGGTAGAGGGAACACCCCCACTTCGCTACTTTAGTCATGCAGGGAACTTCAAACGTTACTCAAGTGTCAGCCATAAGAGCTTGGCAGGTGCTCACACTGTGAGCCAGCTCAAAGTTACTTCCATTTACGGACCATGAAACTGAGACGTGGGGCAGGAGAGGCAAGTTTAAGAGCACACGGTTCTGCGTACTCACTTGCTAGGAACAGCGTCCTCCTGGAGAGGTCTGCTGGCTCAGGAACTTGGATGGACACGCAGAGTCACAGGATAACTTTAGGACTCGCTGTTGCATTAAGTATCAGACATGATGGACTCCGCATTGCAATGAGCACTCGGAGCCAGAACCACTTGGGTGGTTCTTGTCAGCAGGAAAATGTCTGAGATCTACATTCATGAACGTCTTCAGAAAACACCATGGCTGATATTTCTGTTATTTGGGCCCTTCTTTTCTGTGCATTCAACTGCCCTGGACAGCCCTCTCCTCATCAGTTAGGGGAGGTTAGGTGCCTTGCAGAAGGGCAATGAAGTTGCTTCTCTCTTCCCCACCCCGCCCCACAAATACATGCAGTACATTTATTCCTGGATTTTACATCTTCCATGAGGGATCAGCATAAAGCTAACCAACGTCCTTTCCTTCTGTCCTAAGGAGAAATCAATCTGTTCCTTTCAGATTGTCACAAACCCCAAGTACACACAGCTCAGAGACTCATTTCACGCTGTTCCTCCATCTTACCCAGTTTTCTACCTGAACCACCTGTGACTTGGAATTCCCAAGTTGCCCAAGCATGCAGATGGAACTGTACTCACTGCCCCCTGACCCACAGCAAACCCTGACTTGCAGCAGCAGAGACAAGCAGTCCTGTGTGTCCACACCTAAAATACTTAATTCCAACAAAGTCCGTCTCTACAGGGCAGAACTCTGCTACCAGGAGATGTTACTCACTGAACTGAGCTAGACTCAAGGCACACAGGGGCAAGGACTACAGACTGGATCTTTGCTAGAATAAGCAGATCCCCGTGCACAGAAACTTGTTCCACAGGCAGCAGAATGCAGATAGTGCTCTAGACCTCCTCAGCTGAAAAGGAGTGGAAAAAGCTGCAAGTACCTCTGGATTCTGAGCAAGCACGGTCTGCACAGCCCTGATGCCAGGACAGGTCAAGAGAGCAGTGGCAAATTCCTCCACCTTTCCTAGCACCCACCTTCCGCAGGATCTTCCCGCAGGGCGGCCAGCCCAGCCCCTGGGCCAGGCCGTTGAGGAACCAGAGCCCGGCGAAGGCCATGACGGTGGAGCTCCAGGAGAAGACCACGTTGACCAAGCCCACCATGAGGAGGCCGGAGGAGAAGAGCCAGCGGGCGCTCATCTGGTCCGAAAGGACGCCGCTGATGAACTTGCTGATGGCGTAGGCTGCAGACTGGCTGCTGGTGATAAGACCTGCGGCGGGCAGAGCCCGGGGGTGCTTCAGCCCGCGGCACGGCCACCTCCGCGCCGGCGGGGCGGCGGGGCCCGGGACCGACACTCACCCAGGTCGTCCTTCCCCAGCGGCACCTCGGCCATGACGGCGGGCATGACGAACGAGAAGGTTTTACGGTTGAAGTAATACAGCGTGTACCCCACGAACATGGCCGCGAAGATCACAGCCCGGTACCACCCGTACCCGCCGGCCGCCATCGCGCCGCGCTCCCCGCGGGGCCGCACCAGCCCGGACCGTACCGGACGGACGGGCACGGGCCCGGCCCCGCCCCCCGGAAGCCCCGCCCCGGGCCCGCCCCCGGCGCCGCCCGCAGCGCCCGGCACACAAGGCACGGCTTCGCACAGCCTGTCAGGAAGGGTAATGTTTATTTTTGGTTGAAGAGGCCAGAATGGAGAACAATGTCAGATGCACATTCGCAGCCGTCGGACCCCACTCGTGTGTGTGGCAGCAGCAGGGACGGTCCGAGGGGGCGGGAGGTCACGGCCAGGGAGGGGGAAGGTCACACGATTAAGTCGGTCCGAGTGCACAAAACACAGGAGGGCAGTTGCCATTAGACTTTCCAGGTTTGGTTGTTTGATCCGTATCAGTGTCCTTGTGACTGACTACAGGATGTGCCAACACGGCCCATCTTTCCCTCTCCTCTGCATTCAATGCTGCCTTTTCTGAACTTTTAAAACTATAAACAGAATACTTTTGTCAAGTCTCACTTCACGGTTTTTGGACTCTGCTACAGAGCACAGACAGATAGTTTTAACAAACAGCCTATGGAAAACAGACACAGCCATATCTCAAAGCACAGATCATCTGCTTTCCCAATTCTGTTCCACCTTCCCATGAATCCAAATAGTAATACACCTCCCACCAGCTGAAATCACACATTTGCTCTAAGTCACGGCCTCATATGCAAAGACAACAGCACTTCAGGTCTATATCCTTCTGCAATCATCTTCACAAGAGGTGGGGCACAGAGTTTACGTTCCAAGTTACTTCCTAAACCTTAAGATGTTTCTTTACTGCTTTCTCCCCACAGGAGAGCCACTTTGGTGACTTCTGTACTGAAACAGGGACAATTCTTGGTGGGCACTCTGCCACACATAATAAAAGAAAAACAAAACCCAATTCACTAAGTTAGTAGAGGCAAAATCTGCAGAAAGAACAAAAAAATAAATTTACATCTCTATCCCATTGTGTTGTCAGACTCTTGTTGTGTTCCATTTACATCATGACTAACCAGGTCCGTAAGAAAAACAAGAAAGTAACTATGAAATAAATAGATGCTGACACTCGTGGGATTTCAGGGTGTTACAATTCATCGTTTTTCCTGCTTTCTCCTCCAGCTTCTGCCTTCTCTTTTTTGGACCCTGTGTAATGAAGCAAACTCAGTTTCACACTGCAGTGGTTTCCACAGTGTGCAAAGCAGCACTGAGGGTCTCCGACATTCGCAAAATTTGCCACAAAGCTTGCAGTCCATGGTGCAGAGGTTTTGGGGGTTGATACCCAGCTCCATGGAGAGCTGAGGACATGAACTCTCTGCCCCTGTTAACAGTGCTGCCCTAGCAGCAGGAAGGGCACAGCAGCTCTCAAGCAGAGCCACTCTCACAGCCATGGGACTGGCTGCAAACTGCAGGGACAGGGGCACAAAGCAGCAGTGGTGCCTAAGAATTGCGCTCTGAACAACAAAAACATAGGAACAGCAAGGAACCAAAATTTGTCTTTCTATGTGCAGAATTAACTATGGATCAGCATAGTTAATTCTGCAAACCAGAATTATTTGGGGTTTGAAAAAATTCAGGGCTTCTACCATCCTACTACCTCTTACAGCTAAAAATCTGCAAAGGAGCCCCCAGACACCTTGCACTTGCAGCTACCAAGTTCCAGATTGTTAGCAAAACATTTACCCACCGGAGTCTGATCCAGGCTTATCATCTGTTGCTGCTTTCTCAGCTGTAGGAGGCTCCTTGGCTGGATCAATATCCTCTGGTTTGTCTATGTTTAAAGCAGAAAGAAACAAAAGTCAAGGGAGAACACACAGGAGACAAGGTGCAAAGAGATTAGGTAAGTAAAGGTGAGGTTAAACCAGCCAGCTGTGGTGCCTCAGCAGGACTGTAATAGTTCACTTTCACAGCGGATCACTCTACAACAATCAGAGAAGCACCACAAAACTGCTCCATATTCCCCTCTGAGTGCCAGGCTTTATTGTCCCCAGAAGCCCCGGAGACTGACTGGTTGCACAGGCAGGTGACCTTTGGAGCTGTGACTATATGCAGGATCCCTTGCTCAGACCAGAGGAACCGGCAGGAATGCTGACAAACAGCACTCCAGATTTAAAAGGACCAGGGCACTTGGGACCTGAGGATCTTAGAAAGTTAAAAAATGTGTAAGTCCTAGTGGCCCAAGAGATTTTTCTTTCCTGGGGTCCATCTAGGCCACAAATGTTTCTAATCAACAATTCATTCTACTTGCTGATTTAGGACAGGACCTTGAGTATTTGACTGTGCACACTGAAGTGCAGTCAATGGCTTATCTTTCCTAGAAGTCAACCAGCCAGCAAGACAGCTACTGACTATCCTGGGAAATTTATAAATAATTTCTGTTTCTTTACAAAAAACCCAAACAAATGGTGGGGGGAAAAGGACACTGCAATACATAGATTTTCTCAGCTGTCTTTTTTTTGACTTTGAAAATTAAGAGCAAACTCAGTCTCGCAGTTAACTATTGTCCTCCCTGCTTCAGCTCCCTTTCAGTCAAGAGAAATACCATGTGTTACATGTGGTAATTATATAGGGAGTTATATACACGCCCCCAGCCTGCTACTTACCTTCTTGTTTCCCCTCCGTGGGAGGGATAGTATTCTCAGTCTCAGGGGCTGCTGTAGTATTCTTGCCTGAATCAGTTTTTGTGGCGTTCTTGTCCCTTTTGGGTTTGGGTTTTGCAAACTTGGCCTTATTCAGGAGATACTGCACTTCCCTGTCCAGGGCTGCTATCTTGAACTCTATATCTTTAGAGAGCAGCACAGGTTTCTCAGTAGGAGTGAGCTTGTTCTGTTCAGCCAGCGTCTCATTTTTCCAAATCTGTGGGACGCGAGGGAAGAGGTGCTTTTGGAATGCTTCTGGGTTCCAGGAACTGCTGTATATCACAGTATCTCAAAGTCACTGCCCCTGGCTATTCTCCTTTACTCAGGACAGCTCTCCTCTGTGCTACATTTCCACCAGCCTCTCAGTTACCCAGGCACAGGACAAAGAGAAACAAAACCCAGCGCCTGCCTTTAAAAACCAAGTGCAGTCACATCACTGGGCTCCACCCTCACCCCGGAGACAATTCCACATGCAACACAGGAACTACTACTGCCCCCAGACACGATAGGGTTAGGCTGGGCATTAGGAAACACTGAAACACACAAAAGGTTTGCTGGTGGCACGAAAACAAAACATGCACAATCTACTCCATGACACTGAACGAAAGTATGGGGCAGGAAACATAACCCAAACTGCCACCCCATCCTCCCCCAGCATCACTCCATCCTTTATTACCATTGTTTCATTGATGGCTTTTTCCAGTGTACTCAGTTCCACTTCTGTGAATATCTGGTCAGACTCTGGAATCATTCGGGCTCCCCTTGTAGATAAGAAAGCTTATTTTTGTTAAGCCAAGCAGACTGCACCTTGGCAACTCTGTGGTTACAGCTCCAGTAATACAAAAACATCACAACCACCATGCTGGACCCTTCCTGCCCCCCATTTTGGACAGAGCTCACGTGCGCCTGTTCACAGGTACTGTGCAATAGGACACCAGGGAGCAGGGTTCTGCTCGCCTTTTCTCAGGAAGTGCCACTGACTTTCAGACCACATTCGCTCTGGTCTCATTCTGCTGGCAGCTCCTACATGACCAGTTGCATGACATTCCTTCCCAAAAGCCTGCCCTTACCTGAGGAAGATGGTGGAATGATTGAGCAGACTTTCCAGAGCAGCCAGGCGTTCTGGCCACTTTCTCCTCTCCTCAACACGGAAGAAAAGGTTCCTACAAAGCTTTTTCAGCTCTGACAGCTTGTCTTTCAGCTCCTGAAAATGGGGGAGAGGAGAAAGGAGGCAGTTAGTTTGACCACTGTCTAACATTGGCAACTTCAGAAGTTGTAACTGCATTTGCTGTTCACTCAAATACACCATTCCAGCACAGTAAAAAGAGCCACATGACTAAGCTTTCAGTGGAATCAGCAGGTTCCTGCTGAAGCTCTTGTAGAAACATCCATGTCTGGAACGACTTCTTATTTTGTTCTGTGCATAATGCACTGAGGAAGCAAGAAACTCTCAAGAACGAGATTATAAAGGTTCTGTCAGCCTCTGTGGTCATTTCCATGTCAGTGGCAGCTGACTGGTATCCTGACTGCATGCAGCAATACCTTTGTTGCAGCTGCATAGCCCTCCTCCTCCATCCAACTGGAAACCTCACTAAGCTTTTTGGAAATTTCTTCTCTCTGCTCCTCTGTTGAGACAAACTGATACTCCTCTTGGTAAAGCTTGTCCTAAAAAACAGAGCAAGCACGCTGGTCAAACACCACAGAGCCTGGAAGCATAAAACAACCAGAGCACTCACCTACAACTGGGCTGGGGTGCTGCCTGCATCCTCCCAAACCTGAGCTCTGCTCCTAGCATTGCCAGGAGCATAATGGTAATACACCAGGTATAGATACACCCACATCCCACGATGGTAATGCTGCAACAGTCGTTATTTCACACACACTTAACGCTTGTTGCTTCTTCTGCACAACAGCTCCTGAGAAGCTGTAGCTTCATTACAGTCTGGGAGCAATTGTTCAATGTGTTAGACATGCTGAAGGGAAGGCTCATTTTGTATTGAGGAAACATGAGCCGGGGAAGCCTAATAGCATTAGAAAAAGCGACTGAAAGACAAAACCTGGGCTTTTCAAATCAGCTTCCCCACCTCAAACAACTCCCCTGCACTCAGATCAGCCAAAAGCTGTGCAAAACATTTCTACTGCTCTCTTGGAATTCTCATTTCTTTATATCCCTCTCTTACCTGGGTCTCAAAGATGAATGACTCCAAGCTGTTGGCTGATTTTTCTCTTTCCTGTTTCTCTAGATCTCTGATCGTCAAGTCTTGGAGTCTGACATGCAAAGAGAACAGAAATGAAAGGTATCAAGTGCCTTTGGTTGAGCAGCACATCACACACACCAGCCTCTGAGGTCAGCAGTGCTCTATGTGAGCCACCACCATTCCAAAGCAATTCACTTCCTTATCTAGAGTTCTAACTTAGCAGAGCCATTTCAAACCTACTTTTTCATCGAGCTCTTCAGTTCATCTTCCACCAGGTCAGGCACATCATTTACATCCAGCTCCATGGTGATCTCATGGACAAGCTTCTGCTTCTTGGGTGCTTTGATCTTCTCTTCCTCTGTTCTGGTAGCTGTGCTCTCACTGGAACTTTTGGACGGTTCTTCCTCTTTTGCAGTTTCTCTGTTTTCTTTGGGACCCTGTAACACAAAGTACGTTCTCAAGGAAGAGAACAGATCTTCAGATCCTGCAACTTTTTTTAAAGGCAGGGCACTTCAGAGAAGGGAGAATTTCACTGAGGAAATGCCATTTCTTAGGTAGTAAAACCATTCCCATTCCTTCAATCTGATGCCCACCTGAGGCTCTAATTTCTCGCCTTCTTCCTTTCTCTGTGACTCTGCTTTCGGAGAGGCAGTTTCTGCTTGACCTGAAGACTGCTGTTGCTCTTGTCCCTGCTCTTCACCGGCATCTACAGTACTGCTCTTCTGGTCCTGTTTCTCCCCCTGCTCTTCTTTACCTGCTTCTGCGAGGCTCTCTTCCTCTTCCTGGTCATCACAAGCAAGTAAAGGGGAAAGCAAAACAGTGTTTTAAATGCAGAAATTCCATTCAGTGTTTCACAGAACAGGTAATTCTACATAATCGCCACAGCAAGACACAAGGGCTTCCTTTGTGTAGCAGTCGTCCTTGGGCTCACCTGAACTGAGTCTGTCAGGTTCTCTCCGGTCTCTGGCGTAGGGCCACCACCCCCAAATAGGCTTGAGATGGTGTTTCCAAGTTCTGTTGATGGGAGACAAAAAATTCAGAATGTTAGGTATTCAGAGAAAGAAAGCCATCTTCAGCTCTCAGTCCTTCCCCTCACAACCACAACGATCACCAAGGGGCTCCCTTGGTGGTGTAGGTGAGCTTCACACACTCCACTCATCCTTCTCCAACCTCCCCCCATGTCCCTGTGTGCACAGACAGCCACACATACAGTCAGACTGTGTAACTTCCACACTCCAAACCCAAAAAAAGCACGACGCTTGCAGTTATCTCAGGCACTACAGGTAATGGAACGGTCAGTATGAATATCAAAGTTCAGCATTTACTTGTCAATGTTGACTCCTCCTCCAGCTTGTCTTCCACCAAAGTCTCAAATACAGATTCCACCTTGGAAACAGAAGCTCAGAATTAGTTTTAAGCAGGGACCAGAGAGGGGGACAGAACTGAAAAATACATCAGCTGACAACCATCCCAACAGGTGGTGCTTACCCGGTCAAGACTCAGTACACCACTGTCATCCATGTTGAAGTGCGCTTTGATGCCTTTGGATTCATAGTCCGAGTGCTTCTTGAAACTGTCCCCAACTCCCTTTAGCCTCACAGTAGTGAGATTGAGAGAACCAAAAACTCTGATGACACAGAGACAAAAACAGTGAGAGAATTCAGGATAATAGTGCTGCACAACAGCCAATCCCTGCTCATGCTCATGCTGGAGGTGATGGGCAATTGCAAAAAGCAGGAGCTGGCAGGGCTCGGTTTGCTAAAGGACATGCAGCTCGGAGAACAGATGTGCCAGTGCCAGTCAGACACACTGGCTATACATTTCCAGCCAGGCAAGTTGCATTGCCACAGAGCTGCCGGCTCGGGTGCCGGGCTCAACTCACCGCAGGTCATCCTGGTTCAGGAATGTCAGATCTCCATAGTTGACATAGAATTCAAAGTCATCTGTGTAGCGGTTGAAAGTGATTACTTTGCGCTGGGGATAGGGTGCCATGCGTTGGAACAAAATCCTCTTGTTATGCTTTAAACTCCTGGACTTATCATCCTCCTCAACTTCACGAGTAAACTCCACCTGCATCACAAACAGAAAGTAAGACTCGGCAACTGCAAGCTGTGGTGTCTTACATCAGCAGCGTTCGGCTGCTCTGCCTCATGCAGAAGTTGGGGGGCAGGCAAATGTTCCTCAACTGATATTTGCATGTGCCTGGCTCCTCAGACACTGCATTTCTGTTATACAGATGACTTCCTTCTGCTTTCTTTATTAGATTGGCAGAAAGATCTCTAGAGCTTCCATACCCAAAGGAAGCCGACAGGTTCCAACCTGGATCATTTCTCCCAGCACAGCCCCGTACCTTGCACAAGAGAAAGAAAGCCAAAGGTTACCTGGATAGGAAACACAGCAGCATCCCGAACAATGAAGGGCTTCACCTTAAAGGCTTTGCTCAGAGCAGCTGCCTGGTAGACTGCACCCATAGCAGCAGCCTCATCGGCATTGATATTCTTGCCCAGCTCTTCTCTATGAAGGGAAAAGCAA
This sequence comes from Oriolus oriolus, assembly GCA_013400235.1. Classification (NCBI taxonomy): domain Eukaryota; kingdom Metazoa; phylum Chordata; class Aves; order Passeriformes; family Corvidae; genus Oriolus; species Oriolus oriolus. The sequence continues at coordinate 176,490 of VXBT01000669.1, forward strand.
CAGAAATGAAGTTTGCAGCCTCTCCATAAACAGCAGCTCGTCAATGGGAGACAGACTAGAAGGGGGCCTCATATACTCACTTGCCCACAGCTTTCAGCAAAACCTCCTGCACTTTGGGGACTCGTGTGGCACCGCCAACTAGAATCACCTGGTCAATTCCATCCTAGGGATTGGAAACAGTCACCTTGTCTTAAGAAAGCAATTTTGGAAAGCTAAGTCCAGGGCTTCCTTATGCTCCCTTCCCCGGTCACCACGTGCTGACATGATGCTCTGAGAACACCCACACTACACCCTGCTGTCCCCGTGCAGGCCAGCACCCAAGAGATCTCAGACGGACATCAGCCTTGCCAGCAATGAGGCACCTGGGGTCAGGTCTGTCAAACAGTGACAGTGTGACTGTGGCTTCAAGCCACCTGAAACATGGGGCTTGATTCAAAATCAGACAAACTATAGTTCAGTGCCATAGGAGACAGTGACCCCAAGAGCCAGTTGGACCAGAACAGACAGAAATCCAGACTCTAAGAGGTAACTCGGTGTCTTGCATTGAATATCAGAGCCCAAAGCCACTCAAGAGACTTGTGGCACCCTGGAAAGTGAGCGTTCAGCCCCGCAGTGACTCCCTCCAAAGGACTGCCTCAGGTTTGGTCCAACTGCAGCCCACAACAGGGCTCCCTTTAGGGAGTGTGCAAAGGAGAAGCCCAAACACCAATACTTCTGTTTTCAGACTCATTCAGTTAAAACTTCAGGAGTGAGACCAGAACCAGTATGCAAGACAAAAAGAGGAAAGATGATTCTTTCAAACCTACAGCACAAGAGTAAAGCATTTTAAGAGAAAGAAGCCCCTCCTCCAAGTCCTTAATTTCTGGTGGATAGTGCAGGGGAGGTGTGACACACTCCTGCTTGACACTGCAGCAGGCAAACTCTCTGTAGTATCAACATCACTGTCACAATAGCAGGCATCTACCTCCCAACAGTCCTGATAACACAACCACTGACGCCTCAATCATGATGTGACAGCAGCTCCACACACAGAAGCTTCATGCTTGGTAATGCATTTTCTTAAACACACCATGTTCATCTCTGCGCTACTCAGAGCCTGCTGCACGGGTCCTGGGACACGCTTGAACAAGTCAGAGCACAAATCCTCAAATTCTTGTCTTGAGACCTTGGCTTTGAAGTCTATGTCATCCAGTAGTCCCTCAATCTGTCCAGAAAAAAAAAACACAGCCAGAATGAAATTAATTGTGGAGCATCCTCCAAGCAAAATCTTTGCCCAGTGTGCAAAAAGTTCTGGCTTTTGTAACACACAACAGACCTGACCACACTCATCTGAACCCTACCATTGCTAAGGTGATGAGAGGATGGAACATGGGTGTAACGGACAGCTTCTCTCAGTGAAAGTTTATTTAACATACTTGACACGAATAACTCCTCTTGAATCCACTCAATCACCGGTGCTACCAAGCGGGCACAAGCTGAGAGGGACCACCGGGAGCGATGCTCCTCAGCAGACCTGCGCTGCAGAGGGACAGTGTTCCCTTACACCAGTCCTCAACCCACCCCACACTTAGCCCAAAAAAAGCAGGAACCCCCAGCAGAAGGTCAGACCTGCGCCATGTGGTCAGCATTCGCGCTCAGCACAGTTTTCAGGCGGTTGGCCTCCTTCAGCAGCTTGGCCATGGCCCGAGGATTCTTCCGGACATCTTTTGAAGGGTGCTGCTCATTAAAGAGTTTTGCCAAGTAGTCCCGGAGACGAAGCTCCATCTCTAAACCTCCAAGAGTACGGTCAAACCTGAGCAGAAGAATGAACAGAGGTGTAATAACTGAAACCAAACTGAAATACAAACAGATTTCATGTATTATTTCACAAATATGCAGATCAGCAAGTGGTCAAAAGTAGTTGCAGTATTATTAGCTGTGATGACTGTGAAAGAACAATGGTTGTCCCCAAAATAACACATTATAATGAAAGAAAGATAGAAAGAAGACATTCACCATCACAACAGCCTTTCAACAGGAAATTTCATTAAATTTGAGGTAAATGCTGTATTGCCAAGCATGTCAAACAGCTGAGAAGCCAAAGGACAACAGTATCAGGTCCCAGGTATTTTCTTGAAAACAGCAATATAAATGCTTTGGAATTAAAATTGCAGGGCTGGGTATGCACAGCACCCTCTCTTTATTTGGCAGTGCATTAAGTACACTGCATTTTCATTACTCTTTTTCAAACTGACACACTCTTAATAGGTTACATGAAATTGAATAGGCTTACATGGCTTGACGCTATCAAAAAGCAAGCCTAAAGCAAACTAAGTACACTGGTTCCCTCCTGGGCTACGGGAAGTTCTCAGTTACCTTCTGCACAAGCCAGCAACACCAAAATTATTCCCAGCTGGAGCCTTCCCGCTCTGAATGTTTCCCCCTCAGCCATCCAAATTACTGTACTGAAGCCTCACTGCAAAATTCTACATGATGAAGAGACTGTGAAACAAATGGTTTCTTTACTAAGACCTGTGGGGTTTGTGCAACTCGTGTGGAATTCTTACCCAATGCCCTGGATCTGCAGTTGAGGTTGGGTTCCCGAGTCCTTAGTTTTCACTGTCTGATACGTAACAATAGTGCAAACGGTGCTTCCTGCCCCCATGTCGTAAAACATGATATTCTGAAAAGAAAAGCTGGGACAGTGAAGCAGAAACACCTGGATATCCCCCACAAATAAGGAAAGAACCCTTTCAGGGTGATACAGGCCACAACTATCCACTCCCTGGACTGACTTTATACCCTAAGGGCAGGACTCATACTTTGACCAAGCACAGGAGATGTTAAGGGTCATGTCTGACAGAAGGAGACAAGAAAACTTCTCATCTATTTCATAGCTCAAAACCCAAAGTTTTGCTCTTTCTTCAGCCTCAGGAAAATCAAGTACTTCTGAGTCGGTGCTCCAATACTTCAGGTGATCGCTGCTGTTATTTCCCCCAGCTGATGGGCAAGGAACAAATACAGGTTTACAAAATGGGAACTCCCAGCACCTGCCCTCACTTCAGAAGCTTTCAGGCTTCAACACATGCACACAGGGTTTAATTTCTTTGTCTTGTTGATGAACATATGAAAACAGAGGAGACTTGTTGACCAGCAGAGTCCACTTTAAGTTCTTTTTCTCCCCTGTGTGCAGGCGACTTGGCAGGACTCTCCGCATTGCCCAAATGCACCTACCTGTGCCGTAGCATTGATGTCTTTCCTCCTAAAAACCCCATAGTTCAATGCTACAGCCGTGTTGTCATTGATCAGCTGCAGCACCTTGAGGTCAGCCATGCGGGCAGCATGCAGAACTGCTCTCCTCTCTGCTTGGTTGAAGTAGGCAGGAACTGTGATCACTGCATCTTTGATGGGCTGCTCTGAAACAGTTGCAGGGAACTCTGCATCAGTGTAGCTACATGCAAAGACTTGTTGAGATGGAGTGACAGCAGCAAACCCAGAGGACCCAAAGTGAAGACTTGTACAGAATGTAATCCTGCAGCAGCAGCCAGGATCCCTAGGGATGAATCTCTGTGTCCTGCTGAAACCAAGCAGACCTGGCATATTCGCACAAAGCCACAAGCCTACTGACCTCTCTTTCACATGTCAGGATACTCTCAGATGCTCTGGGTAGCCTTCCATTTCAACAAATACTATATTCATGGAGCCTTACATTGTCACTGGATCATATTCCCTCTCCACTAAAAAGCCTTTGGACTGGCTGTAGTGTCACTGACCACATGACAAAGCCTCCTAGTAATTTATCCAGTTTTCATTACTGTGGTATTTTATTAGCAACACAGCACAAAATATGCATGACAGCCTCTTCTCTGTTAGCAAGTTTCACAGCAAAGGGCCATTTTTACCCTTTTAGTTCAGCTCCAGCAACAAGTCTCCATTCAGAACAGCTGCAGCACAGCCTTCACAGAGCCACTTCCACCCTCCCCTGCAGCCACCTCCCATGTGCCTCCACTCTGATCACACATGTGAGAAAGAAAACACTTTTCTCCAGAGACTGCCTGTAAGGCTCCTTCATTGCTAGGCTAGGTGGTAAATGGGGTGTCTGCCCCCAGGAGTAGGATTAAGATCCCAAACTTGCATCACATTAGAAACAAATGATAACTAGATAGCTGCTAAGTCTTGCTTACAGGCTGCAACCGGAGAGAACCAACATCCTGTTTCTAAAAACCCTGGGTTTTTGAACGCTTTTGGTCTCTACTCAAATCCTATAATGGACAAACACATAAACACACAGACAAGAAAAAGTTAAATCCTTCCAACCTGCAAATTCCTCAGCCAGACCACGTGAATAGTTCAGGACCATCCCCAGCATCTCCTCAGGAGAATACTGTATTGTCCTACAACGGGAAAGAAAATTATGGCATCAACAGTGAGCTGCAGAAGCCTGGCTTCCAAAGTCCATCCCACAAAGAACCTAAAAGCATCCACTTACGGGGACAGCTTGAAGATAACAGTCTGTCTTGTCTCATCCTTCACCAGCTCATGCTCCGGGAATCGGGACTGGTACAGCGCCACGTGGGGATTATCAATCCGCTTACCCAGCAGATCCTGGAAGTATCGGAATGCCACCTTGGGCGTCCTTATGGACTGCAGAAAAGAAAAACCCACGTCACCCACTTGCATTCCTTCAGCTACACTGTTCTCAAACCAACCCCTCCCAGACTATGTGGGGAACAACTCTTGCTATGGGAGTAGAAGCACGCAGCCACTACACAGAGCCAATAACACATCAAGGAAATGACAAGCACAAGACAACAATAAAACACTGGCTTGGACATTTATCACAATGTGGGATACATGTATTCCGCGAACAGAAACTCTTACCATCCCCAGCGCGCTATCACCAAAGAGACGTTCATTCTCCTTCAAGGAAACAGCCACGGGTGTTTTCCTTCGTGACTCCCTGAGGACAGAGAGGGAGGAATAAACCAGTTGAAACAGGTGAATATTCCAGTCTCCAGTGAAGAAGGATGTTGTTCCCATTCCAGAAAGACTAAGGGAAGCTGCTTGGATACCTGCTGTGGAGAGGGGGGCGTGCCCCTTCTCAGCTGAGGGGCTACCACAGAAGTCCCCCCACCCCCTCTAGTGCTTTGATAAGACTTTATTTTTGCTTTCCTCCACCCATAAGCAAGGCAATACAGATTCCCTCATTCTATCTATGACTGCCGAATTTCAGGCAGGTGGGTGAGAAATCTCCTTGTTATCTCCAAACTCCCAGAAACGGAGGACATTCTTGATCACATGTCCTCTCTCACTTGCAGATTCTTCACTCAGTGGCTTGAGGATGGGCTGCAGCAGCAGCTGAATGCAAGAAGAGATTTACCTGCGTTACAAGTGTGGGCTCTGAACAGCTGCAGCAAAACAAACCTGGCCCTGGGCTCCCCTGTGGGGAACTAAGAATCAGGGGACAGGTGGGAACTGGGTGCCCTTTTGGATTTGCACCACAACGTGTCCTTAACCACGTGGGCTTTCGGCACTCGCTCGAAAGGCATCCAAAGCGCACCCAAACACCTCAGAGGTGAGTTAACAAGCGCAGCTGCCCACCTGGGGCAAGAGTGAGTCGCAACCCTGCGTGGGAGGATGGGAGCCTTCCTCTGGCAACGGAGGAACAGGGATGGCCGAGTCCCAGCCACCCTCATTTCCCGCCCGCTCCCGCCGCTGGTGGAGGGGCTACAGCCACGGCAGGACAGACCGGATCCCCTCCGGCACACCTCCCGCGGCAGCACTCGGCGCGCTGGAACAGCCGCTCACTTGTTCAGCACGATCTCCATGGGCACGCCAGGCTTCACGATGGCGATCTTCATCGACTCGCTGCCCACGTCCACCGACATCACCGCCACTGGCTCTGGAAACAAACCCTCGGTGAGAACCTGCTCCCGGTGTGGGCGGCCAAGACAAGGACGTGCCCGGACAGGGCGCTGGGGCGGCTCTTAAGCGCCGGCTCCGCGGCCCAGGCTGGGAGAGCCCGGGGAGCCGCCGCCTCCCCGCACCGCCCCGCACGTACCTGCGGCGGGCAGGAGCCAGGAGAGAAGCAGCCAGGGCAGCGCCCAGCCGGGCAACCGCGCCATGCTCGGCACCGCTCGGCTGGACTCTGCTGGGTGCAGCTCAGCTGAACTCGGCTCAGCTTAGCTCGGCCTTGCTGGACTCGACTGGGTTCGGTTAGGCTCGGCACCGCTCGGCTCGGCTCGGCTCGGCTCGGCTCGGCTCGGCTGAACCCGACTCGGCCCGACCCGGCGCGCGGAGCAGCCCCGCCGCGCCGGCCCCGCCGCCTGGCCCCGCCCCCGCCCGCACGCGGCACGCGCCCATTGGCGCGGCTGCCAGGGCCAGCCCCGCGCGCCAATCCCGCAGAGCGCGCGCCTCCATTGGGCCACGTAGGGGGAAGCCGGAAGCAGTCACGAGCGGGAGCCGCGGCCCCATTGGCCGAGAGTACCGGGGGCGAGGCCGCGGGGGCCGGCCCGAGCGGCGCGCGTGCTGGCGTCACGCGTGCGCTTGCGCGCGCTCCGCACGCAACCGAGCCACGTGCGACCCGCCTGCACCGTGTGCGCCCCTGGCGGCCGAGAGGCGCCTCGCGGCCAAGCCGCCACGAGGCCACGCCCCCTTGCAGGCCGCACCCCAGACCCCTCCCTGGTCCCGCGTTCGCTCGGCTCGGCTCGGCCCCGATTTTGGCTTGACTCAGGTTCGGCACTGCTCGGATTCGGTTCGGGCTCGGCACGGCTCGCGTGGACTCAGCCCGGCCCGGCGCCTCCCCAGACCCCTCTCTTTTTCGGGCTCCGCCCCTTCCATTGGCGCCTCCTCGTCCCGCTGCTCCGGTCGCTTCCTGCTGGTGTCTCCTGCACCTTCCTGCGGCCCCCGCAATCTCTTAAGCACGATGCCGTGCCCCTCAGCTCACTCCCAGTGAGCTCCAAGGGGCCCCAGCCCCTGCCCGGTGCCCCCTGTCCGTCCCTCCAGCCCAGGGGCAGACTCTGGTCTGTCTGGAACGTGCTGCCAGTTCAGAGGCCACACAGAAGGGACAGCCTGGTTCACGAAATGCTTTATGACTGGGCAGTCTGCACCGCAATCCCCATCTGGCCCCGGCACAGGGGGGACAACGATCCGAAGTTACAAAAGCTTTACAAAGAGGGGGCTGAGTCTACCACAGTGGGGAGTCCTGGCCACATGGGGCCAGCCGGCAGCACAGCATGGCCTCACCGTCTCCTTCCCTGGAACACCACGGCAGCAACTATCAGCATCAGCCTCAAAACTAGCACCTCCCCAGGGCAGAAAGCTCGGGCCCCAGCAGGTATTTGGCAGCTTTTTACATTTCAGCTCTTTGATATTGTTCCAATAAAGTTTGTTTTTAAAAAGTCAACATAAAAAAACTTATTCCCTTGCCTGAACAGGCAACATTCAATACCACCCAGCTGGGCTCAGTGCAGGTCCACGACCGTGGTGTGCACAACGTTTGGCATGAGGCGCAGCAGGGACCGTGGTCCCCTCAGGAGCTCCTTGCTGCTTGGGATGCTCAGAAGTCCATCCAGCTGGTGGATCTGGGGTGCGCAGCACCCCTCCTCAGTTCATGAACTGGGTATAGCCCTCTGCCCCAGTGACAATGACATCCATCCAGATGCGCATGGCCTCGGCTGAGGGTGCCACCACGTAGTAGAGTCGGTCGTGGGTCTTGACACAGAAAGTGAGCGCAGGGTTTGGGCTCTGGAGGGGAGGATGCAATCAGCACTCTGGCCCCCTCTCAGCAGCAGCAATCCCTGCCTTTTGCCCCCCCAAAACCCAGCAGTGGGGTCCTGCCCTTGGCAGGAAGAGAAGATGGCACCATCAGGGGCCATGCACCATTCCAGGAGCATCCCTGGCATGCACTGCTGCACCACCTCCTACCTGCCTGACAGAGGACAATGCAGGAGAATGGGGATGCGCACAGGGGCTCCCGGCAGACACTGGAGCACTGGCAGTGCCCGACTCTCACCTTTGCAGCACTGCGGAGGTGGTCATAGTAAACCTCTTCAATGGCTTGGAAGTAGATAACACCCTTCAGCTTCGTCTCATGTTTATCTGCCCAAGAGCGGGAAGCGTTGTCAGCTGTGGGCGATGGCATGGGGAGGGGACGCGAGGTGGCACAGGGACTCACCCACGTAGTACGAGAGGGTGCGCTTCATGCGGTCAAAGACAAACCAACGCTTCTTCCAAGATTTGATCTTCCCGCCCATCTTGACCAGGTAGCCTTTGCACATCTTCTCTGTCAGGATGATGTGGTAGCAGGTGTCAACGTTGTGGCCTGAGGACTCGATGTGCAGCCGCAGGTTGAAATCCTCCTTGCGGATGGGGAGGTACCGTGTCAGGGGACGAGCCTGGAAAAGCAACACAGCCCTGCAAAGCCCACCGATGGTGACAAGATCCACGTCCCCCCAACTGCAAGCTGGGACATCAGCAGCAAGCTGGATGTGCCTCACTGTCCAGGCTGGGAGAGGGGGATGGCAGCCCGCCTCACACCTGTGAGAAGTGTTTCTCCCGCAGTTTGACCTCCTTCTCCACCAGCTTCTGCCGCCGCACAGTCTCATCCTGCAGTCGGCGTTCCAGCTGCTCCCGGCGCCAGCGCTCATCCTCCAGCGCCTGTTGACGCAGCTCCATTTCCCGCTCCTGCCGGCACACACAGGCGTTCAGCCCCAAGGACTGGAGACCTGCTTGCTGTCCAGCCATGATGCTGGTGCCCCCACTCACCCGGGACTCCATCAACCGCGACTTCTCCTCGTGTGCCTCCTTCAGCATCTTCTCCATCTCCTCAATCTTCCCTGTCTCCATCCCGCTGGCACTGCAAGACACCCACAGCTGCTGCCCCAGCAGGAAGGACCTTGAGCCAGCAGCACACCAGCAAAGCAGGCTGTCCCCTGGCCATACGAGCTGGCCCCAGGGTTACCTGGAGATGTTGTCAGGTGAGCACGCAGAGTTGTTGCCGAGGGAGATGCTGGTCTCCATGCTGTCTGAGCTCTCCAGGCTGAGTGTGTCGTATGCATGGTCCAGCTCCTCAACCCGGGGCCCGGCACCATGGGGACGGTGGTGGTGGAGGATGGAGTGGTGCATGAGCCGGGGGAAGGCAGTGGGGAAGGGGGGCTGCCCATGCAAGGCTTCCCACTGGGACTGTGCCTCAGCAGCTGCTTTCTGCTTCAGCTCTGCAAGCCGCCGTTTCTGCTCCTCAATCACCTGCTGGCCTGTGCCATGGGAAGGTGACAACGTCAAGTTAAATGTGCCACATTCAGAGCTGCATCATGGTGGGCGAGGTGGGGTGGCACAGGCAGAAGACACTACAGGCACTGCTGGAGCCACGAAGGCATGGTAGAGGCAGAGGTGGTAGCTGCTGTCACAACTCTGGCAAGCACAGCAATCTGTCTGGGCAGGAGCAGGGGGGCACATGCGCCAGGCTGGTAGGAACAGGCTGGGCAAAGCATTAGTGGGTTAGGGATGCACAGGGTTGTCCCTAAGCAGATGTCGATATGCACCTGGGGTCCTGGACTGGTCATGCCCCTCTTATATACGGCAGAAGGTGCCAGCAAACAGCCATGCTGCTGCCTCTGGGCTGCTCTAGGCAGTCCAAGTCACCCCACATCTCTACCTGGTGGATCGCCTGGCTGCAAGGGCTCTGCTGGGAGCAGCTCAGCTGGAGACAGGCCGTCAGGTGGAGAGGGGAAAAGCAAGAGACCGTGAGAGAGGCACTGCATCCTGCCAGAGCACTGCTGCTGCTGCTTCCACCCTCAGCCAGGCTCCCTTCTCCATTGCCCAAGTGGCAGTGGGGATAGCGTCTCCCGAAGTCCCACCACCCCATACAGCCAGGACGCAGAGCCAGAGCTCACCCTTCTGCTGCAGGGCCAGCTGGCGCTTGGTCTCGATGTCCTGCAGCGTGGCCACCAGGTTGCGGGACAGGCTGCCTGCCGGGCTTGGGGGGCCCTGGGCAGGACAGCAGGTGGTCAGCTGCAAGGATGGGGATGGGGGCTGGCACCCAGGCATGTGTGAGCCATGGCCAGGGTGCCTGGGTCCCCCTGGCAGCCGTACCTTGGGTGAGGGACTACGCTCCAGCATGGAGAGGTTGAGCTGCGAGGACGAGGGGGTCCCACTCTTCATCCGAGGGGTGAGCACACCAGCACCACCCTCTGCTTTTGCACGATAGACCTGAGCACAGAGACACAGACGTGAGAGAGACATGGGGGAACCGCACCCTGGACAGATGGCTGAGCCCTGCCGACCCTCCCCAGATCCTGCTCTGTGTCGGTGCCATCCTGGCAGGGATGCAGGCAAGAGGAGGCAGAGATTGCCTGCCCTAGGCCACAGGTCTGCTCTGCTTTTGCCTGCTGTGGCAGACAGGGCACCAGCAGCACTCAGGGTCCACAGGAACATCCCCACATTACCCCACTTTTGCCACAACCAGCGGCCCCAAAGCCTGAGCCTCGGCAGCAGGGAGCCAGGATTACCTGGAGAGCCTTGTGAGAGGAGTGAGCTTTAGCTGGAAGTGGAGGAGGGGAAGAAGAAGGAGAGACAGAGGAAGAGGAGATCTCAAAGCCAGCCATAACCTCCTGGTACCACGTCTCTAAATCAAGAGCCGGGAGACACACAGGGCCTCCCAACAGCTGCTGCTCCATCTGGAGAGAGAGGCTGCATGAGAAAGGATGAAGGACAAATGCAGCAAGAGGGACAGATGCACAGAGAAGAGGTTGGAGCATCCCTGCCTGTGCCTGCACCATTCCCCCAGAACTTAACATGCAGACCCCTGGGGATCCTGCGCACTTCCTGGCTAAGTCCCAGCAGCTGTAGGAGCCATTTGCTGTTCACAAGAACATGAGAACTGATCAAGCACAGAGACCTCCTGCCCTGCGGGCAGTGGAGCAACAGGCAGGACAGCCAGGGATGTGCAGACTGTCAAGAGCCCAAGCTGCTTCTCAGCTCCATCTGCAGCTCATCCCTTCCCGTGCATCTCCATCACCTCCCAGGGAGAGTGCAAGGGGCCAAAGGGAGGGAAACAGGGCACCAACCTCTTCAGAGATGAAAGGAGAAGGGAGAGATGGAAGAGGAGGAGCACAGCCTGAGGATGAAGGAGCCGGAGGGGTACAGCCCAGCAGGGAAGCAGCAGGGGTGTGGAGGCTGCCCAGGATACCCGAGAGTTGCTCAATGGTCACATACTGGGCAGAGAGAAGCAGATTAAACCAGGAGAAGAGCAAGGGCAAGCAGGCACAGAGGAATGAGCAGGCAGCTCCAACCCCCAAAGGAGGGTTCATCGTCCTGGGAGGAAAAGCAGTTGGTGCTGCAGCCACCCTGGTGCTGGGCACTGGGTCAGGTCCCTGCCTGCTCTGCATCCTCCTTGCTTGGGACGAGCAGCCAGGACTGCATCCAACAGACAAAAGGCCGCCCTCCCACTGCTGGGCACCCACTCTGCTCCCAAACCCTGCCACTACATCCAGAGCAGGCAAGAAGTGCACCCCAGCAAGGAGACTGGGCAGTTTGAGCCTCTGCTCCCCACTCAGCTGCAGCCAGACAAGTGTCCTGACCCCAGAGAGATGTGGGCTCCAAGCACCAAGGCACACAGCGAGGCTGCCTGTCTGCAGCTTCCTCACTGCCTGGGATGCAGTGGGCAACCCGAGGGAGCAAACTTGAGCATGCTCTGGGGCAGGTACCTCGTCAGCTGTGGGAGGTACAGCAAGCAAGAAAGAGCGCTGAGCGGCAGCAGGGGCAGCAGCAGAAGCTTTAGTGTCCAGGCTGGGGCCATGTGTATTACTGCAGAACCTGAAAACGTCAGACAGCCTCATGTACTCCTAGAAATCCATGGCAAGGGAGAAGGAGAAGAGTTAGACCCGCGTGCTGGCACCATGGTACCGACTGCATACTGGGAGCAAACCTCCCTGTGCATTCATGCCCCAACACTGCCTCCCCAGCCCTGCCCTGCTGCCCATGGTGTCCCCCAGTGTGCAGGGCTGGGTGTGCTCAAGCTGGGCTGGGTGTGCTGGCACCCATCTTGCCCCAGCCTTCAGCGCAGCTTTGCTGAGTGCCTATAAGGGACGGGGATGCCTCAGGGTCTTCTACGGTCACTGGCCACAAGTCCTCCCTAGTGCAGCAGCACTGGATGAGGCACCTCAAGCTGTGCTGAGCCAGCTTAAAATCCACTTCCTCGTCCTTTCTGAACCAAACATGCTAAAGCTGGGGACTTGCTCTTATTTTGGGAAAGCCAGGCTAGCAGGACCCTACAGGATGCTGTCAGGAGGTGCCCAGCCAGATGACAAGCAGTGGGCTAGGGGGAAGCACAGGGATGCCTGTGCCCCACAGCACTGCACCAGGATTAAAACAGAAGGCAGCAGCAGCAGGAACTGGGATGCCTGGTGGGCTCAGGAGAGCACCGGGAATCAGGGACTGAGTGTTAATGAGCACAGCTGCCAGAGAGCTATATGATAAATGCCCCAGCCATGCTGCTGTGGGGCTGTCCTGCTGCCTGGGGGTGACATCAGTCCACAAAAGGGGTCTCAGCCAAGGAAGGGTAAATGAGCAAGCACATGCAGCTAGTCCCTCTAGTTAGTTACCTCTTGTGCCTTGGGGTAGGAGTAGGTGGCAGGAGAAGCTAAGGAGGCAGCTGCTGCTGGCAGGGGGCTCAGGGGCTTAGTTCCCTCCAACAGCTCATAAGTTTCTGAGATGTGGAGGGTCTCCTGTTGAAGGGGAAAGATCACGTAGGCAAGGTGGGCACAGACAGCAAAGTGGCAGCAGCAGGAGTCCCACTGCAGGCAGGCATGAGGGGAGTCTGCCATCCTGTGCCTCTTCCCAGCACCAGGTCAGGCAGCACCACAACCCCTGAGGGCATCATGGTTCTGGTCCCCCATTCAGAGCCACGAGCAGGGGAATGGAGCAACTCACTTCCACCTGAAAGTCCCCTGTACCAGCACCAAGACACCCCCACGCTTGCTCTCCAGCAAGGATGGGACCCCAGGCAGTGCTGTCCTATGCGCTGCTCTGTTGCATTTCCTTCCCTCCCTCCCAGCCTCTGGAGCCCATAGAGAGACTTTGAGCAGCTGGAAGCACCTGGCTGTGGTCAGAAGGTACTTGGGAACATAGAAACTGATGCAGAGCAAAGCTGGTGGTGCACAAGGCTCATCCTCACTCACGACAGCAGCTTGGGAAAGCAGCTCTAAGCACCATAGCCCCCTCTACCCACTTACCTCTCGGAGAGCTGAGGACATTTTGGGGAAGCTCCTGCCACCTGTGACGAGCTGGTATCGCCTCTCCAGAGACACGAGCTTCTCCTTCTCCTGCGCATGGGGTGACAGGTCAGAGGCAGCTGATGGTTACTGGCACCCCATGGCCGGTCATCCCCCAAGCTCACCCTGCCTGCCAGCAACCTGGCAAGAGCTGGCATGACCTTGTCCCTGCCTCGAGCACCCTCAGGAGCACACAGTCATGGCATTACCTTCTGCAGGAGCTGCAGGATGCTGCTGCGCTCCCTGGCCAGGCGCTCAGCCTCCTGGGCACTCTGAAGCCGAATCTGGGCAGCCTGGGCATCCAGGGCAGCCAGCCGCTCCTGGGGAGCAGGCAGCGGAGATGAGCTGGCTGCTGGTGAGCCATGGGATGCAGCCTGGCCATGCCAGACCCGTGGGGCACAGCGTGGCCACACTGGACCTACTGCCCCCCCACCCTTACCTTCCTGCGGGCAATGCTGCGGTGGCACTCAGCCCGGCTCTGCAGGAGCTGCTGGCCTCGTGCCTCACGCTCCTCTTCGAGGTGGCTCTCTCGCTCCAGCTGCTGGAACTCCAGGTCCTCAAACAGCTTGGCCTCTGTCTCCAGTGCTTCTGCCTCCTTTGAACACACAAGAGCACCATGAGTGGATCAGTCCCACTGGATGGGCAGCTCTGCATCCTGCAGGCAGGTCTCCCACAGCAAAACCTCCTGCCATGCCTCCACATCCTACTGGCACTGGCCAGGAACAAGAGCTGGTGGCCAAGCCTGTCCACTGTGCCTGGTGTGGGCAGGCAGGCAGTTTTGCCTTCTGCTGGGCACCAGAAACATGAGAGATACTGACAGGAGTGTCTGCTGTCAGAAGAAGGCAATGGAGGCACTCAGAACTGGCCAGGACAGAGCAGTCACCCCCATGAGATGAGCTTGCCACAGCCAGGGGCTTCGCCAGCCCTTGGAGACCAGCTGCCCCTGCTGAACCACATATGGGCTAAAGCCATGCCCTGACAGGTAGCAAAACACCATGTGCCGGCATAACAACAACACGCAACACTGTGTCACCAAGCCTACAGGTGGCAAAGCCCCCACAGATGAGCACCATGCTGGACAAACTCCTGTGCGCCCTTCCAGCCTTCAGGCACCGACAGCACGTGGCAGCACGCAGCTCCAGGCCTGCCAGTGCCACCCTGGCAGCCACTGCACCATGCACCCCAGGGGGATGTGTTTCATCCTGCTCCGTGAGCCGGGCAGCCAGTGCTCTTGTGGCACAGCACTGATGTGGTGGCTCTTGAGGGGTCCCACACACAGAGCCTGCTCCATCACCCCCCTGCCCACTGTACACCAGAGCCTCATCCAGCATGTGGATGCCTGGCCGGAGCAGGCTGTGGCAATGTGGGTTTATCTGGGCAGGCACCAGCCATGGGCTGGGGAAAGTCAACCACTTCCAGAAAATACCAGAAATAGGATAAAGTGCTGAGGACTAGCAGTAACATAGATCAACATCAATGTGTAAATAAACGTTCCAAGGAAATAGCTGGAGGCAGCCAGATGAGGATGCAGCAGCCCACAAGACTCCCCAGCCTGCCCTCCTCTGCAGGGCAAGGTCCATGCTCGTGCCCTGCCCGGTCCCGAGGAGCTCTGCCAAGCCGGTCCCGAGGAGCTCTGCCGAGCCGGTCCCGCGCCCCGGGCCCGGGCGAGCGGCAAGCTTACCAGGACGATGGTGCCCGGTGCCAGCCGCCTCCAGCCCGGGTGCGATGCTCCCAGTGCAGCCCCGGCTGGCAGGGAAGAGCTGGCCTAAGCTGGAGCGGAGGGAGGTGGGCCATGGTCCAGGAGGGGTGGGGGGAGACACTGACCCTTCGCATCTGCTCCCGCAATTGCTCCCGCATTGACTCGGGGCACTTATCAAGGTGGCTCTTCGACTCATGGTAAAGCGCCTGGAGTTGCTCTAGCTCCTTCCTTTCAGCATCAACCTTTGCCCTTTCCTGAATCAGGGGAGAACAAGACAAAAAAAAAAAAAAGGAAAAGAAAAAGGAAAAAAAAAAGAAAGAAGAGAGAAAACATACTTCTCAAATGGGCGCCATGCAGAAGCTGTGAGTTAGAGAGGGGCTCAGCTGGAGACAGAGGGGGCTCAGGAGAAGAAGCATCATGGCAGCTACAGGAGGATCAAGAGATCAAGAGACACAGGAGCTGGGGCCAGGCAGTGTTAGAGGGGTTACAGCCAGCCTTTGACCTCAGCTTTGTGCTTCCAAAAACAAACTTGCAGGCAGCAAAAAGATCAACACTGACAGCGTGGTTAAAGTCATCCCAATCCTGCACACAGCTGCATCACGTGCACCCTCCGAATAACCACTAAGTGGCTTTGTTAACTGCTGCTCAGGATACTGCCAGTTAGGAACTGAATGAACTGGTCCTGAATGCAGCCTGAGGGCATGGACCACCCTCATTCATTAGAAGGAGAGGGTTGCCCACAGGGCAGCAGTGAAAACAGGAGGCTTCGGTCCAGCAAGAGATACTCAGGCTATGATGAGTCAGCAGCAGAGCAGACACTTGCTCCTGGGCCTGGGATGAGGGGCCTGGCCACAGGAGCAGTAAAATGGGGTCCAGCAACATTGGACAGGCATAGGGGAACCACCTCCTGCAGGTCTGGCAGTACCATACAGGGGCTTGGCATTGAGAAATGCTTGCTGCAAAGAACCCTGTGCTCCACACAGAGATGGGACATCATGAAAAGGGCTATGAGGGGACATGCTGGCAGAGAGGCAAGGCTGGCACAGGCAGGTGGCCCAGGAGAGGAGCTGTGGATTGCCTGGGGACTCCTGGACATGCAGAGATGTCAGAGGTAATGGCAGAGTTCAGAGCAGGCACTGTTAGTGTGAGTAGTGCAGGTGGGTTAGGAAAGTGGGTGGTTAGGTCAGCAGAGAGGTTGGGAGAGGGCTTTCCCTGTGCTCCTCTCCTCACTCTACATTAGGCTGTCCCTGGCTACAGAAGATGCCTCCAAAGGGCTGGAAGACCAAAACCAGAACATAACACCCAAATGCTGTAGGAGCACCGCTGGCAGGCACCAATGGCCGCTCTGCCTGGCCATGGGCACCCTGACAGCCCTGGCACCCACAGCCATGGGGCTGGCCAGACCCTGAGGGATGCTGGTGCCACATCCCAGTGTGGGACCCTGGCATAGGCTGCACAGGGACGATGGCCTCAGGCAGCAGGGAACCAAATCCCAGCAGCTCTCCCGCTGCAGAGCAGCTTGCTCAAGGCCATGCCACACTGCCTGCAAGGCTGTGGGATAACCAGCAACCAGCAGCTGGGACAAATGTGCCACACATGCAGCGTCATGCGTGCCTTCAGGCAGTAACTGCACCACAGACAACATCAGGGGAAAGGGGGCCAGGACCCCCTCCTAAAGCCACCAAGGTAAACAATGGTTTCCCAGCCACCTCCATCAAGCTGACTACTACAGCAACAGCTGCCATCACACATGAAGGTGCAGCAGAGTGAGGTGACTTGCTGCAAGATGCAGTTCCCTAGCAAGGGCAGGTAATGGGGAGTGCCAAGGCCTCTACTTTGGCACTGCCCACCACAGGCAGCAGCCATCCGGAAAGCCTCACACCACAGTCTCCCTGCCAGAGCAACAGGTAGCAGCCAAAGTGCTTCCTGAGCATTGGCCCTGCTCTCCTCCAGCAGGGCTGTTTGACCAACCCCAGGCAGACAGACAGACACATCCCCCCACAACGCAAACCACAGGGGCTGCTCCCCAAAGCCTCTGTGGAGCCCAGGGTCTCCTGCAGGGGAATGCTGCAGCATGAGGCATTGCAGCACTGCCTGTGAGTGCCAGGGAAGGTATGGCACAGCTGGTGACAATGGGAACCTGTGACTGGGCTCACCTTGTCCCGCTCCTTGCGGATGCTGGCGTCCAGGCTGGAGAGTTTCTCCTGCAGCTGCTGCACTGCTTCCTGCTCCTGCCGCAGCCGCACCACCTCTGATTCCCGCTCACCCTGCAGCAGCGCCCGCTCCATCTCTGCCTGGACAGGCAAAGCAATGTCAGGATGGCTGCTCCAGCTGGATCTAGCTCATACCCTTAGGATTCAGTGCTGACTGGTGAGGGCAGCAAGCAGCATGGGACCCAGCAGCATCCCCTGACCTCTCACCTCTCGCGATGTCTCCTGTAGCTGCTGCTCCAGCTCCTTGACACGGCCCTTCAGCTGGTCCAGGCGTCCGAGGACGCTGGCGCGCTCCTCCTCCAGCCGCTGCGCCTCCTTGGCCCGGGGGCCTGTCAGCTTCTCATGCTGTGGAGAGGGCCGATTGGCGTGGCACAGTGCAGCACGGCATGGTGCAGAACGGCACAGCTGCCCTCTCACCTCATGGTGGGTACTCTCCGTGCTGCTGCACTCCTCCTTCAGGTTCTCCTCATCCGACCTCTCCAGGCTCTCCCTCTGCTGCAGTTCTTCGACAGCATGGCCTAGAGCCATGGCACCCCTGGGCGCCCACCGGCCAGCATCTGTGTCACCAGCCAGAAGCCTGTGCACGTCACCTGCCTCAGTGCCGTCTGTCTTGGTGTACTCAGCACAGAGGTTCAGGATGGTCTCCAGGCGCTGCCGCTCCTGTGGGGAAGAACAATCAGCAAGGTACCCACCCAACACATGTTGTGGCAGGAGCAGACAGAACCCTGTGACAACGGGGGCCACCAGAATATGGGCCCGCACGCTGGGACGGGTGGGCAACGTTACAAAGTGCAATGCAACCAGCTTGGCCCCACACCAGAGCCAGGCACGCGATGTGCTGGGATCTCGAGACAGACTAATTACAGGCAGCAGTGCCGGCTGCCAAGCGCCTCCGCTATTTCCAGGCGGTGACTCAGGCTGCCTGCGCTAGGCGTGAGTCAGGGCTGAGCAAACAGGGCCCTGGTGGCTCGGCCTGCAGGACCGGCAGAGACACAGCAAACCTCACCCAGGCAGATGCCAGCTCCATAAAAACTCCATCAGCCCTAAATATAGATGCAATATCCACAGAGCCATGGCACCACCACCAGCAGATGGGCCCCGGCAGGGATGGACAAGATGTGGAGAGTTTTGCAAAGGCAGGGGCACCGCGGTTTGGGCCGGTAGCCCTGGGGCCATGCAGGCTCCACCAGCTTCCACAGGCTGCTGTAACTTGGGGGCTTTGTATTCCTGGAGAGCTGCTGAGCACTGATGGCTGCTCCTGGCCATAATCCCCCTGGATAAGCCAGCAGCCTGGCAGCTGCTGGGGTGGCAAATCCCCAAGAGGAAAAGGCCAGGTTTTAAAGCAGCAAATGACAAAAGGTATTTGCAAAGAGGGTGTCCCACACTCAAATGTGTCCCCTCCCAGCCCCAAGGCTCACCAGGCGCTCCATCTCCTGCTCCCGAACCCGCTCCTGCCGCTGCCGCCGGTGGTACTCCAGCAGTTCGTCCTCATTGTCACTGATCTCAGTGATGCTATTCTTGCGCTCCCGTGACCCCGCTGGCAGCCGTGGGTTCCCCAAAGGCTTCCTGGGGGTGTGGGGGCTCTGCTGGGGCGAGGGCACAGCTGGGGAGCCCAGCCCGTATGTTGGGCTCAGGCAAGTACTGAAACTGGGACGGCGTGTGGGGCTCTCTGCCAGCAGTGGGGGTGAGGGGCCCCCTGCACCTTTCGACTCCTCTGGGCCCTTGCGCCTGGCACGGGGACTGCCAGGCACTTCCCTGCCCAGCCGGGGCTGTGGGGAGGGGGTGTCAGGGGCCACCCGGGGGCTGGCAGCCCGGCGTGACAAGGAGGGGCTCAGGGGAGGCAGCTCCCGCATGCTCTCAATGTTCCTCCGGGCCATCCGTGGGCTCTCGGGGGGCTGCAGCCGGGCCTCTGGCACTGCCCTGCTGGTGGGCTGCCGGCTGGGGGCCAGAGAGTCCCGTGGCTCCCGGAAGGGACTGGGGGGCCGCTCCTGCAGGGCCACCCGCGGCCGCGGTGCCACCCTGGGTGTTAGCCGAGGGCTGCCCCCGCGGTGGTCTCCGAGCCTGTCAGCTGGCCAAGGCTCACTGGAACCCCCACCAGGCAGAGCGGGTGGCTGCACAGAGTGGTTGTAGCTGGAGGAGCGAAGTGGGACGAGTGGGGGCACAGCTGGGCCCTGCTCTTGGCTGCTGAGTGAGGGGCTGGTGTAACTGCTGCTGCTGGCTGGTGAGGAGAGGGGAGAGAAGTTCTCATAGCTGGAGCCCCCTGAGGCGGCCCCAGGGCTGGGTGGAGGGGACAGGAGGCAGCGCCCACCCCCATTCACCACAGGGGAGAGGGGGGATCGGCCGCAGGCAGGTGGCTTCTGGATGCCAGGGGATGCCGACTCCTCCAGCACCAGTGAGTCCATGATGTCCTGCAGATCCTTCTCGATGGAGCTGACAAGGGAGCTGTGACTGTGACACCCACGTTCTGACAGCTGGTGGCCACCATTCACCAGGGCCTCGGATTCTGCAGGGAAACGCAGGAGCAGGCATCAGTGTGGTGTGACTCCGCTGCAGCCCCTGCCTCAGCTGGGTCCTACAGAGCAGCCTGGCATCATTCTTCCACACAGCCTTGCAGAGTCAGAGCTGGGTTGCAGCCTGTCTTCACTGCACCCCGCTGCCACCCTTTCCCACCCCGGCTGGGCAGCCGGGCCAGGCCGGAATCCCGCTAGCCCCATCACCCAGGAGACAGAAACCTGAGAGCACAGCCCAGCCACCCTCCCTGCATCGCAGATCCCAGCTCCACTCCCTGGAAAGCAGCTGCCCACGCCACCCACTGGCACCCACCACTTGCCCCCTGCACACTCCGGCTTCCCAGCAAGGGGTCAGAGATGCAATAGCCAAAAGCTGCTGACCTGCAGCGCGTCCGGACCCACCACGTCGCCCACAGCCTCCCTGCACCCCGGCCAGGGTGCCCCCTGCCCGGGCTGCCCCGTCCTCCCTGCACAGCACCGATGTGCCTGTCACTCAGGGAACGAGCGAATCGCAGCAGGCGCGGAGCCCAGCCAGGACAGCGTGCCACCCAGGCTGCGTCACCCCCTGGCACCCAGCAGCTCCCCCATGGCAGCTGGCACTGCCTCCATGCCTGGAAAGATGTGCCGCAGCCCTGTCCGTGTGATCCCACCCGGTCCCGTGTGGCAGAGAGTGACCATGCAGGGTCCACATGGGATGCTGCATGGTTGCATGATGCTCCTCGGCCACAGCACCTCCCCGCGTCCCTCCTCCCGTCCCCCAGCTGCAGGCATGCTGCCTTCCCAACACACACGTGGCACGGGAAGGCTGCCAAGCTCCTCATCCCGTGCCAGGGTGTGCTGGTTGGGGCACGGATAAGGGCTACCAGCCCAGGCATCAATGCTGGAGATTTGGACATCCCCGGGAACTGGGCACGGTACTGGCACCTGGCCCATCGCCCCACAGACAGGCAGACGCAGCAAGATAAGCTCATGAGATGAAGGACAGCAGCCCGGGAAACGGCCTTCACAGCCTCAGCACATAAACACCCACTTTCAGGCAGCTGGGGGGGCTCCGACAGGCGATGGCTTTGCCATGGCCAGGCTGGGCAGAAGTGAAAGCCACGCCTCAGTGCCCCCACAGTCACCCTCTTTGAGGTGGTATTAATCATTAACAAATGCCAGTGCAGCTGCCACACCATGCTGAGCTGATGGATGGCACACCTGCAGCCAGGTGTGAGCCTCACTCCTGCGTACAACGGGACAGGGCTGGGAGAACACTGTTCACTGGGAAGGCTAACAGCATGGGTCAGGGAGCACCTCGGCATTTGCGCTGCCCCATCTGGGACAAGGAGGGTCACCTACTTGCTGGTAGCCCATAGAGAGCCGCTGGGCTTCTGCCCCCCGCTGGGATCATGCTCTTAATCCACTTGGCCTCAGCAGGGTGGTTGAAGCGGAGGAAGGTGGCCTGGCCCAGGCAGATGGTGCACCCTTGGGAGAGAGGAGAGAGGGTTCAGCTGCTAGCCGGCAACATCAGAGTGGTGCCGGATACTGCAGGGAGGCAGTCGGGCATTGCTGGCCCTGAGATGCACCCTGGGGAGGGGAGCGGGCTCCTGCTGTCAGCAGAGGCTTAGGGGGAGGCTGAAATCCAGGTCACTCCCCAGCAGCTGCCGGCAGTGCATCTCAGGCGCAGGCACAGCTGGGGTCCCCGCCGGGGGCCGCGGGGAGTTGGCGGCACTCCAGGGCTTGCGTGGCTGCCAGCTGCAGACAAGACAGCTCCTGTCCCTGCTTGAAAAGCGTCTCTTCTCGGCCCAAAGCAGCAGCCCTCTTGGGGCAAGGCTGCCGAGCAGCACCGAGGAGGAAGGCATCTCAGGAAGGGGAGCGGAGCCGTGGGCCACCCGCTCTCGGTTCACCTGCTGCCCATGGTGCTGGGGAGGCATGTGCTGGCAGCGGGAAGCATCAGGCAGCTACAAGGCGGGGTGCTGCTGACACACCCCACTTTGAAGCGCCTGCCAGGGCTCGCTCCGTACCAACAGCCGCTGCTGAAAATCCCTCGCCGGAGGGGACGTGTTTTTAGGAGCACCCGTCAGCCCAGCTCGCAGCAAGGCGAGCGAGAGGCAGTACAGATTAACTGCCACCGCCGTCGCGGGGGCCTGGTTCCCCTGTCTGAGCGCCAGGGTGGGACGGAGTCCTGCTCACTGCGGCTCAGCGAGGGCATCCTGCCTGCCAGGGGGCAATGCCACCGCCCAGCCTGGCAACGACTGCCCCGGAGAGATGCATCACTGCCCCGTGCCGGCACCAGTGGAGCCACAGGTCGCCCGGCAAAGCGAGTAACCAATCGCCAAACTGCACCCCGAGCGTCGGCCTGACAGCCCCGCAGTTCATCCCGCCGTGGCCTTGCACAGATGCTGTCCCTGCTCTGTCGTGTCTCTGCCTGTCCCCGCGGGCAGGAGGATGAGCAGCTCGGCTGACCGCCACCCGCACCCCGCAGCCCACTATGGCCCTCAGTGCCTGCTGTGGGACCGGCGGGACGCGGCAGGACTCCGCGGGCCGTCGCGCCGGAGCCTTCTCCGGCGGCCACGTGGCTCCCATTGTCCCCCGCGGGGACGCCCGCGGCAGCGCCCACGCGGGTGGGTCCCTCTTCCCGGGAGGGAGGGGGGCAGGAGCGGGGGGCCGCAGCGCCACCGCCTGCGAGGGGCACTGCGGCTTTGTGACCCGCGGAGGAACGGGAGCGAACCTCCCGCCCGGCGCGGACACGCGTGGTCCGCAGCACCGCACTCACCTCACCGCCGCCGCTGCCGCCACCGCCACCGCCACCGCCCGCCCCGCGCCGCACCGCCCCCGGGGAGGGGCAGGAGGCCGGGCCTCACCCGCCCCGCCCGAGGGTCCTCCCCGGGAAGCGAGACACGGGCTATG
>VXBT01000669.1:199083-213864 GCA_013400235.1 Oriolus oriolus
GCGTGGGAAGGGCCTGAGGCTTTGTCCACGCTCCCTGGGAGCGGCCATGGTGGGGCCGGCCGGGTCCAAGCCCTGTAGCCAAGCAGGCAGACCGGCAATGTCCCGGCAGCCATCCGTCAGGAGGACATCCGAGGTGTTTTCCTCTGTCATCTCCCTTCCCAAAGTCGGCTCAGCATCTCCGCTGTTCTTCAAAGCCCGCCCGGGTCTCTCCCTTCCTACCTCACTTGATACACGCAGCAAAGCCAGCTCTCAGACTGTGCCAGGACCTGACAGGTTCCCACCGCAAAACACAGAGGCCAGGAGTATGCCAGCTGGGATATGCAGTTACAGGATGGCTCCTCAAACACCCCGATACTCAACGGCACAACTCCACGGGCAAAGGCTCCGGTGAACCACAGCCTGTTCCTACCTTGGGTGAGGTGCATGGGCCGCTGGAGTGGCACGCCGTCGATGGCACAGGCATTGCCACAGGGGTGCAGGGTGAGTGTCCCTCGCACGTTCTCGATGTAGCAGTGCTGGGGCGCCAGCCCGGGGCCCTGCAGGACGATGTCTGTCGCAGCCGTGCCAATGGTGGTCCTCCCTGCCAGCAGAGAGGGCGTCTCAGTGTCTCTGTCACCAGCGTGCCCGTGGAGATCCCCTGGCACTCACCTTCCTCCAGGGGCAGGAGTGTGATGGCAGTGCTGAGCCGGCCGCTTCCCAGGCTCACCAAATGCGGCTTCTCCGCCTGCACTTTAAGCCCTTTGCCGGTGTCGATCAGGTCCAGAGGGCTGTTCTGTAGGAGGAGAGGGAGGGATGCTCACAGCTCCCGTAGCTGCAGCCCACTCCCCTGCACTGCCCACCTGGCTGGGCTGCTCCAAAATGGCCACATAGCCAGGGTGAATGCCCAGGCACAGCAGGACTGTCCAGCACCATGACGTGGGAGAGGAGGGCTCTCCTGCCTGTGCTGCCTATCCCGGGAGGCAGAGGTGAGCTGCTGCGGGAGCTGGAGATCCTTGGGGCTTGGGCTGCATCTAAGAGGATCCGGGCTGCCAGCCGCTTAGCTCAATGAGCTTTGCTGACGATCTCGTAATAGGATTGGCTGAGACTGAGGAGAGGCTGGAGGGCAGCGCCAGTGCCCATGGTAGGGCTGGCTGCAGAGGACTCCCAGCCAGATTCCCCTGTTCCCACAGAGCAGAGGTCCTGTGATCCTGCATGCTCACCTGGATGACAGTCTGGACTCTGTGGGTTGGGCTGATGGGGGTCCTGCCAGATGCCTCCATGGTGCCTTCTTGGAGACGTTGGATGGTACCGGACATGGGCTGCCAGAAGAAGCAGAGAATGGCAGTACAAGTAACCACACTGGGCATGGTCTTTATGCATTTTTCCTGCACATCCTGGACAGCAGCCTGAGCACAAACCCTACCCATCCCAAACTAGCATTTGCCACCAAGAGGATTACCATCCTGTGCTCCAGTCTCCATCACGTCAGCACCTGCCTGAAGCCAGTGAGCATCCCTGCCTACCAAGGCACGCATCCTACTAGGCACACATCCCCATCCACCCGGGGAGACCCATGCATGTGCCAGGCATCAGGACAAGACACAGACCCAGAAGGAAAAGGACACATGGACTCAGTTTTGGGGACATGGTGTTGGAAAGTTCATGCTTTAAACACCAAGAGCTGTGGGCAGTCAGACCCCAATGGCTGCCAGTGGAAAAGGACACACAGGCACAGGTTCTGGCTGTCCCCAGCAACACCTGCCTGTCATGCACGGCACACCTGGGCACCCCTGTGCATGCCACCAGTGCCCAACTCTGGCACCTAGGCACACGCCTCTGCTCCCACGCAGCCCAGCAGCAGCTCATGGTGCACAAGCCCGGCTGAGTGCTCCGTATCCCTGCCCATGTGGCACACAGGCCTGCGGCCGGCAGGCAGGGCCACCACCCATGGAGCAGCCACGCTGCCACACATTCTCTGCGTGAGTGGGAGGCAACTCGAGCAGGAACAATTTCCGTCACTCACGCCATGTCGGGATGCTCCGGGGATCTAAATTTACCGTCTGCTGCTCCCCACGTCCCTCCCTTCCGCCCTGGACTAGCTGACTGAGGCTTAACCCTTCCCGGGCAGCGTAGATAGGAAGAGCTCCATCCCCATTAGGGGACGCCGGCCCCGGGGCCGCGAGGAGGAGCCCCGGGCTCGGCTCCCGCCAGCATCGCCCACTGTCCCGCCAGCCCCCGGACGGACCCCCCCGCCCGGCCAGCACTGGGCTCAGCTGCGGGGGCGAGTGAACGGCTATTACACGCTGTGGAAAAAATGAAACGCTGGAAAACACCAAGCATGGGATCCAGGACTGGGATGAAGCCCGGGCGTCTCCTGCAACACCAGGACTGGCTGCCCCACAGCAAGGGCTCCGTGGGGACCACAGCCACACCACGTGGGATGGGGACAGCTCAGCTGGGGCAGGGGGGGCACAGAGATAAGGTACCCCGAGAGCAGTTCACAAGTGCTCGCTGGCTGCCGGGGCAGGATCCCTGCTCTCCCTTACCTGCCACCTGGTCCTGGTGCCGAGCGGGACCCTCCGCGGCAGGGTGCCCATGTTCCCCAGGCACTGGGGTGCTGCACTTCCCAGCATCTGGAGACCCCGCAGCCCAGCCGAGCCCCTGCCCCTCACTTACACCCACATCCCGTCACAATGTTCAGGAAGGAGGAAAAGCCAGGAGGGGCCAGGCTGCTGCATAGGAAGGGAGCGGGGCCAGGGTGGGATCTTGCGCCGGTGTTAACCCCTTCCCAGCACGGCTGTACTGGGGAGACCTGGTGAGAACAACGGGGGACCCCCATCCCGGCCACTTGGGGGATTGTCTCCGATTCCACCCCGCTCCTGCTGCCCAAACTCTCCACCCAAAACCCCCTGCTCCACAGGCAGCCCTGCCTGCCCATGAGCTGAAGGGTGACCCTGGCACCCCACTGCTTCCCGATGCTCCCAGTCCCGCAGCATTGCCCTCCATCAGAGCCCCTCACCTGGCTCGTCAACACACAGGGAACGCCTGCCGTCACCCCAGCCCGTCCTGCCGGGGATGCAGCCCCTCTCCAGCCGGCTCTGCTGTAGGAATGCGGGGCGGGAGCGCGGCCGCCCCAGCCGGCGCCCCACTGCTAGGACGGACAAGGCGGCCTTTCTTCTCCCGCCGCCGCCTGCAGAACGCGCCGCTTGTTCCCGCCGTGGGAAGCGGTGAAGGCAGCAAATGCCAAGGGGTCGGGCTCGGTTACCACCAAACAGCCCACGGTCCTCGTGCACCCCGCGCAGGGCTGCCTACTCAGCCCCGGCCCCCAGGAAGACAAAAGCCCCTTTCTTCACCTGGCACAGCCAAAAGCCTCACCTGGGAGGACGCCCAGCCCCACCGATGCAGGGGCCCTGCTAATGCAGTGCAGACTGCACACAGACATGCTGCCCCACCGTGCTCCCGGGAGCCCCTGCATCCCACTGCTCACAAGCTGCAATCTGCCTGCCTGCCCCAAGCCCACGTGGGCGGGGGTGCTCTGGGGGTCCACTCCTGCCTGACCTGCTGTTGCCCACCCAGACCCAAGCTGGGCACGGCACATCCTGACTCATCCCACATCAGGTACCAGCAGACCCCAGAGCTGCACTGTGCGCCACTGGCCAGGACACGGCCAGGGCATGGGCATTCAGCCCGTGCTCACGAAGGAGCACAGCCTAGCAGGCCATGCCATGCAGTGTCAGCCATGCTGGGATGAAGCAACAGCATGGCAGAGGCAGGCAAATGGCACCCCCTTGCATGGTCTCTCATCCCCACTTGTGGTTGGCTGGATGAGTCACGGGAGGAAGCCTGAGCGGCCGAGCTAATGGGTGCACACAGTGGAGCATTGCAGCCTCCAGCCAACTTGGCTGCCTGTTTGCTCCCCATCTGCTAATGCACTTAGGGTGCGCTCACCCCTTCCCACACCCTCTGCCCTGGTAAACAACCGGCCCTTCCGCCGGCAGCTGGGAAGGGGGAGCCTGTCTCCTGCACAAAGCCAGAGGCGAGTGAGGAGCCTGCTCCTGGCCGCTGCCTCCCGGCCTGGGGCTGACAACTGAGCGGGGGAGACCCAGACAGCCCCATCCCACCCAGGCGAGCGATGGTGGGGGCTGCATTGCAGTTGCTGGGACAACGCCATGATCCTGGCAATAACACCACCATAAATCAGCCACCGGACAGCTCCAGCGGGAGCCGAGGAATCCTGGCCACACCCGCTGATTTCATCGCTCCCGCGAAGTGCTCCTGCACCACCGCAGCACAGCTGTGCTCCGGCCGAGGCCCTGCTGGCATCACACTTCAGGGTCTCCACAGACTGGTGGATGCTCACCATGTGCTCAGGTCGGGGAGGGCGTGCAGCCCCGCTTACTGCACCCAGCGCTCCCCGAGGCGAGCCAGCTCCCAAGGGCCGGTGAGCCATGCAGAGACCCAACCACTGCTGCAGCTCAAGCACTGACCCCAGCATCAGCACGTGCCTCCGGACACCACAGCACAGACGCGAGGTCCAGACCCCTCACAAGACTGCACAATGGAGAGCTGCTCCTCAAAATGCTCTCATATCAAAATGACCATTTCTCACCTGCAGGCCAGAGGTTCGGCTCAGCAAGGAGCATCTGCAACTCTCGCTAGTGACGTCTTGGGGACCGCAACGCAGGATGGGTTTGGTGGGTCTTGAATCAAATCCCTGGCACGAACCCATCACCCAGCCCTTTGTTTGCTGGGAGAGGGGTGGGGTGAACCTCACGTCTCCAAATCAGGCATTGATCACTCTCCTCTTTCTGGCTGCCAGCAAGGACCCCTTGCCATGCAGTGCTGTGGTTCCATCCCCCTGCACGGCGCCCTGCCCCTGGTGCCCCACATGTACGAACATATGGCAGCACACAGCAAACCCAAATGTACGAAAAAGTACCCGGCCGTGCTGCCTTGCTACTACCTGTGGTGCTCAGCCAGGGGACCTGCCCCCCGCAGCCTCTTCCTAGTGCTCAGAGAGGGCTAGGGGCTCGCAGGGCAGCTGGAGGAGTGGGAGAGACAGTGGCCCTTCAGCACAGCAGCTGGACCTTTTGGGACTGCCAGATTCCTCTGGCTTTCTGACAGCAGCTGAAGGGGCTGTGGCAGGAGTGTGGCAGGAAGCTGGAGTAAACAAGGTCCAGCCATGGAGCAGGATCCAGCCAGGCCAGTACCGTTCCCAGGCTCCCCAAGAGGTGTCGGGGACAGCAGGGGTGGCCTTGGGCCAAGCACCATCTCCTCCTGTGACTGCCCACGAGCTGCAGCAGGATTTGGGGATGGGAGAACCTTGTCTGGCTGCCTTCCCACACCAGAAGGCACACGCCTCTGCTCCCATGCAGCCCAGCAGCAGCTCATGGTGCACAAGCCCGGCTGAGTGCTCCGTATCCCTGCCCATGTGGCACACAGGCCTGCGGCCGGCAGGCAGGGCCACCACCCATGGAGCAGCCACGCTGCCACACATTCTCTGCGTGAGTGGGAGGCAACTCGAGCAGGAACAATTTCCGTCACTCACGCCATGTCGGGATGCTCCGTACCACTGTCCTTCTTATGTGCTACTGCACCAGAGACTCTAGCGGTGCAGGCTGATATCTACAGAACCCCCCACGTCAGTGGGCTCCCACACCAGCAAACGCACCACTGACGTGGACCATCGGATCTGGACCCAGCTCCCAGTCCACCCACACACCACCAAAACATTGTACAATGATTGGTTTTATGGCTGACCGTGTTTTTCCTACTTCCCTGTCTGCAGCTCCTTCCTTGCACCCCTCCTAGGGCACCCCAGGGAACCCCACACCTGGCCCCAACACGGGCCAAGGCAGCCGAACCCCTCTCTTGTCCCCACCCTGTCCCAAAGCTGCCCCTGAAGCACTGGCGGGTCCTTGCGTTACAGGACACGCCGACCCCAGCCCCACAGGCTCCCCAAGGGCAGTGGTCACCCGGGGCACAAATGGGGGGGGGTGTCCCACCCCATGCCAGCGGCTGCTCACCTTCATTTCCCTGGCCCCCTCCCGGGCTCTGCTGCCGCTCCGCTGTCCACCGCTGCCTGCCTCGGCGTGTCCCCGCCCCAACCGGTGTCGACACGTCCCGCCCCCGCGTGGCCAGGGCTGCTCGGTCCCGGCTCCGGAAGGATCTCACAACCCCCAGCCAGCTCCTTTAACAGTACTTTATTTGATTAAAGACTCAGAATTCTCTGTGTACACTGGAATGTGCTCTATTCCCTAGGCCAGGATCATACAGGGTTACAAAAAGTGGGGATCTCGGCTCGGTTTAAATATCACCTTCCAATGAATGTAAGAAAAAAAAAAAGCTCCTTGGATGCTTGAACTAACCTCGACTCAATTTTAAAAATCATACAGACAAGCAGATCTGGAACAGGACTGGGTTAATGGGATTCATTGCCTACTTTGCTAGGGGAGAGGGCTTGCCCTCTCAGGACAGGACCAGGGTTGATTTCCTCTCAGGTGCTGCCAGCAGAGGAGAGACCACGAACTTCTTTGGCAGAGGACCCCAGGGGCCCGTGACAGGCTGGCTGTCTCTCACAGAGCACAGTACACACACTTTTAGGGCCGCTGCCTTCCACCTGCACTCGGGCCCTCTGGCTGCAGAGGTGAGGTGTGCCCAGGGGCAGGTAACGCTCATGACAGGCCCCAGCCATGCAGGTGAGATGAGTTGTAAGGGGAGCACAGGTCTCTGAGATGAGGCAAGTAACACTAGCGAGGCAGCAGGAGAAACGGCTCGGATCAGCCCCCACATTCCCTGGAAACCAGCATTTCCTTCTCCCACACCTGCCAGTGCTGAACCAACGCTGGTTCTGAGACAGGTCCTGGCACGCAGGCCAAGTAAGTCAACCAGGCTCCACAGCTCCTTTCACCCAGGCAGGCAAAGCCTTCTGCCTCCCCAGACACCAAAAGGGCCTTGCAAAGGATACACAACTGGTTCTAACCTAACTAAACTTCCTCCAAAGCCTGGCCTTAGAACAGCTGTGGAAGACAGTGAGGGCAGTCCCCTTTGGACGCTCTCCCCACCGCAGCAGAAACCAGACCACCTGGAGCTGGGCCATTGCAGCACAGCAGAGCTGGAGAAACAGCAGTAACGGTGCAGGGCAAAAGGACTGAACCCCTAGGTCCCTCTTCCTGACCCTGTGCCCCTGCCATGACCCCCCCACCTCTGAAGCCAAGGTCAACTTGCTCAGCTTCCACCAGATGGAGGGTCAGGACCAGCAGGTGGCCCCACACATGAGAACCAGAGGCCAAGGAGAAATTAAAATGGCAGCACCAACAATGGAACAGCATGTGATGCTTCAGGAGAGAAGAGAATGATGTCTGGTCGGCTCTGGGCTGAGCTCCGAGCATCTCCAGCGGGGGGACATGTCAAAGTCAGGCTCTCTGCGGAGATCTTGCTTTTTTTGCCAGTCGGTAAAAATCTGCCAAAGAAATTTGTGGCCTTTCCCCCCACGAGCACGTCACTTCTCTGCAAAAAGTGTCTGTGACCCAGGAACACTGCAGATGGCAGACAGAGCCACGCGTCTTAGCAGAGGGGGCTGTGGCGTTCCCAACATTCAGAATAAACGTCAGCCTCGTTTTTTTTTTTAATTTAAAAATTTCTTCCTTTGCGAATCACCACGTCTGGCATTACAGGATTTCGTACTTGTCCACCAGGAAGGTGGTTTCAGTGGAAAACCTTACAGGGCTGTTCCCGTCTACCTGGGTCACTTTGGTAACCTGTGGAGACAACAGGCAACGTTAGCTCAGCACTGAACATCGCTCCCTACCACAGCGATGCCACACTTCCCAGTGCCCCAGTGGCCACGGGGGCAAAACCAACCTGGTGCCTTCAAACCACAACTCAGCCCTGAAACAAATATCTTTTTTCCCAGGAAACCTGAAAGAGGGGAGTGATTTTCTGTGTTAACTGTGTCTCCACTGAAGAGTGAAGTGGCAGCCACTGGCTACACTTCAGTGAAGACAGACAGCTGTACACCAAGCAGTGTTTTGGCTACAAGGCCGATGGATTCTCCAACAAAGTCTAAGAGGAATTAATGATTACTAATGTGACTTGAAGACACAACTGAAACTTCAGGCAAACTCCATGAAGTGTCAGTGCTGTCTGCTGGCACTCCTGAATCCAGCTGTCTCAGAGGCAGGTTAATTCCAACGCTTTAGCCATGGCGAGTGGGACAGCACGGCCCGTGTCAGCCAGCCAGGGACTGAGGCAAGGGTGACATGCCACCTGTGGAGCATCAGCAGTGACCATACCTGTATGTTGCAATAGTTCTTTTTGGAGATGAAGGAGACTTGCACAGGGAAGAAGTCGTTTGGTTGCCCTGCTATGCTGAACTCCAGGCTACCGCTCTTGTTTTTGGCATCGATCACTGGCAGGCACCACTCAAGGAGGTTTCTCCGGCTGTCGTGGCGATACTCACCATCAATCTCCCCAATCACTGGGGCGCCGACACCAGACCTAGAGCAGGCAATGAGAAGTGACAATCACTTCCCTGCACAGAGCTAAGGAAACGCCTCTTAACACCCGTTGGCTTGGCCAGATCCACAAAACAGGGAGGGGAAGGTGATGGGACTCAATTGTGCTGCGTAGATAAGGAGCATTACTTACGGCAAGGGGATGGTGATGATCACATCATTCAGCTCTAGGCTCTCCTCTTGCAACTCATATTCAATGTTAACATCACAACTGTTCCCACTCTCTGATGGCCAGCAGTTAACTGAGGAAACAGAGACAGTATGTGAACCATGCAGGCCTTTCATGTGGAATAGGCTTTCACAAGATGATGCCCTTCAAAACGCCCAGCAAAGTCACCCTCAAGAAATCCTGACTTTAAGAAAAGCTCTCTATTTTCTCTGAAGTGTAACAGAAAACACACACTGCCAAGGACAGGCACTATCCAGTGAACACATATAGTATCTCCAATGTCTCACAGCATGCCAGGCTCCAGGCAGCCCAGCTGCTGCAAGGCGGCAACCAGCAGCTCATGGACAAACACTGGCTTCTTCTGCCTGAGCCCCCAGACTTGCACTCACTTGTCAATGGAATGAAGGACTCTTCTGTGGTCTGCAACCTCCACTTCAGCACGCCCACGTCGCTGTTAATAGGGAATGACTTCTCTGGGTTCTTCAAACCAATCTGTGACTCCGTAGTGAAGAGCTTCTTGTCCACGTTTGGGTGAGTCTGAAAGGAACACATACCCAGACTGAAGGTCTAAGCCCAAGGACAGAACCATAGGTAATGCATGTTCTACCAGGACAGACCTACACATTCCAGAGTGTTTGCTTTAACAAAACACACATCAAGTTTCCTCCTGGCTCAGAAGCCCATCTGGAGCACAACTGCTTATCAACCTGGGATTCCTTCCAGGAAATGCTAATCTGACAAGAAGGATCCGTACCACTGTCCTTCTTACGTGCTACTGCACCAGAGACTCTAGCGATGCAGGCTGATATCTACAGAACAACTATATGTCAAAGACCATCCTGAACGTTCACAGCAGACAGAAAAATCGATCTAATGCTGCTGGGAAAAAACAGCCTGACACCATGACACTACCGTCTCCCCTCAGCAACCTTAATGCACGTATGTATCAGTGGCCAAACTCCATTTAAACACTCTCTTCACAACCTCAAGTGTGAGCAGCTTTTTAGAAGCAGAGGATTTTTGCAAGACACTGTTCAAGTTACACTAGAAAGACAGGAGTCAGCACAGAGTTTGGTCTCATCTTCCCTGAAGCACTGCTTGCAGACAAGTCCCTAGCGAGGAGTGAGCCAGAGTGTGTCAAAGCAGCACCACTTCCAGGGATCAGTAAGGTCACATAAAGAGGGAGAAAGGGAACGACGAATCTCCCAAGAACCTTCTGAGCTGCTACTGCTGACTGCGATCAAGTGCTCCAGCAATCGTCCCAGGTAGAGCAGTGACAGGACAAACAACCCCAGAAAGAAACAGCTTCTGAGAGAGTAAATTCATTCCCCATTGGCACAGGAAGTTTGTTATCCCATTTCCACTCCACAGCTGCAGCTGACATCACACAAACAGGCACTGAGCAACACACCAGGCTGCTGCAAAGTCCAAGTGAGGTCACCTGGCCTGCCAAGGTGCACTGCTGGGCAGATAAGGCTCTGAGGGCAGGATGGCGACTGAGATCACATTTCTCCAGTGAACTTCAATCCCTCGAGCATGACTGGCCCTGCACTTCTGCTAATACCTGCACTGACTACTCCCATTTCCAATGCATTTGCTGAGAAGGCTTGGATGAGAACACAGGACAGCAACATACTCGAGTATTTCCAATATTTTTTCCCTGGAAAGCAACAAAAGCATGTTCAATAGCATGGGACTCCAAACAGGGTTTACCTGTAACTGCACTCCCCTCTTGTCTTCATTTTCTACAAGCAGGCGAATCCGTGCAAACTTTTCATCAGAGATGTGCAGCATGATCATGCCATGAAGCTCCATGTTCTGCAACCCTCCATCACGGCCACAGGTCAAGGAGATTTTCTCCTCTATTTTCATATGCACGCTAGACAGACAGAGAAAAAGCTCAAGTCTTACACTCAGTATCTCCCAGACAGCAGAGAGATCAGTGCTCAGTAAGGACAGGCTGTGTGTACTGAGCAGGGGCTCACAAACAACAGCACGGCTGGTACAGTGGGGGCTAATACTGCTCCGACAGGGAACTCAGGGGCAGGATGATCCATGCATATGGGTCTGCAAGGGATGGGAGCCCAGTTAAACAGCAGTGATGCAGCATCTGGACATACTGGTCATTCAAGTCCCCTCTGATGGGCTGCAGCATGGCTCAGGGCACTAAAAAATTCTGAACTGCTGTGTGTAAAACATGAATGCCTCCATCCTGAGCAGCAACAAGGCTGGGAAACAGGGAAAATGGCGCAGGGAAAAAAGCATGGGAAAATTCCCAACCTCAGCTCAACAATAGATGGACAGCCCATTTCAGTTAAGAGGATGACTAACCAAACTAGCTATCTGCTTTTTTGCTGACATGTTCTCCCAGATTTTGCCCAACTTTTATAGATACAAGGTAAGAAAACACAGGAAAAAGCCAAAGAAGAGCAGGGAAGCTCTCTCCCAAGGCCACATGCAGGGAGAGCCATGAGGAGACTCCTTCCAAAGCAAGGGCAGCACTCACCTCTCCATGTTAATGGGAGGAACGAGAACTTTGGCTGCTTCTGCAGAGCGCTTGCCTACAGAAGTCATGATATTTTCTCCTTCCGATTTCAGCTTGTCCACAAAGTTGTCCACCTCCTTCCCTTTAGCGCCGAGTTTCAAGGCTTTACTGGGACCTGAAGGCCTAAATAAAAGATGTAATAATCTGCAAGTCAGCTGACAGCAACGGGTTCCCCCTTCCTGGTAATTGTCAAATGCTGTAACTTGACCATCCCAACAACACAGCATTCAATTTGGCAGCCTTTTTGGGGGAGAACACACATGGAACTAACCATCTTATGTGTAGGGTGCCAAGTTATAATTTAGATTTGGATATGGTTCCATGTATTATCAGGAGCTAGGACCACTTCTTCTCACACAAAATGGAAGCCCATTGTTCATCCAAGAATCCAGAGAGACTAGGGGGTGCTACTGTGGTATGTGGCACAAACGCTCCTCAATATTTACACAGATGAAGAACTCATGTTAGACCCTCGGTTTGGGCACATGGTTTGAGCCAGTGCTGACTCCAACATCTGCCGACTGCTGTCTCCCCTACCTGGCTGGCGCTGGTGCCACTTTGGGCTTCTCAGTCTCCATAATGGTCTCTGTGATCATCGCTGTCGTTGTGCCCCCAGACACAGCTGAGCTGCCGAAGCCCCCGAACCCTGGTGCCTTCTTGCCTTGTCTCTCTGCATCCCTCCTGGCCTGCTGCAACTCCTTTGCTTTACGGCGCATCTCAGCTTTCGCTTCACGTTCCTGAGTCTGAAGGAAAAGATAAGAGGCTGACGGAGCTTTGCAACCTCAGCCCTGCCCTGCACAGCAACTAAGTGAAGTTGCCCACAAACCCCTTGCCAAGAAAAAAGAAACAAGACACGGGCATTTAGCCCTCAGAAAAGCTAAATAATTGCATGGCCCCACCAAAGTGGAGGAACACCTCTGTACAGCAAAGGTGGTGTTTGCCAGACAGGGTACCTCATGTCAGGATTGCAGGTGCTCCTGCTCACCTCTCTGACTGCTCGAAACACCTTTTCCTCATGCGAGTCCATCTCAGTGAAGGTCCGAATTTGTGCCAGATTTACATTCTCACGGTAGCCCAGGGCGACAATTTCATCAAAGGCAAAGATCAGGTCGAAGCAGTGTTCAGAGATCTCATTCTCTTCCAGAGCTCGACAATATTCAGGGATCTAAAAGGGGAGAACATTTTAAAGGAGTACCCACAAACAGTACTGTGTAAACACTTTATTTCTACCATCCCAGAGGTCACAACCGTGCCAGACCCTCCCAAGCCCAGCACACCTTTACGCTGCTCTTCGTACCATTACATCATCAATAAACAAGATGAAGTTTTGCCATTGTTAGTTTTTCTGCGCTAAAATCCTTACAGAACCTCTAAGCTTCCTCATAACACTAACTCAAAGGGACCCAACTGCATGCTGGGGCCAGTGAATTTCCTGAAAATCCTTTGGTTGTGTGAAGACACAAACTAGCTGCTTCAGGATCCCTGCACAGCAGCGCTGCACTTTTAACAGCCTCACATTGTACAGAGGATATTTAATGCTAAATCACAGTCAGCCCTTTGGTCTCACCAGCTGAAGTATGACTGATGACTGTTTCATGGGGAATTCTAAACTACTACCAAAAGTTCAGAGATTTCTGTCTGGTCAGGAAGGGAAGCTCTGGAACATGGACCTACCAGGTGGAGGCAGGCAGCGCTCCTGCACCAGCTCAAAAACAGATCCTTCACAACAGCACCATTCTGGGCTATAGGCATGTCACCGAGTGACAAATCCTTACCACTCTAGAGAACAGTCGGAGTGTTTCCAGGTCCTCCAGGATGTTGCTGTTTTTCGTGGTAATCAGCACCATGTACAGCTTCTCCATGGGCTGGTAGACATACCGCACGCTCTCTGTCTCCACAAACGTGTGCTGCTTCCCCGTGTTCATCAGCTTCGGGAATGCCGCCAGGAGCCCCTCGATGCGGGTGCGAGTCATCTCCACAAACTGCCGGGACACGATGGCCTTCCCTGCCTTCGTGCACACGGCGGCTGCCAACAGCACCTGGAGGAGGGCAGCGCGTGAGCTGGGCCTCCCAGTCCGTGCTCACGGAAAGGATCTCTTCCCACCACACTTCACCTGCACGCCCCTTAAACAAGATCTTAAGTCTTTCTCTGTGACCAAGAAATTAACTATGTCAAGAGCTGGAACATCTCTGCTTTTCTCTCTCCGTTTCACATCCTGTCCCAACATTATCCTGAGAGCTCTCCCTGCTCCTGTCAGGCAAACGATCATTCCGGATTTCACACACACCGAGGTGTAACATCCCCTGGGAGCGTTAGGGGAGGCGCCAGGTTATTGACTTTTCCATCAGGCTGCCCAAAATTACAACTACACACAGGAACGCTGTGAAACGCATAATCTCTCTCCAGTGCCATACGCACAGCACAGCCAGGTTAACGAAGCCCTGGTTACCACTCACAGCCCTTGAATGACTCCCGGGCAGCTCGCAGGCGTTATCACACCGACAGGGCAGCAAGGCACTCACCAGCTGCACTTTCTCCTTCTCTCAATCTGCCCAGACTTCCTCCCTATATTTCTCTCTCACAGAAGTTAATTACCTTTGTCAGGATAATTCTGTTCTGCACTTCAGATCTTTTAAATTCGCAACTGCTGTTATTGACAGAAAGTATCAGAAACCCTCAAACGTGGCAGCGCTGATCCCTGCGGCATCTCGGGCATAGTATAGCTCTGACGGAGCCGCGTGCGGGTCTATGCTGACCCAAACACCGCCGACGGACAAAATGAGCCGGACCAGCCCTGAGACACAGGGCTCTCAGGGTCACACCGGGGAGCAGGCGGGCACCACCCGCCCGGCTACACCAGAGACCCCGAACGCCCTTTAGAGCAGGCGTGAGGCAGTGGTGCTGAGGAGGCACCGTGGCTCCAAGTCACCAGAGGAAAAGTGCCGCGTCCCCACCGCCTCCAAGGTCCCAGGCCCGAGCCGGGACGGCAACGCCGCGCTCCGTCCCGCCAGGCCGCGGGCTCCAGCGCAGGCCTGCGCGCAGGCCAGGCGGGCGGGGCGGGCCCAGGGGCTGCCCCGGGGACTGCCCTGAGCCCCGCGCTGCCCGCGACGGACAGGCCCTCGCCTTACCATAGCAGCGGCGGTGGCGGCGGGATCCGCGCTCGGTCCCTCCGCTCTCTCCGGTTCCCGGGCGGCCCCGCAAGATGGCGGCGCCGCGCCACGTCCGCACCCGGAAGCGCCGTCACGGAGGGGCGGGGCGGGGCGATGGCACCTCCGAGCCGCCAGGGGGTGTGCGCGGCCGGGCCGCTCTNCACGGGACACAGCGTGGCAGGACACGGCGGGCCGTGGATGTGGGCGCCGGGCCGCCCCGCCCCTGACTTTGCCTCTCGGTGCAGCCCCGCCCGGTGGAGAACCAGCCGTACGACGAGAGCCTGGAGCTGCCTGAAACCGAACCCGGAGCCCGCTCGCCGCGGGCGGGGGGCGCGGGCCGCCTGCGGGACTACCGTAGGCCCGGCGTGTCTCTCGGAGCGGCCGAGCGCGGGAGCGGCGAGCGGGGCAGCGGAGGAAAGGGA
>VXBT01000669.1:213873-262650 GCA_013400235.1 Oriolus oriolus
GGAGCGGGCGGGGGGACGGCCCGGTGAGACTTGGTGATAACCCGTGAGACCCGGTTCTCTCATCCAGGAGGAGGCAGCGGCACACCTCCCCGGCCCCGCCACCCTCAGCGAGGATGACGACGAGGACGATGAGGACTCGGAGGAAGATTCCTCGGAGAGCGACTCGGAGGAGGACTCGGAGGAGCACGGGGCCGCGTTGGAGGGGTGAGAGGTGTTCCTGGCCAGAGGGGCAGGGGTTGAGGCTGGTGGGTGCCGTTCGGGCCCTGTCGGCTCTGCCGGTTTCCCCTGATCGCACGAGGTTGAGCAGAGTCGTGGGCATCGGGACAGGCAGCTCCTGCCTCCTCGTCCCCGATGCTCCAGGGTGGTGGTTCCTCCAGGTGGTGAACCAGACCCGGGCTTGTTTGCTGTGCCCAGGAGAGGCACAGCTGGAATGACCCAAGGTGTCAGCCAGGCCGGGCTGGCAGGAGAGGTCCAGCAAAGGGAAGGACCATCTCGAACATGTCACTCAGGTCCTGATAATTCTTCTTCTTCTCCATCGTTTTCAGCTTTAAAGCTATTGCTGACCCCCTAATTGCTATCCTATTGCTCTGCCTATTGCAGAGCACTTAGCCCCCTCTTGACAGCCCTGTGTGGAACTGAATGATCACAGATGTCCATCACTCAGGTGCTTTTCTTGGCCAGCAGGTCCAAGGCAAAATGGGGCCCAGTAGTGCTTTCCCTGTGGAAGAAGTGTTTTCCAGAGAGGACTTGCTGCCTGATGGTTCAGCTTCCCACATTTGTCTGCCCCAGCTGGGGCCTGGTTTCTGTTGTACAGAACTTGCCACATGTTAATCTTTTCCCACTACTCTCTTCCTTTTACTAGTGACTTCAATCCAGCAGATTTTGACTACCTGCAAGTGTCTTCTGAAATCAAAGATCTCTTTGAATACATCAAAAGGTGAGTGGAACGGTTTAGTCTGCTCTTGGCTCTCCTTTGTGTCAATTATTGCAGCACAGTTCCTAGTCACCAGTGCTGTGGTGGTGTTTTTTTTCCAGGTACACTCCCAAAACAATAGAGATTGAGCACAAGCTGCAGCCTTTTATTCCAGACTTTATTCCTGCTGTTGGAGACATCGATGCATTCCTAAAGGTATGGTTTCTTCAGGTTCTTCTCTCTGTCCTGCCCCATGAACCGAAGTGGAACGCAGGGTCAGAGCATGTGGGCAGCCAGGCCGTGCAGCCTGGGGCCTGGGCTGTCCTGCACTGTCAGACATGATGGGCAGACACCTGGGAAACTACACTGGTGGCTTGGTCACCTCTCAAACAGCACTTGGGTAGCGTGGAGCAAGGGCTGGGTTTTTCCTTCTCCAACACCATGTGCTTTTCAGGCAGCACTGTACTCAGAATGCACATCTGAGAGAGCCCACAGGGAGGCTCTGTACAAACCTGCCCTGGACTCCACAGAGAACAGGGCTCTGTTTTCCTGCAGGTTCCTCGTCCTGATGGCAAGCCTGACAACCTTGGCCTGCTGGTCCTGGATGAGCCTTCAACCAAGCAGTCGGATCCCACTGTGCTCTCCCTTTGGCTGACAGAGAACTCCAAGCAGCACAACATCACAGTGAGTCAGGGAGAGGGAGGTTGCACTTACTGCACACTTCCTGGAGTACAACCATGGCATTTTACTCCTAAAACTGAGAAGTTGACTTTAAAAGCAGCAAAACCAGACCTTTTACTTTAATCCATAGTTTTAAACTGCAGTGGATCTGAGCCTTGCTTCAGGCAAGTCTTGATACAAATTCTGGGTCTGTTCACTTCAGGTGATGCTTTATTTCCTTTTGGTTGTTCATACCCAGTTTTAGTCGGCATTTTGACTGAAGAAATCCGTTGGTAAAGTGCAGCTGGGAAAGAGAGAAGGCCTGGTTCACCAGGAGTGAATGCAGGTTTCCCAAAAAGCCCCGAAACACCATGAAACACTTCCAGGTTTATATTTGTGTTTTTAGCAGCAGATAAAAGTGAAGAGTTTGGAGAATGCAGAAAAGAACCCCAAAGCCATTGAGAGCTGGATTGAAAGTATTAGTGAACTGCATCGCTGCAAACCTCCTGCCACAGTCCATTACTCCAGGTGAGCCCTGACGTTGGCAGTGGAAGGTTGTGTGTGATCCTGAAGCTGATGTTCTTCTCTTCCCTGGCAGGCAAATGCCTGACATCGAGACCCTGATGCAGGAATGGTCACCAGAGTTTGAGGAGCTCCTGGGAAAGGTATGTTGTCTGGGTGACCAGTAGTTACCTCAGCGCATGGTCTTAGAAACTATCTGCCATGAAAGCTGGGTACCTGCTCCATCCCACAGCGTAGTCCTCTTGGGCTTGTTCCTCCTCACGACTCTGCCCTTGCCAGAAGTTGGGGAGCAGCCCAACACTGGAATTCCGAGCTGCTGCCCCAGTGGCCTCTGTATGCTCGCAGGCTCCTGCGGTCTGGGAGCAGATCTGACAGCCCTGTCTATTCCAGGTGGGTCTTCCAACTGCGGAGATGAGCTGTGACCTTGCTGAATACATCGACATGATCTGTGGTGAGCTGGGGAGGCTGTGCTGCTGACACAGCGTGATTCTGGCCTGGCACTCTCACTGAAAGCGAGAGAGCTTTAGCTGCAGGCTCAGCCCCGAGCAGTTGGGATCATTCCCTGCTGCTTCAGTGGGAGGTGGGCTCTTGTACTACAGGGGTCTGCAGTCTTTGGTGTGTGGAGGCCCAGGTGATGGTGGGCAGTGGGGAGCTCAGCCCTTCCTGACAATGCTCTGTGTGGGGCAGCGCAGACCAGGTGCCCTCACGCACTTCTGATCTCACCCGCAGCCATTCTGGACATCCCCGTGTACAAGAGCCGGATCCACCCTCTGCATGTCCTCTTCTCCCTCTTCTTGGAGTTCAAGAACTCGCAGGTATGCAGCTCCACCCAGGTGCTGCTCATCGAGCTAGCAGCACTGCACAGCTGCTCCCTTCACGTTTGGCTTTGTGGTGCAGTGGGTGTGTGCAAAGGGCTGGTGGACCCCAGAGAATGTGTTCTCAGCCGCTCCTCTCCCTGGTGCCTCTGCCTGACACAGGGAGCTAGGCCGTGCTCCAGGCTGAGGTGCCATGTTGTTCAACAGGCCAGAATGCATTTCCTTGGGATGACTGCTGAGCACACAACTCATGCAGAGCCGACGTGGCCAGCGCGTTCAGACGCATGTGTGTGCTCTGAGCAATGGGAGTCAAATCTTTGCATGAGCATGTTCTTTTCCCTGCAGCACTTCAAGCCCCTGGCTGATGGGCAGAAGGGCAGGAGCCCACCATCCAACCCACCCTCACAAGCGGCGGAGGCGGAGGTGTTGAGCTTTAATTGATGCTTCACATTAAAGCCTCATCTCCTGGATCACCATCTGCCACTGGACACTGAGGTGTACCCAGAGCAGGTTGTGAGATGTCACACTGCAAATCAGAAGCCTCTCTGGTCTTAGAGACGTTGCTGGGCTGTTCTGTGTTAGGGAGTGGGGCTTGACTCACCGTATTTGTTGCAGAAGCTGCCTAATGGCTCCATTTTTGACTTGTTCCCAAGGAGTTCAGCATTAAACCAGCCTTTCCCAGTGTCAGGCTCTCTGTGCCACAGGTGCTGCAGAGCAGAGGCTCCTTGAGCACATGCTATGAGGGCTGGAGCAAACAGGAATAAATTCCACACTCAGGCACGACACTCAGATCTGCTCAGGGTGTTGCAAGCTCTGACCTGGAGATCTTGAATCTCCTCTGCTCCTTATTATTGAACTCCTTTTCCTGTTGAGAACAGCCCCTTAGCTCCTGCCAGGCAGAAATAACCTGTGCGGCGCCACACAGATGCTTGAATTTAGTTTATTGCTGTTGGGACGGCTCTCCCCAACCCCTGCTCCCCTGACCTCCCACACATCTGCCACAGCAGCAGGGACAGAGGCAGAGAGGATCATGCAGCAAGCAAGTCACAAACTTGCTAAAGCAAAGCTGGTGCTTGGCTTTACCCCAGGAGGAATCACAGTGCTAGAGCCTGGCTATAAACAGCTTTGATGCATTTGGATTATAACAGAATATTGGTAAAGTTCATGGACTACATAAAACCATGCCTTGGCTGACAGCGCAGCTCCCAAGCCCTGGATCACATAGCATAGCACAGAGCTGGGGCTGGTCAGCTCCCACTTCCCATCACGGCCTTCCTGGCACCCTCAGCAACGCGGCTCCGGGGGCTGGTACATACCTGGTGCCGGGCAGCCCTGGCTCACAGGCACCATGCTGCAGTTCACAGCCAGATCTCATCACTGCTCATGCTGGGCACTTTGTAGATGCGCCCGGACATTGGGAACTGGACAAAACCTGCAGGACAAAGAATTCACTGCCTGTTGGGGCAGCCACGGAGCTCCATGTCCCACAACACATCTTTTGGGGCTGTTTGCCCACCTGCTCCCCTTACCAAGCTTGCTGAGGACCAGGGAGTTCTCCAGATCGAGCAGGGCACTCTCTTTTCCCCTAGCACCAGCTCCTGCATCCTTGGGGGAAGCTGCAGGGAAGGAAAGGGATGAGAGCCAGGACATCTGTCCCTCATCCAGGCAGAACCTGGGGCCCCATGTGTCTTGCTGCATTGGCACATCAGGGTTTTACCTCCATCTTCCTGTGCAAGGTCACCGAGGTGCAGATTGGGTGGCAGGGACCGGGTCTGGCGGGGCAGACGTGTGCCCTGGGGCTGTGGGGGCTCAGAGCTGCTGCAATGGGAGCATTGGCTGGGTGGGCTGTTCCCTCCTGCTTGCCCTGGACCTCGCACCAGCTTGGGCAAGCGGCATGCCAGGCAGGCAGCACAGGAGCCCAAGCTGAGCAGGGCAGCTAGGGCCAGGGCTGCTCCAACGACAACACCCAGGACAGGCAGCTCCACACGGGCATCCAGCAGACCTGCATGGGCAGCGCAGACCCTTCAGCACCCTTCCACGCAGCCATTGCCCCACGTCCACCCCTCAACAGCTACCTGTGGGCAGGAGGGAGGCAGTGGTGATGCCCACACTGTTGGCTGCACTGACAGAGAAGTTTCCAGCTGTGCAGCTGAGATGGATGTGAAGCGAGTGGTTGGCCAGCCCTGGGTAGCTTGTG
This sequence comes from Oriolus oriolus, assembly GCA_013400235.1. Lineage (NCBI taxonomy): Eukaryota > Metazoa > Chordata > Aves > Passeriformes > Corvidae > Oriolus > Oriolus oriolus. The sequence continues at coordinate 218,981 of VXBT01000669.1, forward strand.
GCACCCAGGAGGAGAAACTTGGAGGCGTTGGCCGTCACATGCCCATCCTGGTCCACCCAGGTGATGCTGGCAGGTGGGTTGGCTTGCACCAGCACAAAGAGCACCAGGAGAAGGCCAGCGCCCTCAGCCTCCTGGTAGTGGGCACCTTCCTGCAGGATCTCTGGCTTATCTGGGTAAAAAGCAGAGGCAGTGAGATGGGCAGGAGGGATGGGGGCAACACAGCTGGGAGCAGGATTTCTCGCCAGGGTGCAGGAGTGCTTGTCTACCTTGTTTGCACAGGACTGACAAGATACTGCCCTGCTATGGCTGTGATGGACACAGGTTATGGTCCTGCCCGAGCTGGATGGGAGCCCCACACGCCCTCCCCACGTCCCGGTATGGAGCAGGCTGGCACCGCAGACCTTACACTGCACATTGAGGAGGATGGAGGTGTTATAGGTCTCACTGGAGGTCAGGTTGGTCAGGGAACAGTTGAGCTGGTGGTCAGAGCGCTGGGCAGTGAGGGTGAGGATTCTGGCAGTGTCTGCAGTCGAGAGGTTGACTTCCTGTTTCTGACCGTTTAGGTACCAGGCCAGTGTGGCACCGGGGACTGGCCGGGGAACCCAGCAGGTGAAGACACGACTCTCCCCCTCCTGCAGTGTGCACACTGCTCGTGGCTGCCCGTCAGTGGTGGGGTCCAGTTCCCCCAGTGCTGCCAGAGAGCCCGCGGCACATCAGAGCTGCGGCAGGGGTCCTGCTCCCGGAGCCATGCACCGGACCGTTCCGCAGCCTCACCTGCCAAGCAGAGCACCAGGCGGCGCAGCAGCAGCAGCAGCAGGAGGGCAAGGGCAGCCCCCGGCCAGCCCCTGGGACACCCCATGGCACATCAGCTGTGCTCAGCGCTAGGAGAGAGGCAGCTAGAGCAGGGACATGGGGGCGTCCACCACGCTAGGCCCCGGAGTTCCAGCACACAGCAGGGTCGGAGGATGTGGCCCAGCTGCACCTTACCTGCAGCATTGCTGCTACTGTGTCCAGCCCAGTCTGCAGTGCGGCTCTGCGCCTGGGCCCCGGCACGCAGGGCAGTGCATGCGGCGCAGGGGCGGGCCCCAGCACGGCTGCGAGCATTCATCCCTCTCGCCGGGCCCCCGCCGCCGCCTTCACCGAACGGGATTGCTGCGCGCAGCCGCGGGGTCAGTCCTGCCGCTTGCGAGAGCGGCCAGAGACCGCCCAGCCAGGTCAGGGTATGCGCGTCCCCATGCCTCCAATCCCCCCTCGTGAAGGAAGGCAGCCCAGACTTGCACCCACCAGGCAACCCGTCTCACCGGGGCTGTGCACGCTTGGGAATCACACCACAGTGCCTGCAATGCCACAAGCAGAGCCCAGGTGCTGGGAACAGAGGGAGGTTTATTGGGGGTGGAGCAGAGCGAGACAACTCAGCAAAGTGCTTTGGTACTTTCCAGTCCCTGGCTGTTAGCCAGGAGGAGGAACAGGAGCTCAGGCACCTGAGGTGGACCTTCTCTGGCCGCCAGGACACGTCTGCCTGGGCCACCTCAGGAGCACGGCTCTATCCAGCCCACTCGCTGCCTGGCCCATCTCCTGCCCGTCTCAGTCGCTTCCAGTGCCATCGGGGTTGCGCAGCCGACCGAGCATCTCGCAGAGCATCTGGTTGCAGAGCGCGGAGTAGGGGTTGAGAAGCACGAGCTGCTGTCGGGCGAAGGCGCTGCCCAAGCGCGCTGCGCGCTCGAAGTCCCGCCGGGCATCCTCGTCCCGCGTCTGCAGCCGGTGGATGAGGCCGCGCTGCACGAAGCTCTGGCAGGCGACACGTCCGCAGCCGCGGCTCAGGCGTATGGCGGCGTCCAGGTCCCGCAGGGCACCTGGCAACGAGGGGAGGCATTGGTGGGGGCTGGGGGTACCAGGGGACCACCCGCACCTGCGCTGCTTACCTGCCACGTCCCCGCGCAGGCGTAGGGCTTGGGCCCGGTTATTGTAGCCCGAGGCACGCTCAGGAAGCAGGCGAATGGCCTCACTGAACCGCTCCAGGGCCGTGCTTATGTCTCCTGACTCAGCCGCAGAAACCCCCTGCAGCTCCAGCTCCCGGACATGATGCAGCAGCTCCAACGGAAAAGCTTCCACTATTGCAGTGTAAAGGGGAGACCTTGACTGGGAAGTGGTGGCACCAGGACACCCCACGGGGCCCAGTCTCACTGCCACCCTACACTCCCTGTCCAGGAAGGGAACAGACACAGGGCAGGGTGCCGATGTCCAGCCTCAAGCAGGCACTGCTCCCAGCCTGCAGAGCCTCCTTCCCTGCCTGCCCGCTTCCCCCATGGGGACTCTGCTGCCAATTCCAGCGAGAACATGGCGCATCACTGACCTTCATCCTGGACATCTTCCCCCTCCTCATCCAACCCTGGGATATCCCCAAAAGGGGTGCTGGGGTTAAAGATGGTCTGCAGGACGGCCCTGTCATTCGCCGTGGCCATGGTGCTCTCTGTGCCACCGTGACGGAGCTGCAGGCACAAGCAGGCTGCCACGGCCCAGTTAATGTTCACCCTGCCTCATCCTATCGCAGCCTGGGTGTGAGGCCCCACCGCCTGGCCAGTGCCCCCCGACAGTGGCCCAAGGTGACCCACACACACTGGAGCTGAGAGCTCCTCACTGAACACCCTGTGCAGTCCTTGGTGCTGGCCAGGGGCTCCCATGCCTTGTGAGCGTCCTGGAGAAGCAGCAGCTTCTCGGTTCTCAAGAAAAAATGGAGAGAGCCCTCTGCAGCAATAAACTTGACATGTTTATTAATTAAACTATCACTTAAATAAAAAAAAGTGCATAGAAAATAAACATGTTTAAAAACTCCTTTTTTTGTTTTTTTTACAACTATGTACACTTTTTATTTTTACATTCAGTCTTTTGCAGAGCTTTCAGCATTTTTTTTAACTATTAAAGTATTTCCTTCTTCCCTGTGGCAGGGAATTAACACTGATGTACTTTAGACATGTTTCCTCTTTTTTTAAAAAAAACAAACCAAACAAAACAACAAAAAACCCCAAACAACCAGAAGATTGGAAGAACACAAGAAAAAAAAGGTTTTGTTATACATGATAAGTTGTCAAGAAATGTATTTCTAGAACATAACCTTGCCTTTGCAGAGCTTTTTTTTTTGCCTTTTTTTTTTTTTTGAAACAATTATTCACCTACCTGTAGTTACTAAAGAGACTGTAAGTTCAATAAAAGAAACACCACAAGTATAGTTCTCGGCTGATAGACGAAGCTACTGTACCTTGTTAAAAAGATACCAGGAAAGCACAGAGCACATTTTTCCCTATATGTAGGTGGTACCCCAACATTCATAACCAAAACGAGAGGAAGGAAAGGAAGAAACCAAATTGTACAAGTACTGACTGTAACAAGAAGGGCTAGGAAAGGCCGAGCCACCCACTCCCAGCTCCCGGCCCTGGCTGCCAGTGGGGAATGCGCAGCAAGACTTTCCCGGAGCCGTGAGCAACTGTAACACAATCCTTATCTATAGTGTTAAGAGAATTAAAAGCCATGAACCGATACTGAACTAGGCTTCATTACACGGTGCATTACTATATTAGTTCCTATATATATTGTATTTATAGTTATAAAAAAATTTGCAAGTGTCGAGAGTGGACCAGTGTATGGGTGAATGGCATGATTCTGCACAGACCGTCCTGCTGAAGAACCTGGTATTGCTTTGAAATGAAAGAAAACCAGAAAGAAAAGATACCCAGCCCTTTGCAATGACCCGCTTCTCCTTTAAAAAAAACATGTCGGTTTGTACAAAAAAAACCAAAAACGCCCTAAGGTTCCTTTTCTAGTATTTTCAGATACCATGATCTGTGTCAGTCCTTATAAAATATACATTCATACACGGGGAGCTGGGTGCTCCTGGCCAGCCTGGGCTGAGGGCGGGCAGGCTCAGGTGCCCCGGTTGCCCCAGCCCTGCTGCCACTTGCCCCACGGGCCCAGGCTGGCCATGGCTGGCGCGGCTCCCTGGGGGTACAGACAGTTTCACTGGCCACAGCGGCTGCTGCCAAGGCAGCCGCAACGGGAATAGCAGCAAAGCGGGCAGCCCGCCGGCTCGGCTGGTCCCGGCGGGAGGAGGTTGCCTGGCACTTGGATCCTGGGGGACTCCTGAGGCACAGCACTCCTCCCGACCCTCCTTCCCACTTCTCCCCATGTGGGGTGGCTCTGGGCAGTGCTTCCCAGTGGAGCCTCCTCCCGCAGCCAGGAAATCGGGAGGCGGCAGCAGCGCAGGGATGAGAAAGCGCAGCGCAGCGGAGCTCTGGGATAAATCCAGGGGCTTTGCCATGGCAAGGGCTATGCCCCCACTCTGCATCAGAAATGGAAGGAAAAGGGCCAAGAGCAGCTGTGCCCAGGGCTGTGGGGCCCAGATCCCTCAGGTGGGCACTCTCTGGACTCCCCAAGGTATGTGCGTTCCCAAACTGTCAGTGCATCAAATCATCTCAGTAACAAATGCAGCGTCAATGTGACTTCGCTTTCAACAGTAACCAACAAATTATCCTCACACAGTGCAATAACAAAAGGAAATTGGCAGGTTCCGAACCTCCGAGCGCTGCTTTTCTTTCTCAGGGCAGAGGAAGAAGTTTCAAGACCAGAGAGGTGTGGACTGGGGATGCCCCACTGAGAGACCTGGGGAGTCAGCAGGCACTCCCGGGTTCCTTCCCCACCAACTGCTGGTGCCGGTTCAGAGCAGCCCTCGGATATGTCGGCTCCAGGAAGAGAGGCTCCTGTAACAACTGCAACCTAACCAAAAGGAAAGCTTGGAAAAGCGAGGGTGCTTTCAGCTTTCCCTTCTCTGCAGAAAAACTCATCTGCCTTTGAGGGACAGACTGTGGGAGGAGGTGCGTGTCTCAGACTGGCCTCCCAGCAAAGAAGTATTGAGGGTCAGGTCTCATCCTGTCTTGCTTTTCCTTTTTAAACCCTTGCAGGATGCCAGCGCGGACAAGGCAGAATCAAACTTTCTGCCCGAGTCACACATTATCCTCCCACAGAGCCAAACTCATACCATGCTGGGCAGCTCTCCCTCCTGCCCCTGTCCTTACAGGCAAATACAGCTTAAGGTCCGGCCAACCCTCCCGGAGACAGTTACTGAAGTCAAAAAGGCAGAACAAGAGTAGAAAACAAAACTAAAGCAACCCCCCCACTGGAGAAAGGCTCAGACTGTGTCCAGCCAGGTATTTCCTAGAACCGTCCTATGAAAATAAAAAAAATCATTAAAAAGAGATTCTCTTAAATTAGGATAATACCACTGTAAAAAGCCTCGTCATAAGTGCTTTCCCCTATGAAGTGCTTCTCATAGAAAAATATACAAAATATATTTACATTTATAAAACCTTAAATACTAAACTGTAAACAGAACAGAGCAGAATCCAATGTTGTCACTGTCAGGCTTGGGTCTCTCACTTCTCTCTCTCTGGTTTTGCTCAGAGGCACAGGGCCGACCCCATGGGAAGGAGGACTCACACTGCTCCAACCAGGATGGTGGTGTCCCTCAATTTGCTCAGACCTGGCCTGGTTCCTTGTCCACTGTGACAGCGCCTCACGCATTTCCTGTAAGTCAGGGGATGCTGCGCAGACGAGGTCGGCTGGTGCTTGGCCTTGCCTTTGCAGAGAACCTCGGCTCCGTTTTGATGCCTTTGCTGTGTCTTCTGGAGAACACAACATGACTACACCCAGACGACTGACCACGACAGGCACCTGCCTGCAGGGTCACTCTCCTGCCTGCCTCCCACAGCCTCTGGACACCGTGGCATGGTGGAGCAGAGTGGATGCCTCCACACCAGTCCTTCCTAGCTCCTGCTCTGCAACGGTGTGCAGCCAAGCCCGGGGCTGGCTTGCGCTCCCCCTCTCTCCCTAAAGACTTCTGTCTGGTTCCTCAGGACACCACTGGCTGGCTGCGCCAGCAGCTCGCTGGGCAGAGGAGGAAGCCAGCTGCCAGAGACAGGACCCAGAGGACCACTTCCCTCCCACATGGCCACAGAGGGAGAGCGCTGGTAAACGAGAGCCTTTGCTGGCAAAGACTTACAGTGCCCCAATTGTTGGCGCAAGCCCTCTCTGCCAAAGAATGCCAGGAGCTCCCCTGCTCTCAGGCAGGGATTTCAGAGCAAGATGCCAGCGAAACTCTTCTCATGTCTAGTTGTGGGCCGCCCTGTTCCGCTCTCCTCATGAGCGGCCAAGCCAGCCCCCCGCACCACAGAGCCCTGCACAGGCAGCACACCTACTCCACTCACACATAGTGTTTTGCAGACATGCAGTTCCAGGGGGCCGTTGGTGAGGCACAGCCCTTCTCCCCAGGAGGCAAGCTCAAATACTGTGCTACCCAACCACTGACTCAGCCCTTGGAAGGAGAGCTTTGAGGCAGGAGCCAGAGAGGGACATGACCCACGACTGCTGCCCCGTGCCTGGGCCTGGGGTGGCCTCCCCTCCCCTCTCCCACTCATTAGCCCCACGCTGAGAAACAAATATGGGGGCGGGGGGAAATGAGAATAGCAAAAACATAACCACGCTGAGGATCTTCTCCAGCCGCCCATGTCTCTCACAGGGTGAGTGTGCACATGCGAGACATGAAGATGTGGACTCGGACAAACACAGCCGCCAGTCTCAGGTCCCTGAGCCCAGTCCATCTTCACTCCTGCTTCTGGCCTCTCTGTCCCGTCCGAGCGGCCGGGGAGGGGCTCACTCAAAGCTTTGGTTCACCCCAGGCCCTGCAGGGCTCACTTGCAGCTGATGAAAGTTCTAGTTTAAAAACTTCCTACACTTCTTGGCACCGCAGTTACAGGGCAGTTTGTTGCTGGCGTCTTCAATGGGGAACTTGTAGTCATAGGTGAGCTCTTCCCCTCGGTAGATTTTGCGCATGGCAAAGATGACAATGTGTTTCTGGCCATCGATGTTGATGACTCGGGAGTAGCAATTGGGCTCGCAGGAGTGGTTGATGAAGCGGGCCGCATTCCCGTGCATGGTGGCATCCACCACTTCGGAGTCGTCAATGCGGAACATGTAGCACCCGATGCCCTACACAGGGAGGACAGAGGAGGGTTAGCGCAGGCAGGGCAGCACAGCCACCCCAGCAGACAGCCCAGCTCTGAGGCAGCTCTGCAGCGTCTCTCCACCGGGCCTCACACACTCCCGCCTGAATAATTTCGTGCCCACATTCCCTGAGACTAATCTGAGACCCTGCCCAGACCACAGAAGGGAATGAGAAGTGCCTCTAAAGCTCCAGCAAAAATGAAAATAGCCCAAGAAGTCTGTAATCCCAATTTGTGATGTTCCCGACAGAATTTTCATATAGGCCTGTCCTACCTTCACAGCCACTTTCTAGCTCTCCCAAACTCTTTAAGAACATCTACAGAAGCCCAAAACTCACCTTACTGTCGTAGTATTTCTCTCGTTTGTCAGTGAGGATGGAGCGAATGACATTGCCTGAATATTCGATCACCATCTCACCTGCATCGATGTTCCTTTTGCAGAACAGACCCCGGCCATGGATAGGAGACCTAAAATGCAACAAGACAAGCAAATTTATTTCAAACGAGACAAGCAAAACTCAAGAACATCAGATTGCAAAGGCTGCAGAAAATAGGCTATTTGTGACAAGGACCATTGTGGTACTGTTAACCCTTCTCTAAGGGAACACGAACAAGAATACCATCAGGTCACTCTGCCCACATCTGAGCTATTGTCAAGGTAAATCCAGCAAGAAGCAAGTGATTTGTGCAGAGGATTACTTTTCAAATACATAACCAGGACAGGGAGAAGGAAGAGGGAAAAAGCCCCAAGCCTGCTTTTCCCCCTCAATTTTGCAGTCTGGCTTCACAGAAGGTTTCCAGTTTCCACCTTCCCCTGTCCTATAGGCAATGGTGCCAGAGCAAAACTATACCTGTAGACACCAACTGCCTCCTTCGAGGTCTTCTTCAAGTGCCGGAAGCGCATGGGCATTGGCAGATCCATACTGGTCGCCCTCCTAGAACAAAGAGGCACTGCTAAATGATGACCTGTATTTGAGACTCTGTGCCATGTATTAACTGGGGCACTTTCTTATACACTGTGACACTGCAGCCTACGGAGAACACAATCAAAATTAATGCAGTGTTTTCATATATATATCTGTAAAAGATAATTTCCTCCCTTTCCTCCTCAAATTCTCATCAGATTGTTTTACATTAGCAAGGAAAAGAAGCATTTGAAGGCAGACTGGTCCGGTGGTCACCTTCAGCTGCCACCCCCTCTTGTTATTGCAGGAGTCACCTCTATGTCTGGCAGTGCTTGGCAGCTTTCAAGGTTTAAACACCCCTCAAAGCACACAACCCTTAACTAAGCCAAATCTGCTCATTTTAACACCCCAACACTATCTTCCCTGTTGAACCTTTAAGCCCTGCTGCATACCGGGCTGATTTCAGCTGCACTTCTTCTTCTTCCTCGTCATTCGGGTTGTATTCTGGTGGCTGTCGGTGTTTAGAAGCCAAGAAATTAAACATATCAAATGCAGATTTCCTGCAATTTAAAGAGACCAAAGGGAGTCTGTTTTACTGACTGAAAATAAACATGTGGTTGCCACAACAGTCTGACATGTTTACTGCCTCACACCTTGCCTACTCTGTCTTCTCCTAAAGCCCCTGCAGATCAGGTAGGCACAGCAGGTTCTGAGAACCTCCAGTAACAGCCCCAGCCAGGAAAGCTTTGTTAAACCAAGCAAAGGGCCACAAAGTGGCACAGGAAAACGTGCAGACTTTGAAGATGCCGAATGGTTGATTTTCACGTGCGAGTTGTTAACATTTAACTGAGAGCTTTAGTGCTGTGGAGATTTGTTGCTCGTGCCCTGCCACAGCATTAGTTATAGAGCCAAAGGGCCATTAACCCCAATACCAACAAGGCTCACACTTGCCTCAGGTGGACTTCGGCCCGAGCAGAGCCATGAGGATTCAAAGGAGGTTCATTGGCCTCCTCTGGCTTGTGAAATCTGAACTTGTAGTTGTGGCAGTGCTTCGCTCCGTACAGTTGCTCAATCAGGAACACAACAGTATCATGGATAATCCCCAACATCCTCAAACCATTCACACCTGGAACAAGAAATAGAGCACAACAAACACTGTCAGTGCAGACTTAGAGCAGGAAGATAGAGCAGCTTGTCACAAAGAGCTGGGACACCACACAGCTGTCACAGCAGCACCGTATTAGCTATTGCATTCTATGTCAGAGTTTCTAATCCTTCCATTGGGAAGAAATTACCCTCCATAAAGTATGCAGCAGATTAACTGGAACTGTTAAGACTCTAACACCCTCACAAAAAGATCTGTTTGCTCTCCAGCGTTCAGCGCAGGGTGTTACCTGCAAAGGACAGCTGCTTCAGGCGGGCGTTCGAACGGGCCTCTTGCACCTTGTCAGTCAGTGACTTCCAGGCATCTGCAGCACACACACAGGTGACAAATGGTGACAGGGTATCCAAGAGCCGGGATACTCATATTTAAATAAATTAATTGGAGAATATGAAGTTTGCAACTTTCCACAGGCCATAAATTAAGAACCTTGGATCCAATTGCTTTCATCCTCTTGAAAATTCACATTGGCATAAGGGAAGGCAGGGTATTCAGCAACTGGTCTGGACGAAAAGTCTGGACACTCAGTACTCCACTGTGTGATCCACACTGCCTATTTCTTGACAAACTATGGCTCAACATCATTGGTCAATTGATAAAACAAAACGGGTCAGTGATATATATTCCACTGAACGTATTATGTTGCAAAAAAAAAAAGAAAAATAGAATCCAGACATTATCAGGAACTAGGATTGTTCTAGGGCTGCAAACCAAGAGATTTCTCTTTCTCTTTTTTTTTTTCTAAAATCTATAAATAAAGCAAATAAGAGGTCCTCAGAAGTAATAATTTTACTTCTAGTAAGGACAGCTAAAACCAGTACAAACAACACTGCACGGTTCTCACCTTCAATGCTTTCTGCGCAGATCTGAAAACCATCATCACTAGAGATCTCAAAAACCAAACCTTTTTTTGGTTTCTTCTCACCAAGACACTCTTTCCTCTTTTGTTCTTGCTGAAGCCAAAACATAAGAGGGGAGCTGAAAGTGCTCTCTTCTTCCTCGAGAGCTTTTGAGCCTAGAAAAGACAGGAGCCAGCATGAAGATGGGAATTGGAAAGAATGATGCTTTTTACACCTGGTGTTCCACGATTGAAAATAACTTACTGACTTGCCTTTACACCAGCAAATCCAGCCAAGAAAAAATTCTACAGAGTGTTGCAGTAAGAGTGTGAAATCTCAAGTGCTGAAATTCTCACAAACTAAAAACAGAGACAAAACTATTTTGTCCAAGATGTACAAATAGCAAACAAACCTTTCTTCTCCTTATAGCAAGGATAACAAAAGCTAAAGCTCTGAGCCTTTTCCTGACAGAATGACAAACACAAAAACCAAATCTTCAAACATCACTTTCCCAGTCCTGGAGAATTTCAAGACTAGGTGGTTTTGAAGAAGTCACATACCTGCATTTTCTTGCTCATTTATTGAGTTCTGTGTTGGTTGAGGTTCTGGGACCACAGCTGGTTGCCTTGGGAGGGAAGGAGGAGAACATGGAGAAAAATAGCTAACAACCTGCCTCATTTCCTCACTGACCTTGAGCAGCAGTCCGTGAAATCTTGAGAACTAGACAAGAACCTTTTTCCAGATCAAATGTTCTGACATAAGCTCAGTTGGAAATGAACAAACAAAAAGATTCTACTCAATAGCATTTCTGTTTGCAGCCTCTATCAGTCTGGGCAGCAGCCTAATTTCACACAGCCTGTGACCCGCTCTCTGTGTCAGCCCCACTCAGGAATAAGGTGTAGGCCAACATGCAATCAGACACCACTGAATGAGCACCTCCTCAGCAGGCACTGAGCTTCCCAGAACTACACACAGCTTAATGCAAAATGCTTCCATATTGCATCTAAATGTGACTGTACATTCCCCACTGAAAGCTCCCCAGGCATCTTAACTAGCAATGCCAGACTTCCCGCATTCTCCGTACAAATAACCTTTAACTCAAGTGAGCAGAATCACATAGAAAGGTCTGTTCATCTCTTACCCTGCAGACTGCCCACGTGGCTTCTGCAACAGCTGATCTACGCTGGCTGCATCCTGCACATCTGCCTTCACAGCAGGAGTCCTGGAAGAAAAAAGATTTGGGAACATTCAAAATATCTGCCAACCCCACGTGTGCCATAAATGAGACTGGAAAGCAGGAATGGATCCACTGGGAATTGCCATGATGGACTCGGCAGTTCCACAGGATTACACAAGTAGCAACAACAGCTCCTAAGATACAGAGAACCAGATCACACTTCCAGCACTGCATCAGAATCAAGAGTTGCACTTCACAATTTGCTTTGACTTGCACAGCTTGCTGGAGAAACTAGTGCAAGATTCTCTCATACTGTTACAAAACCTCAGGGATGAGCAAAACCAAATTCTCCTCTTACCCTGTAGCTGAGACTTGGGGTACAGCAATGGCCCCTTTGTCGGGAACAGGAGCTTCAGAAGAACCAGCCCACATGTGAGAAGTTTTGTGCTTCTTTCCATTCCCTTTGTCTAACAATGGCTGGATGCGTTTGATTTTTGGCTTCATTTTTGTGGTACCCAGCACAGAGCTACTCGCAGACTGCTGACCAGGTGACGGGGAGCCTCCTGGAGATGCTGAACTGGCATGCACCACTGACGAGGAAGCCTTGCTTTGTTCGAGTCCAGTATTGTTTGGAACATCAACCAGCTGTGGAAAGCTTGACAACTGCGTTGTTGCCGGAACTGTGCTAAGGTCCAGCTGGGAGGATGCAACCCCAGTTTTGTTGGCTAAGAGCTGTGTCATGTGCTGAAGCTGGTACGAGCCTTCTGAGTCAGCAGAAGATGGAGCGACTGTCATGCCCATTGTCTGTGCTGAGGGTAGAACACATATGCTTGATGCAGCTGTCATGGCTGCCGTAGACGGAGTTTGAGACGCTCCCAGTTGTGAAAACATCCCAGAACTTGGTGGTAAAGTCATGGGCTGCTCCTGAAGACCAAGGCTTTGCTGACTAGCTTTGATCAGGAGGTTGCTTATTGAACCAAGGTCCCCCAATAATCCAGGGCTTGTTAATGTTACTGAACTTTGTCCCAAAACGTGACCAGGAACTGACCCACCAGCACTAGGGGCTGCTGTGGCCTGCATGGATACGACGTTCAGCACAGAGGAACTCGACGTTAGGCCTGATACAGGCCCTGCTGGGAGGTGACTGGCATCTGGACCAATAATGCTGGGAGATGTGCTGACTGCAGTAGTGGTCCCACCTTGAGGAAGCAAAGATGTTTGCTCAAAATACATGACCCCAGACTTTGACCTTTTGATAATATTGGGGACAGTTCTATGGGACGTAGAATTCGCAATAGTTCCCAAATCCAGCGGGTGGTTAGAAATCTGGGAAGGAGCAAAATTAATTAAGGTCATGTTGGAGACCATATCAGAAGGAGCTATAGCAGAAGGGGTTCCAGAAGGGGCCAGCTTCTTGTTCTTCCGTGACTGCAGACGAGATATGGGCCGTTTCTTGCCCAGGGCAGCAGCTGGTGTAGAAGCAGCAGTACCAAGGTCTGTCCTCTGACTAGCTTCAGACACTAAGAGCTGAGGATCAGGGGGTGGCTGCACCCCGATTAGAAGACCTGGTGAAGGACTGCTGATGTTTGGCGGGAAGCCTGTCTGAGCGGGTGTGGAGAAGGGATGTATATGCTGGTGATGGGACATGGGCAGTAGACCCTTGCTCGTGGGAGGGAATAATGACTGAGATGGGGGCAAGCTTGGATTTAATCCTGCGGTCAGTGTGAGCCCGCTCCCCATGGGCCCCAGAACTGAAGTGTTGGTTTCCATCACACTCTGCGCAGAACTAACGGAGGGTGTTAACTGTATCTTTTGGGTGACACCATTGGGAAGAGTTTGGAGGACGTACAGGGGTTGCATGTTTTGATTAACTACCAGAAGTTTTTCTGCGGCTGGCTTGAGGTGGGGTGGTGTTGTCTGCACTGCAGCGTTGGAGATCTGCGAGGGGCCAGGACTGTCTGTGGAGTTTGGCACATACTTCTGGCTCTGGAGGGTAACGGTGGGTGACACCGGCACCTGGATACCTGGAGTCCCGCTGTTTCTTGTTAAATCTTGGTTGCTGCCATGCTGTGGCTCGACAGGGCCACAGGCTGGGCTGGCTATGTGCTCTGCGTCTATGTGACCCTGGATGAAGTGATCGGGAGTCATGTGTCCTTCAGGGCTTGGGTCTACCCCTGGACTCAGGAGAGCTGCATCGCCTTCCCCTGAGGCAGATTTTTCTGTGACTGTCACTCTCTTCTCTCCAGACTCTGTGGAAGGCAAGGCAAGCATTGACCTCTCTCCCGAAGAGGAAAGTGAAGACTCCGAGATGACGGCAAGCCTGTTGTGATTCTGGCTGGGCACCGTAGGGCTGCGAGTGGTCAGAACAGAGAGATCAGATGGAAGCTCCAGTGGCAATTCAAATTGCTCCTCTGCTGATATGGAGGAAGAGACACTACTGTCCACTGGTTCGGTGGTGGGCAGCTGCTGGGAGAACACCTCAAACAAACCCATATCCTTGCCACGGTTGCTGTCAAGACCTAAACCTTCTCCAAGCGTCAGGAGTTCAGATGATGAGGACTCCGGACTTTCTCCCAAAGCCTGCATAGATGGTGTGTTCTTCAGCACAAAGTCCATGATGTCGGAAGGGAGTATGTTCCCACAGTCATCACTGTTGTTATTGTCAGAGTCGGATTTTAGAAGTTCTGTGTTGAAAGTGTCCAGTAAGTTCTTGTCGGCAGGTGTGCTTGCATGAGCCCTGCGGCCCGTTTCCAATGAGCTCAGCTGTACTTCCAGAGAGTCCTGACTCTGTGCTTTAACCCTGCTCACAGGGTGGCAGTTATCAATCTTGGGGTCGGTTTTGTGGACAGTGGAGCTCTTGGTGACTTGCACTTTCTCACCAGCTTCTTCAGTTCTATCCAGCTTTAAGGTCTCTGTCCCATTCTCTTTGCCACTCCTTTTAGTTACCTGGCTGACTTTTCTGGTTGTTGCTGTGACACTTGTATCACTTTCAGTTCCATCATCCACACCATCTAGCTGTGAGATTTTTGGAAGATCACACTGCTCCTCCTCCCTGAATAAGCTATGGGATGCGAGCCTCTCCTCCGTGTTTGAGGAAACCACCGTCCTCGTAAAATTGTAGTAGTATAAGTCGTCTTCATCTGATGTGCTCAAGTCATCTGCTCCATCCACCTGTCCTTCTGCAGACCGCTTCCCTCGCTTCTTGCCAGTTGAGTTACTGTAAAAGGGAATGTCTTCCTCTCCATAGGACCTCACACCATACAGAGGAGTCAATCCAAAGAACATATTGGACCTGGCCCGAGCACTTCTCCTGGGATACCTCCGCTTGTATGACCCTTCTTCTTGAGCTTTAGCGCCATCCTGGAGCATCAAGCTGTTATCTTGCATGGGCAAATTTTCAAATGTGTTATTCTGAGATTCCTGTGTTGGTGCTTCATTTGGACTTCCCTGAATTACAGGGTTCTCTTCTGGGCTTTCTGAAGCTGAGGAGGGCTCTGCCAAAGCAGCCAGGTCTGCCCCTGCAGACTGAGGTTCAGCATCACTTTCCGGCTGTGCATTTTTAGACTGGTTTTCACTTTCCATCTTGAGAGGAGTCAGAGTGACTTTAACAGTCCGTTTCCTGGGTGCCTGCGATTCCTTAGGGGCTGCTTCAACCTGCACTGCAGACCCTTTAGATGGCCCTTGTGAAGGTGGAGACTTCTCACCAGCTTTTTCAGCAGGAATATTATTACATAACCTCTGGCTAATTTGTTCAGCTGCCAAACCCTGATTGCCAAATTCTGGTTTCAGTTCATCACTGCCTACTGCTTGACTTGTCTCTGTAAGAGATTTCAGGGAATGCTTCTCTTTAAAACTGTCTTTCATTAACTTTTTGCCTTTCTGACGCCTGTCTCTGGGGGCAGTAACTACCTGCTCACTTGCTGCAGGAGATCTACTGTTTACTCCAGCAGCCTTCAAGGTCTTTGCATCCATCTCATCAACCACGGCTGTTTTCTCTGGCTGTAAAGGTTCCATGTGCTGATCTCTGTCTTTCCTTGGGCCTCTCTGATGCAAAGGTGGAAAGGGTATTGCTTCTTTGGAAGAAAATGATCCTGAACACTCTTGAAAGGTTCCAATGTTAACATTCATTTCTGTGCCCGATGAACTTGTTGGCTGAGTGGACACTTTAGAGCTTCCTCCAGAAACAAAACTATGAGACGAATAATCTGGGTCCTTTGAGGTTTTCATCTTCTCTCCCTTAGAAGGCACACCTTTGGCTATTAAATCTGAACTGCTGGAATGTTTCCCTTCTGTAGATTGAGACGCATCCAGCTGGTAAGTTTTATTTCCAGTTGTAGCCACTGTTTTCTGGGAGCCTGAACTGGTAGAGCAACTTTGAACTGGAGCGCTTGGAGGACCTGTGCACACTGACCCCACAAAGCGGTCAGTACTTTTCACAGTCGGTTCACATTCTGAAGAGGCCCCCATGCTGGAAACTGAAGACACACTGTGCCTGGAGTAAGTGCTCCCAGCTTGTGTAGGGGAAATCATCCGGAATTTTGATTGTTGCTGTGACAAAGAAGAGGTGCTGTGTCTCCGAGAACCAATGCTCTTAAGTCCCGAGGATAGCAAAGGATCTCCTACTGTCACTATTTCATGGGTCACTGGGGTAGGACTTCCTGAGAAACAAAGGCAAGAAAGACTGTCAGGTGATCTTAAACCTTCATAATCAATGCACATCCAATTCCTTCACACAAAACACAAGAAATTAAAACCCAGCAAAACTTTTCAGCCAAACAACACCAACACGGTGTTGATACTTTGGGCAGGTGTTAAAAACCTGATACCGTCAACCAGGATTCAGCAAGTTTGTATCTCAGGGTTTGGTATCTCAACTTCAGATGTGAACTTTCAACATCCGTTTGAAAGAAAACACTAGTCAGAAATAGCTGCTGGATTACAATACCGGATTTCTGATTCTCTCTGGAAAAATACTGACTGAGATGTTAAGTCCCTAACTGACATCACAGCACTTTTGGCTCACCACTACCATACGGCCCAAATGCTGCCTCTTCTCCATCCCAAGGGAATGTTCATTTCAGTTGTACATTTCTTGGCAGGCCATCTCTACTGTGTATTGTTAGAACTTTCCCCACCTCAACCTATTGCCATTTCACTGCTTTCTCTAGAAACAATAAACTAAACACCTCATTCTGAAAGAAGCCAAGACAGGAACTAAACCAAAAATATTTCCAAAACAAACATCAATCAAAATCAACCGGACTAGAAATACCTGCGGAGGGTAACGGCCTAGAGCCAGGAGACCTCTGTGCAGATGGGTAACTTGGTGCCCTGATCCTGGGACCCTTTGAGACCACTGGATAGTAACAGGAACTAGAGGTCTGAGAATGCGAGGGACGATCGGGTGATGGTGGGTTTACAATTTCAGGTGCATTTCGGGTGTCTTTTGGTAGAATTTCTGTTGTTGAAAAAAAGAGAAACAACAGTATAAGCCATCAGTGAACGCTAAATGCTATGATCTGATAAAGTATATACTACTATCATGTTCCACTTGGAGAATCAGGGTATTTGTTAAATAAACACGAAGTCAAAGATCCGACATCAGATAATGTCTGGTTTCTTCTTGCAAGAACATTTTCAAACACTTGTAGCAATTGCTCAGCTTACACATGAAATTCCACCATTTATTTATAGAGTTTAAGATTCTGTGTTAACAATGACAACGACTCTAAACATTTTAAAAATCTTTCACAGCTTTACCCTTGGATACAAGGAAGCAATGTGGAAATACAGAAGCACAACATAACTATTCAACATTGTACTGAGCAACTCACATATTACAGACCAACATCAACACTCCAAATACAGTTTGAAGTTTGAGACCACTAGAAAATTCTCTGAGCTGTAGACTAGAAACCATCCCTGCGGCAGTGCTCGTTTGGCTCAAGTTTTCAAAGTTAGCAATACATCCAGGAGCTTAAAGTCTTAAGATGCTGTAACGTGGAAGCCTGAACTGGATTCTAGTCCAAATTTAAGAGATTCGGTTTAAGAGATGCACTATGGCAAAACGATATAGAGAATATACTTCTATGAAGTCCTTAAAAGATTACCTGTAAGGGGAACTGGGCTGTGGGCAATTGTTCTATTATCATCATGCTCTACAGTGCTGTTGATGTCAGGTTCTATGACCGGAGGTCGGCACTCCACGATTTTGCAGGTATACACACAGCGCTTCCTGGCATCTGTTGTGCTCCAGTACACCCTGGAGCACCTGGAAGATAATTCAAACAAACCAATTTACTCAACAGTTGAGTAAACCTCATTTCTGTTTTAAATTTTCCAGTTCTCAAAACTACATTGACCAAAGCTCTCCTGGCAGAACACACTGCACACCCAGCTTAATCAGAGATGCCTCAAAAGTGTAGGAAAAGCTACAGTCAATTTTCCCGTATGCTACTGCACTGCTTGTTAGACATGAAATATACTGAAAGACATCAAATCTTGAAACAGCTTATACTCACTGATAGCCAATGGGAAACAACTTATCTTCACAGTCTGAGAGGTCATTCAGAATTCCTAAGCAGTCTATCGTCATTGAACCTGAGCAGAGAGAGGAACAGTTCTGTGAACCAGATTCCAGCACCAAAGGTGGATCAAGTATCCAGAGGCTAGATCATACCAATCATCATGTGGATGTTCTCTGGTTCCAAGCCACTAAGAAATTTTCTTCTCAAACTGATCCCTTCGAAGTCCACAAAAACTCTCCTAAGAACTTCAAACCCATTCTCAGGAACCACCTGGAACAAGAACCAACAAAACTACTTGTTAATTAAAGGAACCACCACATGTATGGTATGCAGTTTGTCCTACTTGATCCTCAGCAGTTCGGTCTTTTGGTTTTTGAACTACCACACAGCACCATTTGTGAAACTTCTCCAGGCCAGTTATATTACCGACTTCTTTTCAGGAGCACTGCGGTCCAGCCCTTGTTAGCAAGAAACATGTTCAACATGAACTTCTAAAAAGTGCTCACAGTTACAGGCTAACCCCACCTTCAGAGTGTGAGGCAGAGAGTGAAGAATTGTACCTCTCCTTTGATCAAGTCACGATGCCTCTGGCAGTAAACTTTCTTATCATCCAGAAAGACACAGTTCTTGGCTCGTGAGCACATGAAATGATAGTTACTGGTACAGGAAGTGAGGCAGCAGCCTACTGTGGCACCTGACTTCTGGCAGAACTCACACCTCTGCAAAAGCAAAAACAAAAAACAAAAAATTAATCTCTTCTAAAACCAGACCACCATTGCTGTTGTCAGTTGGGGTTTTTTGGCACAGACAGAAGTTTAGAGTAATGCCTGATCTCCCACTTCACTGCCACTCCATTTCACTACAATGACTCACACACACAAGCGACACATGGAGGAGGAGGCGAGAGGAAGAAGGATCCCTCACATGGAACTTTTTCATTTGTGGACTGGTTCTTCCAGGCCTTTCCCCAACTTTCCTACTTGTGCTTCATATCCAATCCTCACCCGGTCTCCACAATATTTCTGAACTGAGCAAGGATAAAATAACTTTCCAAATACCTCCAGTCAGTTCTATTATATATAGTGTTAAAAAAAAAACTGCAAGGAAAGGACAGAGAAGAACAAATGCACAAAAGGCATCTTTTAGCTGGGGTCCCGTCTTGCGATTCTAAATCAGCGTTAAGTTTAACGAAGTGTTCTTTGCTTGTACCCACCAGCTGCTTTCCCCTGATCACAGCCATGTGCACGTTTTTCAGAGAACCATCATCATCTTCAAACACTTCTGCTGACCACAAAGCACAGTTCACATGTGTCCATTCGTTTTGGCCAATATAGAGAAGACGTCCAGCATCCTGAAGAACAGAAGGAAA
This sequence comes from Oriolus oriolus, assembly GCA_013400235.1. NCBI lineage: Eukaryota > Metazoa > Chordata > Aves > Passeriformes > Corvidae > Oriolus > Oriolus oriolus. The sequence continues at coordinate 238,009 of VXBT01000669.1, forward strand.
TGTTCTTTTCAGATGCTCTAGAGGACACAACAATGCACAAAACCCATCCAGCCTATCCACAGCACCAAATCTACAGCACTGCTTAAATGGGCTCCTACGGAGACAGTCATGAGGCAGATACTCACATTAGCACTGTCATCACCGTATTTCAGGCACAACGCACACTGCCTGTTGTCTTCCACATCTGGAGGTGGGTTCAGCTCAGGACTATCCTCTCTGCTTCCATCAGAGCCTTAGGGTTAAAAGACAGAACAATATTTATTCTTGAAATTCAGGGAGGCAAAAATTCATCTGGAGGGATTGTCAGTAAGTGAACACGGCAGAAGAGTCTTCAATAGCCAGCTTGGAAAACAAAGCGCACGTCAGCCTCTGCAGAACCTTCATTCTGGGGGAAAAGAGGTGGGTGCAAAAGCATTCTTGGGTCCAAGCTTGGCTCAGAAACATCTCATATGTTACTGCCTCTGAATGATTTCAGGTCACAGAGGTCTCCAAGACAGCTGCATTTCTGGGTTTGTGATTGGCAGTCCTGACATAGGTTCTCTTACCAGAGATAGGAGGTGTAGGAGGATGTAGAGGAGTTGGTGAATCTGGTTCTCCAGGCCCTTTGAGTTTTGGAGCTGGAATGATTTTCTTCATCAGAGGGGGCTGTTCAGTGCGGTTGTTCTCTTCACGCTCCTGCCACTGAGCATAATTATGGTCGAGCGATGGGGGCAGCACCGCATTCGGCAACATACCACTGCTGAGATGCAGCAAGGAGTCAGTGTCACACCTGGCTGCACCAGAGGACCTTATGCCCTGCCTGCCAGGGCCTGCCTACCTGACATCTGCCCCCCAGCAACAACTCCATTAATTACCTACAGCCCACACATGCTCCCCACTAGTCACATTTTAAGGTTTGTAATGTGGCTCTCTGCTTCTTTGAAGGCTAACAGATGCAGGAGGGCTACCCCAAATTGGGGTGTGAGAAGAAGGAGAGGGAAGGAAGGTCAGGACTGACAAGCCAACACACAGTATACCTAGTTCTAAATAAGAATTTTGGTTACTCTGCTTAAAACAAGGAAGTGTGTACAAAACATGGGAATGGGATTACTGTGTAACTTCTTAGGAAAAAAAAAAAAAAACGGAAAAGAAAAAGGGAAAACCAGAAATTCCAACCCCACAAGCAGGCTCTTCCAATACATTTTGCTTGGCCAGCTGGCAAACAGCAGGGTGTCGCAGTCGGGATACAGAACAATTACTTACTTGCTTGTTACTTTATTTGGCTCCCAAAATCTGGACTTTTTTACACTGAACCATGGGAAAACACGCTCCATTTGCTAAAGGAAAACAACATCCCATTAGAAAAGCTGGACAACACAGCAAAAAATGCAAAGATATTCAGCCAAGATACACACATGTAAATACACAACTAGTAACATTTCATTAACAACTCTGACAATATATTATTTTATTCCTGGAAAGACCCAAACAAGGCTAAATGTGGTGGCCCTTTGGACTCCAACATCAACAAGCAGTGGTAGGATACCAAGCAGATTTCAAAGTAACTGTAGGCCAGCTCACCCGAATAAAGAAGGACTTGACCATGCTGTTGGCTTTCTTAATCTCTGGCTGCCCGCCATCAGAATTAATGGCTGCTTGAATTATCTTCACGATGTCATCACTAAAATCCAACTGTAAGACATCCACAAAACTTCACATTAACAGGATTGTCTTTTGCACAGCTATACCACCCACTAATTTTTTAAGGCATCAAGTAAACATTCAGATGACTGTAAGATTGAACCAGAGCATCAACTTAAAAGCAGAAACGGAATTTGGCTCTGAAGAATCAAGCAGCACTCTGCATTTGTAAACTGGCTGGCAGAGCTGCTACACCCACAACTGTTCATTTCCGCTAACTGCTAACTGGTTTTAAATCCACTAAATTAGCTGTCTCACAAGGATTTGGTCAAAATCTGGTGCCAGGACATTTGCCAATCACTTTGCAATATACAGTGTTCCTCAAGATTACAAATTCCGTAGGGAAAAAAGAGGAAAAGGCTGCTCTCTGCAAAGAGAGGTGAACCATGAATCCTTAGTTTCCAGCTAACCAACTGCAGCAGGGCTTTTTGGCCAGGCCTTCAGTCAAAATTTGCATGTTCAGAATGACCTGTCCCGCTTTGATCTACATAAATGTCTGACTAAGAGCAAACGGGGTCGAACCAAGTACCACTGCTGGCTACAGAGAGCCCCACAAAAGTGTCAATTAGTTGTGTCTGGACCAATATTAACCAGCACCAGCCAGAACTATTTTTAGCAGCATGATAGCCTGCTTCCTTCTTCCTAAAGAAAAGGCTTAAGCTGCTCAGTTATGAACACCATAGGTGATAAAGCAATTCACAGTATCTAGAAAAATAAGGCGGAACATGTCAACTTTGACATACCACAGAAGTATAACTTCCTTGATCCATTTTCCTTTTCACTCCTTCCAGATCCAGAGGTTGCTGCTCCTCCTGTTTACTGACTTCTGTTAGAACAGGAGGATCGGGACCCTCAGGAGAGCTTCTGGATGGGATACTCTCTTCTGTCTCAGGATTTAAATCAGGCGGTTTTGCTGCCTGTGAACATCAGCAAGGAGACAGAGGGATATTGACTACTGAAATGCAGCTACTCCCAAGCACATTTATTGGCCCAAAAATTCTCACTAATGTGAAGGAAAGGAGACCCAGGTTCTGAATTTCTGTCTGAAATGTAGGGGCAACAATGAAAGTTCTTAACCAGCTTTCTGCTGAGACCTGTAAGGTGCACAGCAGGACAGAGCCATCAGGCATAAGGACCAAATTCATTGCTCAGAAGTCTTATTTCTGAATGTGTATTTCAAGACAAAGATCCTGTTCTTCTGTCAGAAAAGCACCTTCACCATCACAGAGCTAAATCCTCCCATTCCTTGAACTTTACCCTATTTTTCTTTCAGCTTCACAAGTTGTATCACAGATACCCACTTCTCTGCTTCCAAAGGAATCAAGGAAAGAAAGAAAAAAATATAAATAAATCACAGCACATGTTGTTCAAAGTACGATGCAGACACTTCTGCAGTATGAGGCACAACAACACCTCAACAACTCAACTGAATGCCACGTACACTTCAAGCCAGAGTAACACCAACGGGGCACAGGCTCCAGCTTACCTGTCGATACCGCAGTAAGTGGCTGGTGGTTCTGGAATTCAACAGGGCTGTTAAAACCTGCTTCAAGGAAATCTGCAGCTCCTTTTCCAGTGCCAGACGCCATTCTGCAGGATGCTGCTCTGTACAGTTAATGCAGGTGTATGCAACGCTCTCGGGCAAGTTGGAGAGTATCTCATACATTTCATCTGTAGACAAAAGAAGACAAGATAACCATCTGAACTGCTTTACTGAAGGATACAGAGAAAAATCCCTGCCCTGCACTTACTGCCTAACTGAAACACTTTTGACATAACAAAGCCCCTTGTACAGCTAATTGAGGGACACTGCCTTTGAGGAAAGTCCTGTGCTTTCAGGATGTCATTGCTATTAGCACTGGTTTACCTGTTGTCACTCTACAGGTATTTTTCAGGTAGGTCACAACAGGTGAGCTTGTTAAAGTAACACTCTAGTAGAAGCGTCCAAGACTTGATTGCTTTTGGTCTAATCACTGCCCCACATTCTTCAGTACTGAAAGCATGAGGATTTCCTTACCAGAAAGGTTTTCACATTTGGAGTGGACCCAGCGGTCGCATTTCCCACACTGCATCATCTTGCTCTCGTAGTCGTCATCATCGTAGCATTTGTCACAGAGAGGACAAAAATTTCCTACAAATGAAACGGGATCTTTTCAGAAGTTTGGATGCCAAACACACCTTAAAGGCTGTGTGGTTACTTACTGGTTACTTACTAAGAAAGCAGCTCTGAACACCCCTCTACTGTCCCCTCTACTGTTATGCGGCTACAAAAAATAACTTTGGAAGGCCACCAATGACTAGAATTCCATGGCTGGGCAGCCATTTTTTGGGCATGGCGAGACTAACAAAATACTATATGCAAGAGCAAAATCAAAGGACAAAGATGACATAGGCAAGAAATTAGGTGGAACATTCAAGACCTTCTAAGATTCTTCCCCAGAATGCCCTCTGAGGTACAAAGGCATCATGTACAGTAACTAACACAAGGAACAACCACTTCACAATAGAAATTTTGCTTTTAAATTGCTTTTAAGTCAAAAGTATTTTAAAATGTCTTTTCCTCAACTGCTACTTGAAACTCTGGGCCAACAAGTGTGTAATAATTCCTTTATGTGGCAGTGTTTACATGCTGAAAGCTCCAAACTTAAAGTCACAGTGGTGACTTTGGTGAGCCACTGCACAACCTAAGATCCTGGCTTTGAACTGTTACGTGCACTTTCAGGCCCGACCATAATCAGCCTGCATTGCTGCCTGGACTGTGCCACACTAGCCCTGTGCCAACTCACACCGGCTGATTCAAAACCAAGCAGTTGAGGAAGCTCCTGCTGTAAAGAATCACAACTTTAAGTACCTTTAGCAAAGAGTTTGGCACAATCATGACACAGGGAGAAGTCATGAGACCACTGTGCATCCCACCCTTTGCCTGGTGTTGTTGATCCACAGCTCTTGCAGCGAACACATTTGGTACATATCTGGAAAAAGAATTCATGTGGCAAGAATTACTTGCTTTTATCCAGCAGTTTCTGTGCTTTCAACACATTTCATAATTTTTATTATTTCATGACTGCAGAGATGCTACCCAACAGAACAAGGAGCTTTAAATGCCGAAACTTTCACTGAAAAGAACTAAGCTCATTTCCTTTATGATAAGATGGTGACAATGCAGCAAGAAAGAACACGAAACCAAATCACAGTATAGTTTTTTTGTCCTTCATACTTGCACTGAAGAAAATATCACCTTTCCCTCACATAAAACACATGTAGTTGTGGCATTTCTTCTGATCTAAAATATAAAGTTCTACTTTAACAGTTGTTAAGCTCTGTATATTGTAGAAGGAAACATGTACAAAGTTGTAGAAGCAAATACACTACAGGCACTTGTTTAGAACAAAAGCTTGAAAGACACAAATTAGCACATTAATCCAAATTGTCTCTCAATATCGGTATCAACGGGTTTGTTAACAAGGTAAATGCTTCCATTTTAAAGACCTTCTTCCATGTTATGGGACTATGATCAAAAAACTCACTGTGATCTTACCACTTACTACAACCGAAAAAAGGGGTAATCTCTTTAAAAATTCTTTCTCAGAACATCTCATCTACCAGCCACCTCACTATCTATTTCCAAATGTACCTTCTGATGCAATAGGCACCTTGCCTTGAAGAGATGAGGAATTGCATCAGAGCAAATCACCTGCAGAGCTCTGCTCCATGGCATTACCATCAGTCAGCAAATGAATTACTCAAAAAAGAAATTAAAATCTCTCACCCAAACTTTCTTTTTCTTGGTGGGTTTTGTTGGGTAGTTTGGGCCCAGGCACTCAGGGTGATAGCTGTTTCGGCACTTGTTACACTCCAGCAACTGCTACAAGAATAAGGGAAAAAAGCATTGGTACAGACACCCTGCAAAGGGATGCAGAACTCTGGACTTTTCCATTTTTGATTGGATCCCCCATTCAGGTCATGAGAAAGAAGTTGCAATGGAGCAACTCAAGAGGCCTCCTCCCCAGCACACAGAGACTCTGCTCCTGGCACATGTTTGCTGGCCGACCTCCAGAGCGAGAGGAGCCCTGGGAGCAGTGAGGGTGCTGCTCGGTCTCCCAGTGGTTTTAGGGTACCTTGGTGGCCTGGTGCTGTCTCCCACAGACGTGGCAGAACTTGCAGCGACGGCAGCACCAGTTCTCCAGCTGGTCTTCCTGGGGCCGCTCGCTCTCCTCCAGGCAGAACTTGTGGAAGGGCTCACAGCAGACCTGGCAATATACAAACTGCAAGGGGGGAGAGGCAGGTTTTAGCAAAGCAGAAGCTGCTCCAAGTACCCAAACCAGCCCCCTTGTGCTCTGAACTATTTTGAATTCTGCTTTACCACTGACAGAATAAGATTTTAGGAGGGAAGCTGTGTATTTCAGGTAACCTGAATACCGACTGGACACCTCACAGCCACTGGGAGTCTGGTTCCTGTTTACTAAGTGCTTTGAGCATTGACAAAGGCCTATAGGGCTCTTCAGGATCTCCCTCCCTCACTTCCTCTCTGTATTACAAGCCAACTGCACCAGAAGACACACTTGGTGCATGAAGTAAGGACATGCAGAGCAAAGAGTCTCTCCCTCCGTTCAGCCCACTTTGCCATTACACAGCTCTTCTAATTTCTCTGTATCCTGTACAAGGCTGGTCGTATCAGAAAAACAATCATCCCCAGGGCACAGACACTGCAGGCTCACAGGAGACGTGGGAATCATTTGTCCCCTGACTAAGAAGGGGATGGCTCCATGCCCCACAGGGCCTTAATGGGCCTCAAGTGCACTGATGTCCATATCCAGAACTTAACCCCCTTTCCCCCTGCCCACTCATCAGAACCCAGGCCCTCCTAGAGCACTGGCAGCACTTTCCCAGGTCAGCTGGTCTGAAGATGCTGAGAAGGCACCTATATACACCTGGAAATGCATTTAACACATCTCAATCCAGTTCTTTAGGCAGCGCCAGAACCTTTCCAGTCATGTTTCTGTAACAGTTTGCAGCTCTTGGCAGGCACAGACACACCTGGAAAAGTCAATGCTGCCTAAAACCCTTTAGCACCATTGGGCAGTCTTTCTTATTTCAGGTTAAAACAGAGCAAAGCTCCTGCTTTACACCAGATGTGAGTTCCCAAATTTAGAGACATGGGTGCTCTCAAATATGCTGTTCTTCACAACTCATACACCTCCAAAAAAACGCACCCTTGAAGTTTCCAAACTGAATTTAAATACCTTGCACTTTAGTATCTTGGGACAAATTCTAGCAAGGACAGATTTACAGGTATTATTTTAATTTCTTCTGGATTAAGGTCGTTATAATTTTTATTTATTTGTTTTCGTAACAATACAGTGCTGTAGTTAAGTCATCAACAGCAGAACACAATGCTTTACCTCCACATGTCCACTGCTGGCACAGAGAAAACACACCACCCTGGGAGTAATAGGTACCGAGGTGACGATGCCTAACCCACCCATCTCCCAAACATTCTCCACTTCACAGTCCTCCTGAAAGTACAAAAGGACACATCACCATGCAGAACAAGGCAATACAACATCAGTACAAAATGCTCACGCGACTGCTCAGTTCTGGGCCTGTGATTAAGACGTCTCAAACTGAAATAATTTCAACATCTACCTCAGTCTACTTTACAGTGTATTCTGGGAGAGTCACACCTCGGCGCTGCTCCTGCCGAGAGCGCTCAATGGCATGCTACAGCCTTCCTTCTAGGGAAAGCAAACCTAAGGAACAGGACAATGCTTTTCACAATTGCACAAGTATTACTAAAAGTGAAATTTCAGAAGAATTATACTTTATTAAAGCTCCATATTTGTATAAAACACTTATGAGATCTCACTATGATCTCCAGTATCAACACTTATAGATGGACTGAAAAATTATTAGGAAAATATTAATTTTTATTATTATTTCAACACTGCTGTTCAAAAATGTACATGATTTATCATTTTAAAACCCCAGATATACCCCAAACGTTGTGAATTACAAGTTACTAACATTTTCCCCAAATCTTGTTGGCTCAAGTTGTGGTAAGGTTTTAAAGTTCCATCTTAATGGAATAATTCTTCATAAACCTCAAATTCTTGCTCATCCTCACACATTGACAGTTAAGGTTTTAAAGCTTTAAGTGTCTCTTCATCCAGTACTCTAATTATAAGAAAAAAAAGGCATAACAAGCTTTTAAAAATCAACCAAGTGACTTGTAATGAGGCTCCCATTTTGCGGCTCCCTCTGAAAGGTACCAGACACACAAACTCAGCCGTTACTGCCAGCGCTTTCAGAGGACTCTAGTTCCAGCGTCTAGAGCCAGGGGACATTCAAACACTTAAAACATTTTGTCCTCTACCTTGAAATCCACTCGGATTCTGTGGACTCCATCTGTAGGTGGCTTTTGCTTGGAACTGCTGCCGTTAGTCAGAGTGCTGAGCAAGTTCAGTGTGCTGCTCTCTGGCTTGCTTAGAGGAGGGGGCTTTTCCTGGTCAAGCAAAGGAGCCTGCATTAATCCCAACTCTGGATGTTACAACTTAACCAGCAGTTATATCCAATGCCATAAATAATTCACAGACAAACCCCCAAACCAGCACAAAATTAACAAGTGTTACAAAGCTGCAGGGAAGTGACCATTTTACAAACCATTCCCTAAGAGCATTCCATATGCAATTACAGTCCTAATTCCACGTGCTCTACCATCACATTGTTCTCTCATCAGAGCATGGGTTGGTGTTTTGATGCAGCGGGGCAACTCTAGGTATAAACAGGCTGTACTCACTTCTCCCTCGTGTTTACGTAAGACAAAACTTTTTTTCCATGATCGAGCTATTTCTGAGACAAAGGTAGTTGCATTTTTTATGGAAAAGCTAGCCTCCACCCTCCAACACACAAATCTTAGATACCAAAATAACATCTGAACTGAATCTTAGGCATAGGCCATGTGTTTTGCTATCCACATACTGCCACAAGGGAAAACCTATCATCTTTAAGAACCAAATAAAAAAATCTGCAAAGGGTTAAGCAATACGGTTCTACTTTCTAGACAGAAGTTCCAGGTGCTTGAAATTTTACTGACTGTATAAAAAACAGTATTCACCTTTTCTTTTGGTTTCTGTTTCACAGGGAAAGTTGGACGGGGAGCAATTTTTTTCTGTTTGCTTTGTTCTGTGCCTAGGAAGGGGGGGAAAAATTATGAGTATTTCAAGTAACTAACAGCCACCTGTAGAGAAGAAAAGGGAAAAAAATCAGCTGGGTAATGTGCGATGAGTTTTAGACTAGAACTTTTCCACCCTCTTCTGTGGCTGCACCTCCCCAGCTATGAGCAGTCTCTTTGAGGCAAGACTAGGAGAAGAGTTTGCTCTGCTCACAATCTGGAGCACTGTGGGTGCAAAGCCACAGAAATCCCAGAGCTGCCTGGCCGGTGACTGTTCACGCTGCTCTGCACTACATACAATAGTGGACTATACTTTTGTAGCAAAAGATTATATCCTCCTGGTTTCACATTCAGAATGGGAAGTTGACCAACTTAACAATATTGAAAATACACTTCAAGACTGCCACAACTAAGACTCAGAGTCCCAACCAGGATAGCCATCCTTCTCCCTGCCCTAACATACACTGTGGCTCAATAAAAAGGAAGACAGTTGTAAGCAAAATTTCCAAAATAATTTGCTGAAATTTTAACACACCATAAAGCATTCATCAGATTTAAAATGCACCAGTTTTCAGCAGTATTGCTACTTAACATGACTCAAACATATTGAGGGTAAATAGTCCCATTTACCTATTTCTGGCTGGGGAGTCTGCTTTTTCTTGGGCTCAGAAGTGCTAAGTTTAGGTGCCTCTTTTTTCAAAGGTCCTGAGCTTGATGGCTGAGAAGGAGAGAGCTGGACTGGCTGGGACATCTGCTTGCCAGTCTTTCTGGTACCAGATGCAGGGACCTGTTTGGGCTCTGACACAGGAACGGAGGGATTCCCATCCTCATGCTTTTCCTCAACAGGCTTACGGACAGGCTCAATGATCTTCTTCCCAGAATTGTCTTCTCTTGGTACAACAGTCTGAGGAGTTTGTTTCTGTCCAGAGTCCAACTGGTTTTTTCCAGAATGGCTTTCTTTCTTCTCATTTGTCTTGGATTTCTTCTCTTTCTTTTTTGCAGCTAAGAGAAAGAAGCACAGATAAAGCAACACAGACAAAATGGTGTGACTTCAAATGATTTGCTGCTCTTTTAAAACAAAGATACAGACACTTTGATTCAGAACTTTGTCATTCTGTCATACAAAAGAAAAAACTGTACTCAAAAAATAAACCTGGCTTGTACTTCAGTCCATGTTCTCTCACACCTTGGGCCCCTATTTTGCAACAGCAATAAGCAACACCCTCCTGCAATATCACAGATTCAGAGCTGAGAGCAGACTTTGTGAGGAAGCAAAAGGAAGGAAGCAAATCAGTTCAGTCAGCACCAGTCCAGTGCTGAGAGACACTGGGGTGTACGACGCCTGTCAGTACTCACATCTCTGCTGCCCCTTGCACCTGCCACCAACAGTGCAGGCAGGTTGGCTCCCTGCAGAATAACCTTTATAAGCTCAGTGTAGCCACAACGACAGCACAGAGAGCAAAGCCTATGAAATGAAAACTTCTGTCTTGTGCTATACTCAAGGCAAATCTTTCAGCCTACCTTTAGCTTGCTTCTGGAGATAAGCTTTTGAAGGCATCCACTGTAGATTCTGACATTTCCTCATTCTAAAAAGAAAGAACATGTCATGAAATCAGAGCAAAGATGCAGACATTAAGAGGGCAGTCTGTAAATACTCAACATCAAAAACTGAAAATAACATTATCAATACACACACTACTTTTGTTCAGACAAAACCAAGTACTCTTGGAGTGAGACTGGATTAGGGGACCAAGTCTTTTGCTAACTTGATTCAACTTTATTCCCTATTTGTCTTATGCTTGGCATACAATGTCTGCTGTAGGTTGGGCCAGGATTTGTTTCTGCCTCCATTCCTGCAGCAGGGCTCGTGGCTCTGAAATCCAGCTGGAACCCTGGGCAAAGCTGCTGAGAGCAAGACTCCTTCCAGTCTCCAGAGTGTTCTCACACAGCAATTCTCACAGCAAGGCTTTATAAATAGCTCGTATACCACAACAATCTACTGGTGCCACTTTAGCTGCTGCCTTTTCAGACAGATTATCTAGTCTGGTAAAATCAATTTAATACAGCAATATAAAAAAGAAAAAGTTTCAGTCTAAGTGATACATATGAAAAATGACAGAAGAAATCAAGGAAGAATGGTATATCTTAATGATATCCAGAGACATCTTTGATATACAAAATATATATAAGCTAAATAAATACCAGCTTGAAAACACAAGCTCTTCATCAATGCAGTTTGGGAGAATAAGAGAGAAATATTTGTGTGCACATTGCCTTCCTTGAAAAATCCTGTACTGCCTAACAAAAGCCACAGATCTCACACTGACACAATTCTCAATACTCTGCCACTTTCTTCAGACAGAGGAGAATAAACCAGAAGTGAACTCCAGAGAAAGAGCTCATAAAAACTGCACCTTGAATTGTGGTCTTGACTCTCAAACTGTTTACAGTCCCTTGCTTTCACCCAGCCTCAGCCCAGGTCAAGCTCAGTCCAAGCCCACGACACAGGGCAAATCTGCTGTTCCTGGCCCAGAGCGTGGGTACACTTACCCCTACTCAGAGCACGGATTAGCTCAACAGTTTCTCAGACACACTTACTTGCAGCACTGCTTCTTTATATTGCGCCCACCAAACTTGGGTTTGTCTAGACAGTTAGTGCAGACACCACAGTCCTCAGGAACCTGACAGCCCGAACACTGCCCGCAGCGCCTGGAGCGCCGGCCCTTCTTCACCGGAGGTTCTTGCTGTGCCTTGTTTCTGGTAACCGGCTTAATGGGCTTGATAGGTGGAGCAAGAGGTTCAGCCTCTTCTGAGCCAGCTATCGATGACTTATCTACCAAAAGAACATTTCTAATGTGAATTTGCTGACGTCAAAGAATGTTTCAGAAGTGTCTAATTTAGCCCATGAAGCCTAAGTTCATCTGCAGACCCACACGGATGCACGCGATTCTGTGTGTACACGTGTGCACATGTGTACATGCACACACGCCCCGCAGCAGGACACAGGTTTGGTGCTGAACACGCGCATTTAACACAATTCCTAATAGCGTAAAGGATCAACCCTGTTTGAGTGGCACTGTAACAGAGAGCCCAGAGCTATTTAACATACTCTCTCTTGTTAATCACTTGAAGTCCTCATTTTAAGCAGTCAACAGAAGCTGACTTTGTATGGACTCAGAGATGAAAACTAGAAATCCTAACTCACCATCATTCCCCATGGAAGACAGTATCTTCTCCCGCTCTTCCCACGGTAAGGCACTCAGAGTGGGCATGTCATCAGGAAACACTGCTCGCTTGCGGCCCAATGCAACAGCTGCTCTCCTGCAAACATGTTTTATTCGTGGTCCTCGAACTGACGTTTCTGATGAATCACTCTCTTGCCCCTAGATTTCAGAACATGAGAGCAGACAGTATTCCTAAGAAAGTTACCAAAATGAGGCTGAGAAACACGTAACGGAAACTTCCAAGCAAATTATATCTTAGCTTGCACTTTGTAAGAATCAGGATAAAAACAAAGACTCGGCCTTCTAAGCCTCAGTTATCCAAGAAAGGATAAATGCAAGAGAACAAAAGGTTTAACTCAATTGGAATTACAAGGTAATTCTCTATCCACTACTGGAAAGCCAACTTGCTCATGAAGCCATGTTATCAAGGCACTGACATAAAAAAATCAGAGTCCACTGGAACTGGAGCGGCGCTTGGTGCTGACTGATCCAGCAGAAGCCAGTAGTAGAGGAGGCTGTTTGAGAGCTTTGCAGCTGCTGATGTTTCAGATGAGGGGCTTGGGTTTACTGAGGTGCTAAACAAATGGAACATTTTAGTGCAATTTTTCATGTTTTGGTAAGATTCTGGAATATCTCCCACTGAAAGAACCATCTCAAATAAGCAACTGTGAGAATCTGGGCTTCTGCTACACCAGGCCAGTCATACAGACACATGGGCATCTTCATTTTGGAGACAAACAGCTGAAGGCTTCTCTATTTGAAATATGTACTAGTGATTTCCAACACTAGTGCCATTACCAAAAGCAGAAGTTTAAATAAAAAGTATTCCTTGAAAATGTATCTCACCTCCCTTTCTGTCAAGTAAAGAGGGCTGCAGAAAAGGGTGGTTTTGGGGTGGGGAAGAGGGAAAAGAGGAAAGTGGTAGGAAGCAGTTCCCTAAATCAGCTGCAAAATTCCAATGGATTTTCCTCCCTCCCACAAGTGAGAGGTCACTGCATAAAGTGAAAAAACAGACAGAAGGATCAAGGAACAACTTTCTCTCCAGAAGCCAGCTTTATACTCGAGGAGGGCCCCCAAGAAACATCGAGGCCAAGACAGACACTGCATTTTGCTGGAACCATGCTTTTCAGAGCGAGTATTACTCCAGATAATCGCTTTGCTTAGATTTATTCAGAGAAACCCAGTAAGCAGCTATGCTGTACTGGTCTCCAAAATGCATGCAGCTCCCCTCTGAGCTGACTACACAGCAGGTCCCTCTTCCCCTCAGCTTCTGCCTAGGGCTCCTTGTTTTTGGGTCGTTTGCCATCTGTTGCACTAACAGCTGCTTAGCTTGGCACATTAATTCTTCACGCTCAGTATACAAAAGCTACTTGTGACTTTCAGGACAAGTTAAAAGTAAGATGCAGTCTAGCAAAAAACCCAACTTGGAAAAAGGAAATACCTGTGCTTTTGGTTGATCTGCTTGTTTGAGGGACTTGCTCTTCTCGATCTTGTACAGCTGGGCTTTTGCCTTTTTCAGAAGACTGGCTACCCTCTTGTCAGTCATTGGCAGTTTGTCTGCTTGAGCCAACATAGAACTGATGGAGGAAGCAGAATGTTTAACAGTGCTTGATGAAGGAGCAGAAAGACGCAGAGCTTTTTCCTTCTCCAAAGATGGCACGGTGGGGCTGAGGTCCAGGTCTGATTTGTCCAGCCCCCCTCTACCTTTCTTGGATGTTTTGGTTTTGACAGCTGCCATATCTACCAGAGCAGCAGTGGAAACGTCTGCTGCAGGATCTAGTGCTGTAGACTTCTTCCGCCCGGCAGTTTTTTTGGCAGACGATGATGCTGCAGCGTCTTCGCTCACTTTTTCTTTGGGCATTTTACCTACAGGAAACAAAGCAGCGCTACTCTGTATTTCTGACCCTTTTCTCCTTTTCTCTTTCCTTGACTCCCGTTTGTTCTCCTTTTCTCTCTCTCTGTCTTTCTCTCTGCTCTTGTCTTTCTCCAGGCCTTTGTCAGCATCTTTATCTTTGGAGAGTTCTTCTGCTGCCCTGTCCTTGTTTTTGCCTCTCTCTGTCTGGGGACTTGATGTGAACCAGGGGAAGAGAGGAGTAGGGCTACCAGATGAGAAAGGCTCTGCTGGAGCGCTTGTCTGCTTCCTTGGTCTCTGGCTTCTTTCTGCTGATTCCCCAGACTGCGATAGGGAATGGGAGGGAAAAGTAAAAGTTGAATTTAAGGCACTAGTGGCAAGAGAACTAACTGAAATACTAGTTAATGAGGAAGAGACAGAAGACTGTGGGGTGAGAGTTGTCAGGTCAGAGGTACTAAGCCTTCCGCTCCTCGTCCTCATGGAGTGCGAAGGAGATCTGGGTTCTGATCGGATGGGGCTGAACGCTTTCCTCTTCCGTCTCCGAGAGGACGTGCCTGTGGCAGAGGTCCCTGTAGTGGTGCGACCGACTGACGAGGGCAAAGTTACAGACTCGAAGATCCGGGAGTGGGCCTCACTTGGTGTGAACCGTGGCGCTCGCAGCAGAGGACTTCTCTTGTGCATATCAAACCTGGCTCCAGAGTGCAGTGAAAAGAGACGTGTGGGAGCTGTCGCACCTGGTGTTGAGAAGCCAGATGCAAAGCCAACGTCCTCCGGTGTCAGAGGTGGGGGTCTGAAGTTATCAAATATTGGTTTGCGAATAAGACCCTCTTTGGCATACTTGGCTGATGAGAAGTACTGTGGCTCTGACCTGGAATGTTTCAGGGAGGTCCACCTAAATGTTGGCTCTCGCAGAATCGACTTTCGTTTCTCTTGCATCGGTGCAGCAGAAGCAGGAAGAAAAGGTGAGGCCAACGGTATGGTTGGAGGCATAAGCCAAGGGGTATGGTCTGAGATGCTTGAAGCAGGCTGCAGCGGTGGGGGGGGAGTGAGCAAAGGGGGAGGAGGAGAGGACGAGGACTGCTGCTGCGGCACGCTCGGTAAGGCTGACAGCTTTTTTGCAGTCCTTTGGCCAAAACTTCTTTCTGTTATCGAAAACCTTCTGTTTCTCCTATCACCGTTATCGTTTTCAGGGGACTGAGAAACAGGCAGGGGAGTGTGAACTTCTGGAGTATTGCTTCGCTCCTCAGAAAGCATCTGCATCTCCTCAGAAGCCTGGGAGTCTGTAGATGTATCCACGCTGGGGCTGCTGGACCGTGAGGAATCTGAAGACATCTGAGACGAATGCTGAGAAGCGGCGCTGGACTTTTCACTGGAGCCACAAGACGTAGCACTGAACCTGCTGTTTGGTGTGGATTCTAGTCTGGATATTTTAATAGGAGGATCGTAGTCTTCATCCTCAATAAACCGTTTGGGTGTTTTGATAATCCGTGAAGAGATTGCACTCACAACCGGCATGATGAACTGTCGAATATTTTTGAGCTGGGTTCTCCCCTTCCTGCCCTGCAGTTTGGCTGCTTCTTTCTCAATCTTTTTTTGTGCTCCCTTTTTAGCCCTCTGCAAGAGTTGCTTAGCAATCGCAGCATCCGTCCTTTTGGTGGAAGGTATAATCCTAACGGGTTTAATCCTGCGTGGACTCTGTCTGACAGCAGCCTTCTCTTCCTTTGTGAGAGGCGGTGTGCCATCCTTTTCTTTGCGAATCCTCTGGGGCTTCTCCAGCTGTGAGTTTATCACTAAAGTTGAGGAAGCCTTTAAACGTTCAGAGGACGGTGGCCTGCCTCTCCTGCGCACGATCTGAACGCTCTTCCTCCCAATCTGAAGTTTTGCCCCAGGCTTAAATTTAGATTTCAGTGGGGAAAGCTTACTAGTTCTTAATTTCTTGATTTTAGTTGCTTGCTGAAATGTAGTGGATGGTGATCTTTTTATTTTTTTCAGACTCTCTTTTTCTTCTTTGCTGCCCTTCTGAGTGTCCGATGCATCCTTCTCCTGTGACAATTTGAACTTCACACTTGTAAGTGTTGGAGGTCTTCCTCGTCTTTTTTCCCCACTCTTCGACTCCTTCTTCTTTACTTTCTCCATGGATGTGGTTTCAGATTTGCTCGAAGGGGAACACACTGATGAAGAGTCTGACAGTACAGCTGAGCTTCGGTCAGAACTGCTCCGGGGCCTCCCGCGAGGTTTCCGTGGACTCGATTTAACTGAGAGGGAAGTAGAGAATGCAGCAACATATTAAATTTCTCCAAGTGCGGGATAAGCATTACCCGGGTCACACAAGTATTTACTCAGTATCAGTCATTCTGCCCATACGTTGCCAAAATGTTTCAGATAATCAACAAATAAAAATAGTTTTATCACTACATGTAGAGAGTACCTTCCCAACAAACCTCTTCTCCCACATAAAATACCACGTAGATAACATGTTTAAAAATGCAAGGTTGTCTTTTCCCAACAACTACATATGCAATGGCACAAGCCCAGTACCAACCTCATGCTGAGAGGGAACAATAATTCTCAAGGGTACACACCACCTTTTAAACACATTAATTTTTTTTTTAAGCAGATCACGGCTGGTTGAAAGAAAAAAAAATCCTTCTTTTTGAGTGCCATCCATCTGCACTGCTAAGGGAGAGGTCAAGAGAGCAAGACCAACAGGAGGCTGATACAAGACAATTTATTAAAAACTGGTTTTAGCTTTGAAGCACAGTTAATACTTGGCATTGACTTGGAGCCATCAAGCACAAGACTTGATTACTCACCTTGACCAATGCATTTCACTGCACCCTCACCAAGCCCAGCTATTTCAGTTCTGGATCCTCCCTTGCGCTAACAAGGCGCTCCACCACAGTTTGCTGTTGAGGCCAAGCCGAGCAAATTATTATGGTGGAAGAGCAGAGTGCTCTGGTGAGAGCATTTATTGACAATAAAGCAACAAGTCTACTGAAAGATACTGAAATAGCCAAACCAGTTTCAGACCGTTACTGTTACATAGCTGCCTCTCCAGAACAATGACATGAGGTTTCAAATAGTGGTTTCATCAGTATAACTCTTTTACTCAAAGTTTCCCTGTTCCTTTACAGATGAGACAGAGAAAATCCAAAACTAACTGCATTGAATCTAAAGACTGGTGTGGCTTTTATGGCGGATGAAATCTGGTGGAACAAACAGGAGAGGCACAGCAAAACTATCACAAAAGAAAACAGAAAGTCAACACCCAGTCCTGCAACTTGAACTTACCTGTGGGGGACCTGGTGGGACTTCGTACTTTGACTTCTTCATCTGAACCAAAACCTAAAAACTGTTCATCCTGCAATGAGAAAGAGGATGGAAGTTTGAGGATGTGGGTATTAATGTTGAAATGAACTCTGCTGTGACTGAAGCACAAAAGGATTCTAGAGGATTTTCCTTCCCCAAAAAAGAGACTGGCATTTGCTCTTCTAACAAACAATTGCTAAAAAAGAAATAAAACTTTTATATACACATATACAGCAACTACACCTTACAGCTGTGGAACAATCAAAAAGAGCTACAAGAAGACAAAGGACAAATATATACAGGAACAAACCCTTAATGCATAAAATCTGATGCTCATATCAAACAACAAAGCTTTCCTCCTGTAAGCTATTATTAAAACCACCCTAAAGACACACTCCAGAAAAAGAAACACTTCTGTGTGTATTATTCTAGCACAAATGTAGCCCAACTTCCTGCAAACTTATGTAAATCCTCTCTTTTTAATTCACTGATGAAAACCTGACCTGCTGTGAAGCTCTTCCCTCTGAAAGAGGCATGAGGTTAAAGGCTCGCTGCCTACATTGAGGCAGGTGTGTCAGGGAGTCTGTAAGTGTCAATCCAGTTCATCTGCCACCCAAATGTGTGGTGACATCTTCTTGTTTATATGTCATTCCACCTTTCCTAATCCATTTTCACTTCAAGTATTTATGTTGGCCAGTCTTAACTTCACCATGTACTTTGGAAACAGAGATGCCACTTGTTGCTTTTCCTTTCAAAGCACTGTGCGATATGGTCACTAAGCTCTGAGAAGGGCAAGGCACTGCAAGAACAGCATCCTGCAAGTGAAAAGGGACAAGACTGTTAAAGGACAAGGTGAGCTGCACAAAGAAGTAACACCATTTCTTTGTGTTCTGCCACATCTTTTTTACATGGAATTCCTACTTCATCTACTTACAGGGAAGATCAGGAAGAGCATCTCAGCTACTGACACTGCAGTCTGGTAGACCCACACCTGTGTCTACAGGAGAGTCACGATGTGATGAAAAGCATCAAGGCTTTAGACCGAAGTATTTCTCAAAATTTTCTGCCTGGTTTGTGTCTGGTGAGCCCCAGTGTAAACAATTCAAACACAGTATGCTCTGACCAGGTGGACATCCAGGTTCTCAGTGCACATAATGCTCTGGCCAGTTAAATACAACACGTACCCCCTTGGGCTGCAGTTAATCCCTGTAAGCCATCACCAGCACATACACCTGCTGGAGCGGGGGGTGGTCCTGCCCCTCCTCACATCCCTGCTGCCTATCTTCGCTTTGCACTTGCAGCAGAGACGACAAGAAAACCAGAAAAAGCAATGATAAAGCAGCATAAAAGAAATAAAATGATGCCAGAAGACATTGCTTCTGCCTGAGGCACCGTGCATCACACAGAACTCCTGAAGACCATTCCCAGAAAGGGAGAAGCTACTGCTTCTGAACTTCAGTCCTTCAGCACTGCAACCGGAGCAAGAGCAGCTGTGGGAGTGCCCAGCTGCCTGCTCCGAGCACTGCGGATACACGCCCGCCCGTCATGCCTGCCTGCCGCTCCAGAGCACGTGGGCTACAGCAGGATGTAAACACTGCTGTGCGAGCAGCACTGCCTTTGTGGGCGTGGGCAGGGAAGGGGTCCCCAGCCTTGACAGAGGGAGAGGCTGTCAGCAAAGACAGGTGGGCTGAAACCCAGAGAAGGCACAGAGAAATAACAAGTACCTAAGAACAGTCAGGTTTAGAAACGCTAAGGGATCAGCTGCTCACCCTGTGCAATTTCCTGACTTGCAATGGCCTCCAAGTTCCTGTGGCTGCTACAGATCTTTTCTTCATTTTGTTACTCTGGGTCCTCCAGTCATTATTACTTTATCTCTAGATACTAAACTAGTACCTGCCATATTTTTGACAATCACCTGTCATAATCCATGATTAGAACTCGCATTATTTTCAAACTGAGCTCTGTTATCTTACTTTTCCAATGGGATACATTAATTCTGGCTTTGGCCCAACAGCTTGGGAAGGACAATTTTTTCCATTTCTTACCAAGCAGTCACCAGAAGTGTCTACAGCAAAAAGGCTCCTTCCACAAAATGGTCACTTTTGCTTCATTTACAACCATAAGTAATATGACCAATATGTCACTTGTGTTTGTTCGGTGACATTCCTGAGTGTATTGGTGACCTCAAAACGGTTGCTGTCGCTACCTGAGAAGGCAACCCTGTGACCTGTCAGAGAAGATCAAGAAAGCCACTAAGTACCACTAAGCATGTGCCAGGCTAAACCATCCAGTTGGCCATCACATGCCAAAATGCATCTTTGAGGCAAACTAGGCAGAACAGCCTCCTTCCAGTTTTTCAGAAATGACTATAAAACATGACAGATGGAGAGTGATTAAAAACCATAAAGATTTTGAACATGGCCTCATTTACCTGAAAAATAATAATGCAGTGCAAAAAAGGCCACTCAGGATTATAAATTAAAGGATGAGGGAAGGCTTGCCTCGTGCCAGATATGAAGACTAACCAAGCAAACACGGGATGATCTCCCTGTGGGCTGCAGAGCTTCCACGTACATCTCCTACTCAAACATTACACTATCCCAACTGAGTTCAACCTCAGAGTTGTGTGTAGATGAAGAAGGACTTTTCCTGAAGTAACCCAGCTACTAAAGAACAGAGAAGTTGCAAGCAAATATCTATCACAATGCTCTTGAGCAATATTACTTTTCAAAGAATTTCCAATTAAAGATCTCAGAGGAAAATCCACCTTCAAAGAAGAAACTATCCTGCAGGCACTAACTGATGTTCTGATCTCTGAGGAATAACAGCATAAACCATACCACTATGGATCTGTGAAGCTGCATGAGACTGTCACCAGCACTAAACCAGCAATGCAAATGCTCCAATCAGCATCTGAAAAATTCTGTTTTACAACAGAGTCACCTGACCAATGCTGTACTTCCCATTCCCCATCCTGGGCTTGGCCCCAGTTAGACACCACCTCACTTTCTTGGAAAGGGACAAGCTATTTTTAGAAGCTCATTCAGATGCCTGCTTAATGACTGCAGCACAGTATCTACCAGACTCCTCTGCTTTCAGCAGAGTAAACACCCTTGGAGGCTGGCAGTTAGTAACCCCAAGACAAACACCGGGTGTTGGGAGCAGAGTGGAGTCCGCCAGGAATTCAGGGAGATGCTTCCCAAGCCATTACTTGTGATGCAACTTCACTAACAAACAGCTGAGCACTTGGGGTGACCGTTATGCACCAACTCAGATGAGCGGACATTCGTCCTTTCATTGTTTAATTCAACGAAAGCTCTGACCAGGAGCGACACACAGACTTTGCTGGGGCTGCACCTTGGAGCAGCACTGACCTACAGAGAACATCCCAAGAGCACAGAACAGTTCCTGACCTGGTCACCTTCACACGACAACCCCCAAACTACACCACTGCAGCTGTACCCTCAGGTATCATCCATGGCAATACAATGGTCATTAGGGCTGCAGCTTCCAGAGTCCAGGTTTTTTTAGAATTAGAAAGAATATATTGCTCTTTATGGGGCTGAGGCTCAGGGCAGGTCTGTTACAACTGTGTTACTGAGCACACAGATTTGTTTAGCCAGAGTCCCAGTTCCATCCTGGATGAGAAATTATGATTTATGCTTTCCAATCTGAATACAAAGGAATGCTTATTAGAACACCCGAAACACTCTCATTCTGGTCACAATGAGCTTTCAATAATACCACTTCCAGGGAAGAGGGTCAGTCAAACCACTGCCTAGAAAGATCCAGCTTGCACATGGTGAGAGAAAAGCTCTAGAGCTGCTGTATGGACGCATCAAAAAAATCTTTTGGGGTGGTAAACTCACCTTTCACTCCTAAACATATATTTCCTAAAGCAACAGTACTAAAGTCAAACTGTGCTCTGTAGCTCAGCTTGGGGGGAACAGCTAACCCTGCGCTGGGAATTTTGTGGTATCCCTGAGAAGTGATGAACCACTGACTTAAGGAGTTACCCACTCTCTTCCCTCGTCTCCTCCAACATGGTGCTGTTCAGCACTCTGATGCCAATACAGAAGTGCATGGTCAATCACTGTTGCAAGTCTGTCCCAGAAGCTATTCAGCTGAAGAAAGTGCAGTGCCCAAAAGCCCCTGGAACAAACTAATCAGTGCACTGCTACTGCTCTGAAATTGCCTTGCCTGCCCACTGCTGGTGCCAGTGGTACGAGCCATATAACTTTTCATTGGAAAACAGCTTCCCAAACTCCTAACCAGCTTCCCAAAACCACTCCTCTGAGGGTCTGGAGCACTGCAGAAAGCTCACCAAACCACAGAAACGGAAACATCACCAAGATGGTTAAAACATACTTTTATTTTCACACGTCTGACAAAGCAGCACCCAAAATCTTCAGGAAGGGAAAGTGCGTGAAGGAGCCTCCATCTCTGGGACCATGATCTGCATCATCCTCACCACGTGCCTCTTATTAGATATCAACACCTGCAGCAGTCCCCTCCCCGTTCACGTGCAGTGACCACCTTACCCACAACAGGAAAGGCTCTACAGCTCCAACTCACACATTAAACACTCAAGCAGTTTGACAGCGACCATTCAACCTAACACTAGGAGAGGAAATTTGGAGACAAACAGAAGAAATTATCTGTACTTCCAGCTCAGGCATGACTCTGGTGGCAGTATGGAAGCTACTCCTTATCCACAGGACATGGATCTAGTACCATTTCCAAATGTGCCAGCCATCGGTGAACATCCACAACTCCAACATTCACCTCATAAAACATTACACCCCATGTATAATTACAGCAGTGCTACCAGGGACACCACCATCACCACCGCATCCCACTGCCAAACTCAAGCTCCTCCAACTTTCAGCCAATACAGATTTATGGAGGTAACTGTCAGCATGCATCCAGCACACTCTAAACTTTTATGTCCCAAAGCTTCAATCCCACTTCAGGGATGGACAGGGAGCTCTAAACTGACAGGCAGAGCAGATGTTTAACAAGTACGTTTATGCTACTTTTATACCAAATATTGACATAATGAATCAAGAAAACGCAACCAAACTTTTCTTATTCCTACAGTGCCACTCACACCAAGCTGAAAGGTCAGCACACAGTACAAACACTACTGTTCAACCAGTTACAGCTTCACTGTGCGAAAAGTCCCCCCAGCAATTCTTGTGGTGTTAAAATCAAGTATCAGAACATGCCTCCTTTAATGTGAGCTGGTTTCGAGATAACTCAGCGCAACACTGAGCTGCAGCAGAAGACAAAGGCTTTTACAAAGTGACCTGAATCTGAGGAGGATGCCCTGACACTCCAGAATTCAGGTACCTTTTAAATGAGAAATGCAGTCTGCTACGTACTACGAACCTGCCAACGAGACAAGGGAAAGACTTGAGTCTAATACTTGTTCTGGACAACATTTCTCCCAATTTCAACAGGTACCTACACAAGTGCATACAAGAATGAGGTAGAAAAGAAATAAGCATGCAGAGCAGAAATTGTACATAAAAAGGTAACACAGCTTCTTCCTGTGATTGCCACTGGCTCCTGACCTCAAAGCAACTGCTCAGAGTTTATTCCTGATGAGGAATGCCAACTCGGTTGAAGATTGTAACTGGCTTGGTTCAGGAAGGACCCTCAACCTTGTGGAACAGCACGAGCACCAGGCAGTTACTGAGAGGACATGGTGAGCCCTAATATGAAGGAGTCTCCTGGAAGCCCTCTTGTAGAAGAACACCTCCCTCAGAGCAGCTGCCACATGGGCACCAGAAACTGCACCGTTGCTGCACTGCACACAGCTGCCCTCTCCTCTGGAGAGACCACAGGCAGCACCCGTGTGCTGCCTTCCTACATCTGCTAGAGCTCCTTTCAGACCCTCACCCCCAACTCACAGAAAACTTCTACTGCAGGATGGTAAAGCAGCCTCTGGTGACTGTAATCTTCACTAGGACTATGATGAGAGCACAAGGCACTAGCCAGGAGAACTATGTCCTTTGATGCAAAAGTGTTTTGTTTCTGAAGCATCATCAAAGGAAAGCAACCAACTGGGTGAGTTTGTGAGTTGTGAGGATTCTCTCTGAGTGTGCCCAAGAGCCACCAGCATGCTGCCAACCCAGAGTGAGGGAAAACACCTGGGGTCTGTCCCTGCCTGGCTCATGAGGTGTCTGAGAAAACTCAACCTACAAACACCAAGCCACAAATCAACGTTTATCGTTACTTTCTACTGAATGCAATGTTATTAGAGAGAAGCTTTTAGCAGATAAATAGAAAAGTGATGTAATAAGTAGAAGTCTGAAAATCCAGGAGACCCTCTGTTAATCAGCTGCCACACTTGGAATGCATTCAAGCTATTTTATTTTAAAGCAAAAATACCCTAAAGGCCAAACTCAAAAAGATCTCAAAGATGTTTTAGGGCTTTTTTGAGATGCAAAGATATACTTTAAGACAACTGGAATTAAACAACAAACCACAGCCCAATGTCATCTTAGGAAAAAAAAAAAAGAGAGAGAGAGAAAAAGGAAAGAAACAAAGCAACTTGCCTCCCCCAACATGAAAAACCTCCCAGATTGTTAACTCTGTGGCCAGCTTGGTTAGCCAGATCTCAGTCATTTCTGTCCCTGAACTAGCACTGGTGAGGTATTAACTGCTTCCCAGAGGACTCCGTGAATTCCATCAAGCCATGTTTTGCAAACAGCAAAAAAGAGAAGTGTCCCAAAGTGCAGCCCCTGAGATGATGGTGTTAATGAGAGCAGTGTGACTCACACCCCAAAGTCTGCACAGGTGAGGGCAGGAGTGTCCCCATGCTCAGCTCTGTGTGTGCAAACACAACCTGATTCCTCCAGCACCGTGGCCCACGGGAGCTGCCACTCTGCAGACAAGGAATTCCTCCAGCTCAGCCATGAGTGAAGAGCTCCACTTCAAGGCACCCAGCAGAAAACGCCAAGACCAGGCCAGAAAGACACAGGAAAACTGTATTTTCATGTGCATTTTAATAAACTCTGCTATGGCCAGCGATGGGAAAGGAAAACAACTGCTCTTCATATCGGTAAAATACAAAGATATGTCCACCTACCCTACAGCTGACAACCTGCCTGGAGAAGAGGAGGCAGAAGTGGCCCTTCAAAATTCAATAAAGCCCTCCTGGTACAAAGGACCTGGGGAATTCTCTTGTCGGCGCAAGGATGCTGCTAATGAGCGATGCAAAAGAACTGGGGGAAAGGAACGCTGCAGCTCGTAGTAACACACCCCCATCATGTCTTCCCTATTCTGTCAATAGGTGGGTTGTTGTCGCACTCCCACTCCGGCTGCCTCAGAAATGCTTAAAAAAAATAAAAACGAAGGCAGGAAGAAGAGCAACTGAAAAAAAAAAAAAAAAAAAAAAA
>VXBT01000669.1:267513-281591 GCA_013400235.1 Oriolus oriolus
CGGGGCCGGGCCGGGCCGGATCCTCGGGTTCGAGACCGCTCCCGCCCCGGGACCACCCTGGTCCCTGCACCAAGCCCGAAAAAGCTTTTCTACAGCTCCCGGCACTGCCAGACCTCCACCACCAGCTGTAAGATGATCTCTATGTTTAATTTCCAACGCCCGCCATTCCCAGCGCTCACTGGGGAAGTAAACCCTGCTGCATCCCTGGCACATACAAGTTGGCAAAACGTCCCCCTCCTGTTCATCCCCCCATCCCACTCTGGGAGCGGCTGGAGGCATTGCTTTCACCAAGTGAATGATGGTTACAGTTTAAACACAGAACAGAGGGAGGCATTTGGTGTTGCTGGAAAAGAACGTGGCCAACACAAAGAGCAGGTAACAGAGGGCCAGGGCACCACATAATGAAGAGGCTGTGTTCTTCCCCCGAGGCTCAGGCTCAAAGCTGTAGTGCAGCGGAAAGTCTTAGTATTAAAGAGTGAGTCTTGAAAGGAAAAGAGAGAACAAGGGCTAGTAGGGAAGATCCGAGAAGAGACTCCAAAGGTGGTGGCAATGCACTAAATGTGGTCGTCATTAGGGTGGCAGCTCCAGCCATTACCCCTGCATGGCTGTGATCACAGGAGGTTTGGAGATGAGATCCTGTTCTTTAATTCAGCGTGTCCTCCAGCTCCTCCTCCTTCTGCTTTTTCCTCTCTGCAAGCCATCGCTGGATCTTCTCTTTTAGCTCTGTGTTTGGTCTGATCTGGTCCATAGTGAGGGGACTCCGATTGAAAGGATCTGTCTGATCACTGAAAAAAAAACCATCAAGGAGATTACTTGGACACTCCTGGTGATAGAGATTAAAAAAAAAAAAAAAAAGAGAGAGGCCAGGAAGAGTCATTTGGTATATGAAATAGATCCCCAAAAGTATCAAGGTATGAAGGCTGTGCTGCACACCTGAGGAGGTGTCGGGCTATAGTTGATCGGTCCACAGTGACACGGGAGGAGGGCAGGATCACGGGGTCTGACATCAGAGTGCTCATGATTGGATCCAGGAATTCATCACAGGCATCCGCATATGTCTCCTCTTCCTGCTGCTGACGGTCTGCAAGAGACTAGAGAGCACACCTGGCTTTGAGAGATTCAGCCTCCCTGTTCTTTAAAAACCAGGGAGTATTCACAGGTCCGTGCAGGCAGGGAACCCTCCCAGCTGCCCCACTTGGACCTTGGACAAAGCTCCACTCCCAGAAATCCACCTCCACAGCAAAGATGCAGCAATACACAGAGGGCAAATGACACAGGGAACCAGCTCCATCTTTTTTTGTATGTTAAATTCCCTCCAATGCTCACCTTGATCCTCTCAGCCAGGTTACTAAAAGACACTATCATGTTGCCAGGCTTGTTGATCTTCTTCAGAACCCGCACGGTCTGGGCAAAGAGCGTCGGTGAGTAGGAGCGGCCGTCCTTGGGGACTGTGGCACAGAAGTTTTCTTCATCCCTGCACCACAGGTTACGCGAGAGAAAAGGTTTAAGAATCCCCATTTATCAGGGCTGCAAAACAGTCCCCACAGCAGCCACATTCCCATAGCAAGGAACTCAAAGCTAAAGAAAAGCTTGAGTGTAACTAAGCATTTCTCCCCCAGTATCACCAAGATGGCTCCTGCCACCGACAGGCTCACTCCCCTTGTCACCTACCCAAGGTTTAGGTAGATGGTGCAGATGTCAGACACGAGCTGCTGTGGCTTGAAGTCAAACTCACTGAAATCCTTCACTTTCAAAGCTCCCATTTTAGGCCCAACCAGGTGTTGCAGGAAGTAGTTGAGCATGGAGATGATGCGCTCAGCAAGGAAAGGATGCACAAACAGGGACTTGATTTCTGGAAAGGAAAACAACAGTTTGCAGAGATTCACGGCAATTCCATCCTGATTTGACCACACTGAAACCAAGTTCCTGCCTGCTCACTCCCTGGCAGGGCTCTTCTCTAGGTCCTGGCAGGTAGGAGGGGCCGTTTTACACACCTGAAGTCAGGAAAGCCAGAGTGCCAATGGTTTCATTGGACATGATGTTGTGGAAACGCGCCAGCTGACCAAACATCTGCAGGCTGGACTCCTTCTCACGGCGAGCCTCCGGGGACAGGCTGTCCCACTCGCCTCGGTCCTTCTCGATCTGCTGAACTTTGATCTTGCTGAGGTACTGCAAGACAGAACACACGGACTGTTTGGTTGGATGGCAACACCAAGGAGGTCCAGAAATGCTCAAAACCAGTTGGGCAACATCGATATCACCCATCTTATCTGCCCTAGCAGTCAGTTCTCTGGTAGGTAATAGCTCCCAAAAAAAGTCCTTTCTAACAGCAACAGCAGCTCTGAAAGGAGTGGAGGGACACTGAACACACACCAGGGACATGAGGGCACCTGGAATTCCCTTGTGATTGCAAAGGAGAACTGCCTAGAGACAAAAAGCCCTTATTAGGATAAAACACTTGCAGAAAGGCTAAGGGAATTTGAGAATCAAAACCCACAATGATTGTTTAAAGCCTGAGTGTATGCAGACTGGCAACAGGCAGATTTCCCAGCATGCTTCCTGTTGGATCTGAAAAAGCCCTTTTGCTCCTCTTGGTTCTGAGCTGCCTCCCGAACCCAAAGGAAGGAAGGGTAACCCGCAGACAGGGCCCCAGACCTCCTGCCTTCACCCCTTCTCTCAGGGCGTTGGCCACACCATCTTGGGATTGCTTCCTGCATAGTACCTGCTGCAGAGATTCACCAGGCAGGGCCAGGCAAGCTGTTCTGGAGGTCAGTATCACACCAGGAAAACGAGAACTTGTTTATGTGATGCTGATGGAACACGAGCTCAGCCCTACCTGTATGGCTTCATCCAACAGGAAAATGGCATCGTTCATGAGCAGGTTAAGGAAGCGCAAGAAGAGAGGGGGATTCATTGCCTCCAGGTTCTCTGAGGCATAATCAGCCAGAGCCTGCAAGGAGAGGGAGAACAGTGAACTCTGCAGCACAGTCCCAATGGCAGGACGTGGACCCATGTGCTCCATGCAGAGCTGCACACTCACATGGGCACACTCAAACTTGCACCTCTTGCCTCACCTTTATGCTGTCCCGGTAGGAATCAGTGTCCCACATGTACCTCAGGATGGGATACATGGGACGGCGGTAGTTAAACTTCTGTTCAAACTGGTGCGGGTCACCTGGGCACAAGCCAAAGAGCCTTTCAAGTGGACAGTCCAGTCCCCCACAGGTGCTACACAGGGAACACAACTCTTCTGTTCCGCGCTTACCTGTAAACTCGATATCCACAAAGACTTTGATGAGCGCCTCGGCCAGGTGGGCAGCATGTTGGTAAGAGCAGAACACTCGCTTGCGATGAAACACACTCGAGACGAGTGGGTTCTGAGCCTGATCCAAGTGAGGCATCACAGCTTCCAACACTTCAGCCAGCTTGGCTCGCAGGTGAGGATTTTTCATCCTGCAAGAGAAAATAGAAAGCAAATCCAGGATGGCATGAGGGCCATCGTGCAGAATGGAGCTGTTCAGAAATCACTCCAGGAGCTGTGCCCATCCACGCTCGAGTGCCGGATTGCTGCAGACCATCCATAAAGCCAGCCCTGGGTCAGCACTCCCTTGCACGCACTCAATGCTGCAGTGAAATCTCAGGCAGAGGCCAGAGAGTGTGGGAACAGCCAAGCTGCTGCTCTCACCCCTCCCACAGCATCTCTCCCACTCACAGCCCAATGCCTGCTTGTCAGCTGGAGCTCCTGAGCAAACCCCACCAGCTGTCCCAGCTGTTTTCCTACTGCCCATGGACCTGCTTCCTTTTTGCCCTGCAAATCTAAGTCCTTTGCCTGCTGCATCTGCTGTCCAGCACCAAGCACTGAGGTCAGAGTATACCTCTGCTGCACCTGTGGGGCAGAAGCCAAACCACCTGCCCCTGGTGATGCTGTAGGGGACTGCCAGGAAGAACTACAGCCTCCATCTCCCGGGGACAGCGGGAACAATGAGAGCTGCCTACCACGGAAAATCTCCATCTGCTGCTGCTGCTGTCAGGAGCTCACTGCATTTACACACGTAAGTGTAAATGAACAAACAGCAGAAATGCAGAAAGCAGGGCGATGTCTTATCAGGAAGATCGACAGAACTACTCAGTTCTGTTCAGTGGACATTATAGAGACACTCCCAACAGATCAAGCCCAGGAGCTCCTTTTAGCAAGTACAAAATGGCTGTAGCTGATGAGGTTTCTGCATCATACAGCCAAACACATATTTAAGCACCAAATCCCATTTGAATGTTGCACAAAGCCTGTGGCCTCCAGGCAGGCCTTTGTTCCCTTTGTGCCTCCTGCAGGCAGATTTCAGCTGTTCCAAAAAGATCAACCTGCTCGCAGCTGCACAAACCAAGCCTCAAGACAGCTCAGCAATCTCTACTTGCTTGGTCACCCCGGGTGTTCTGCAACAAGTGCCCAGGGCTGCACCTACCTCTCCACATCACCCATGAAAACAGTAACAAAGTGAAGGATGTGCTCCAGGGAATCAGCAGAAGTCTCCAAGATATCATCAGCAAAACGCCGCAGGAAAATGAAGAAGTCACCCAAATTATCGGCAAAGAATTCTGCAAACAGAGATTGTAGCTGAGCTCCTCCCCAGGCAGCTCACCTTGCCCTTTTCCAGCCTCCACTCTCCCCTCACCACCCTGATGCTGTTCAAGTATTGGCAATTAACAAGCTGCATTAGAACCTGCCATGGAGAAGGATGCCTAGCCTGATGGCACGAGTTAACACCCGGGGTTCACTTCCCGTCTCCCCTCCCAGAAGTCAGGTCACTTATGGGGTGAATCCAGCATCTGTCTGCTGATCACACACGGTTACACAACCTCCAAGGGAAGAATCCTGAACCAGACCCCAGAAGAAAGAGTTTACACATAGAGAAAACAGTAAATCAGTGTAGAATTTGCCACTTGTAATGACCTTTTAAAAGGTCAGCAGCTTCACTACCCTAAGTATGGCCCCTCAAACAGCCCCAAATTTTCTACAAGTGATCCTCTTCAGAGAGAATATTCTGCACCATGTAGCGATAGCGCCGTGTCCTGCCCTGGCCAGGGAAGCACTTGCTCAGGCAGCTCTGCCTGTGCTCATGTATGACAGGTGTTGGCACAGACCCCCAGCAGGACCCGGGGCTTCACCTGGCACGTATGCCAGTGCGCTGTGCTCCACCTCCGGCAGGGGGAAGGTCAGCTCCAGTGGCTCCGTCCCGTGGTTCCCCACAGCCAGCTGCACCAGCAGCACTGCCATGGACACCTGCAGATTCAGGCAGTTTTGCAGCATCTGTGGTTCTGTCATTGCTGTCTTGGTGGAGAGATAGATGGTCATCAGGCGCTCAAACTGCTCCCTGAGGCTGTCAGCAGCGGGGCTGGAGCTCTGCTGAGCTTCTCGCCATGCCACTTGCAGGCGGTGAAGGCTTTGGTTTATCTTTACCATCTGGTCGTGCAACCTGCTCGGGAAAGGAGGCAAGGAGGGGCTGAGGAGACAGACAGACAGACATCCTGCCTCACCAGTGCAGAAGCTGGTAAGGGACTGTTTGTGCCGGTGGATTCAGATAATTTCTCGTGGGTACCCTGTCTGGGGCTCCAGCAATGGGAAGCCTTGGGGAAAGGCTTGCCAGGACCTGGAAGGATATGAGACCCTGTGAGGGACCATGGCACCTGCAGAGTGGCCTGGGGACATGGCAGAGCCCTCTGCAGCACCGAGCTCCCTTGGGTCACTGAGGTCAGGGATCCAGCACGGCCCAGAGATGCCTGCAAGGTGATACTTCAGTTTCCCAGCAACAAGCCATTTGCATAATAACTTTTTTGTCAATGTCTATATTTAGAGAATAAACCAGAAGGAGACTCTGCTTGGATCAGCCATGACCTCACAGTATCCAGGCAACGATTTGCAGAGGGAAGCCGTGCAAAACAGAGTGTTTTGGTGTCCAGAAAATCCTCTCCTAGAAGCCGACACCTGCCTCACATTCCTGCTTCACATATAGCCCAGCTATCAGGGCGTTTAGGTCACTCCCAGTGGGCAGGTGCTCTGCCACCTGGATGCTCTCTAGTAGTGAAGGGAGGTGCCAGTGGCCCCTGCCCCAAGGAGAGGGGGGAATGGAGCAACCCACAAATACCCAGCATTTGGCTACTGGTGTCTATAAATAACGTGGAGCCTGTCAGACTCCTTTATTAGGATAAAACACTTGCAGAAAGGCTAAGGGAATTTGAGAATCAAAACCCACAATGATTGTTTAAAGCCTGAGTGTATGCAGATTAGCAAAAATGTGAGCAAAATTTCTTCCTGCAGTCAGTCAGGCTGAAGTTCAGGCAGCAGCTCAGCTGGCCACTCTGTGTTCAGAGTATTTACTGAAATTTCCACAGCTGCACATGGGTGGAAAACACGCACAGGGGAGCTGAGAGCAGGTACCTGTGAAACCCCAAGTGCAGGGTGTACTGCGTGAGCACCAGGTTTTCCGTCACCAGGTTGTAGCTGTTCGCAGACTGCGGCTCTTGCTCACTCAGAGCAGGGATCAAACACGTTTCTTTTTCCAAACCTGTAAGGAAAAGCATCTCTGCATCAGGTCTTACCCAGCAGTGCTGTTGAGGAGAGGGCTTGAGGGTCCTTCCTGAGGACACAAAAGGGCTCCTGGGGATGCTGGCAGTGTTTTATTTGTATTCAGCTCTCTTCTTGCTCCTCTCTAGTCGCACCTCTAATTCTCCTCTAACCCTAATGGCACCCACTGAGAGGGCACTACTGGGTAAAGTGGGGACCTGAGGAGATCCCCTTTCCCATTCCCTTACTCCCCAATGTTTAGGTGTACCTTTCATGTGTACATTCTTGCTCCTCCTCTCCTCTTCGTTCAGCTCCTTCAGGGCACAGTAGGTAGGGTTGAAGGTTAGCAGCTTTGGAGATCTGGGTTTGCAGAAGGGCTGGCACAGCTTCAGGAGGGCAGCCCCCAGGTTTAGGAAGAAGGCATCTGAGGCGTACATCTGGAAGAAAATCTCCGGCATCTGGTTAGCCCAAATTTTGGTGCGGCCCGCATTTGCATGGAGGCAGTTTCCCAGCCAGGAGAGAATCCTGTGCTTCGTCTCTGGTGACAGCTGCAACAGGTTCTTCAGCATCTGGTAGATCTTCTCATGGAACTGAGCCATGAACTGTTACAGGAAACAGAACACAGCTGAATGAGTCCTTGGGGGTTGTTCTTTTGCCTCCCTGATATTACTGCTATCAGACCCTTTCTGGATCCAGACCATGTCCTGCTCCTCACAACAGCCCTGTGAATCCCCCATCTCACACACAGGTGTTACAAAAGCAGGTCAGATCCTGGGGCTGTCAGCAAAGAACAATTAGGGATGTCCTCAAAAGCACAGTTGAGAGCAATTTGTTCCCATATGGAGTAAATCCAAAATTCTTTGCCTATTTTGGCAGCCTGAAAGAACCCCTGAGTGTGAAGGACCCTCTCAAGGATCACCTCTGCACCCCAGTTCACTCCTGTATTTATATCATGCATCCTCATGTTTCACTCCTGACCTACTGGAACGTTCCTAGTGCTGTTCCTCTGAAGATGACATTTACTTGCAGAATGAGAGAGAATGTTGCCTGTCACTTTCTCAGTTGGGAAATCAATTAGTGTTTTAATTACAGGACAGGTACTGAAAGCTATTCCCTGGTGATTGCAACACCTGAGGTAGATGATCTCCACTTAGCACCTCAAGTTACTGATGTCCGTTCCACCAGTACCACCCAACCTTTTTCCCAAAGCTCGGGCAACTTTGACAAGACACAAAGACTTGGGTTACAACCACCCAAGGCAGCTGGCAAAACCGTTCCCATGTCCCAGCTGGAGAATTCAAAGCAGTTTTGGGATGTGCCTAGCTCCAAGCCAGGCTATTCCTGAACCAGTGGTGAACTCAAGCCCCGATACCATGTCTTGAACCCTTCAGGCGATGAGAGACCACTAAATACTGCAGGAAGCAGAACAGCCCCGCCTCTCCCACCTGATGGATGTTGGACTCCTGTACTTTAATCTCCTGTGGGCTGGATCGGGATGGATTCAGAAAGTAGCCATGATTCTCCACCACGCCAGGGGTCTTCAACAAACAGGAGATATTTAAAATGGCACCAAGCAAAGTCTTCTGGTACATCTGCCCATTGCTGGGATCCTTGGGCTGGATGTAGCCTGCAAAAACCTGGGGAATACATCAGGACATGGTGACCATTGTCCAAAATCCCAGAAAAAAACCCAAAATACTGATGGGTTTGTGACAGGCTACGAGAAAGGAGGGGAGGGGTACAAGTACACACATCAGGTGTTGTTACACCACACTGCTGGTTTGGCCTCTGCAGATCAGGTCTCGTAAATGTGCCTCTGCGAAAAGCTCCTGCCTAAGCCAAGGTACCCACCTTTGCTATGTCCTTCTGCTTTGTGAAGTAGAGGAGCACATCGAGGTATGTGTACAGCAGGATCTGACAGAGGTCCAGGTCCTTGATTCTCCCCAGCAGAATGTCAAACATGGGAACCATAACCTCCCCAAACGTCCGCACCTCCTCATCCATCGTTAAGGCTTCTATGACCTCCTCAAGAAACTCGGTCATGTCTTCAAACTCTGGCAGGCGACACAAGGCTGTTACTCACAGTGCTCCGACAGCCAAACCAACCCAAACACAACCCCCTCTTTCGGCAGCGAGGGGAGCCAAAGCTTCACCCAACTCCACAACGCTCCAGGGCAGCCTGACAGCGCTGAGGCAGCGGCACAACCCGGCCACACTTACGTGCCCCTCTCAGTGTCTCCAACATCAGGTCCACCAGCTGCTCATACACGTTCTGGTTGACGTAGATCTCTGGGGTGAGAAGGACGGTACGAGTGTTCGACACCGTCAGGTTGCGGCAGCGCACTGCGAAGGGCAGAAGATTCTCGGGGACCTTGGTTATCTGTGCAAGGAGAACAAGGCAGTGTAGCGGCCCCGGTCACCACAACTTTAGCTCGGTCACTCCAGAGCGCAGAGCCGGGTGACAGAGCTGCCTCCCTGCTCAGCAACCTGTGCCCACCTCTTCCCGTGCCCTGCGGAAGCAGGCATAGAGGTAGCGCAGGATCTGCTTCTCCCCAGCATCACGGTCAGCCGAGAGGTTCTGGGTGCTGGCAGAGGTCATGTGGATCAGGTGGTTCCCGGGCTCCGGCAGCAGCAGGCGGGTGAACAGGGCCTGGGCACCAGCAGAGACGGAGAACAGTGACACAGCCCCAGCACAGAGCTGATCCCTCCAGAGGAGGAAGCTCCACACCACACAGGCTCATTGATTTCTGCTGGGAAGAGTTCTCTCTATCCCTCATTAAGTAACAGAGTGCTGGAGTAAGAACCTTCAGCTGCTTCTGGCCTAAGCAAATCCTCCAGTCTCTCATGGAGTAACAGTACCCCCAACAGAAACCATTTCCACTGAAATCCTCAGCAAGAAAGACTGATACAGCCATAAATGAAGATGACTGCGTGCGTGGACACTGCTGACTGAGTTCTCTTTGGTTTTTGTTCCCTCCCCCACTCACACAGACCTGCAGGGCAGCAAACTCCTGCAGTCTCCAGGAGGAAGGGCTGGATCCCCCAAATTCTACACTTTTCTCAGTCTCACATCCCAAAAATCTCACAGACTTTGCCAGCAAAGCCATGAGTGGCAGCTTCATGCCAGGTTTTGGAAAACGATTTGGGATACATCACATGTACATTCTGAGGAAACAAACTCAATCCTGTGGCCAAAGTCTGCAGATGGACGCAGGCAGGCGTCCCTACCTGCTCCACATTGTCCATGTCCAGCCAGTCCTGGTCATCCAGGTCTGCAGCCATTTCCTCCAGGTAGACACAGCGTGCCGGGATCCCATTCCCACTCTTCATGCTGGGGTCACCTGGGAAGGGCAGAGGGAACTGTCCTACCCACATGGACGGGGAAGCTGCAGGCAGGACCTGCCCCTAGCACAGGCCCAGCCGCTGCACCTGGCACTGCCCCCTCCCAGCTGTTCCCTCCGATGTCACACAACCCCGACACGCAGAGCTGCCCCACTCTGTACCGCACCCCCGCCAACCCGGGGGGTTCCCAGGCTCACTGTTGTCCAGGGTGATGAGGAAGATCCTCTGGATCATGTGGTTGATGTTGAGCTGCTCGCAGAGCTCCCGCTGCGAGCGGAAGGAGCGGCTGATCTCGGCCACCGAATAGTCGCAGTCGTCCAGGCTCTCGGAGACACTGTTGTCGGAGTCATCCTGGCTGATGGACGTCTCCTCGCCTGCATGACAGAGCCCTCAGCGCCTCGGGGGACAGCCCCCGCTCAAGGGGACCGCCTCGCCCCCTGCCCAAGGGCCGGCCCCTGCCCCACGGCCAACCTCGACCCCCCCACCTGTCAGCTGCCGCAGCTGCTGCTGCTTCTGGACGGCGGCGAAGTGCTTGGCGGCAGCAACGGAGCCGAAGAGGGCAGCGAAGGGGTTGCTGGAGATGCTGTTGTTGTTCTCCTGGTCGGTCATCTCCCTTCAGAGCCGCGCCATACGGGGGGGCCGGGTCAAGGCTGTAGGGAGCGGCGCCTTCAGGGCCCGGGCCCGCTCCCCCGGACGCGGCGGGCTCGTCCCGCTCGGTGCGGGGGCTCCGGTCCCAAACTGCTCCCGCCGGCCCCACCTCGGCCGTCGCCGGAGAGCACTGCGCGTCACGGCGTCGCTTAGTAATTGACGTCACCGCAACGCGCCGGAAGCGGAGCCGCGGGAGGCGGAACTGAGAGCGTAAAGGCGGGGAACGGGGCGGCAGCGGCCCCTGGCGGCGCGGAGGGGGAAGGACGCGGGCAGGACACGGGGCAGGAGCGGGGGAACGGGAGCGGGACAGGGAATGGGGCAGGGACAGGAGTCCGGCCCGGCTCGCTGGGACCCGAGCGTGTCCCGTGCTGTGAAACGCGATCGTCTGTGCGATAACCGAGTTTGTGTTTGTTATTCGCCCAGTGACCTGTATTTGAATATTAACGATATGTAAATCGCATGCTTATTATGCAAATCACGATTTTATATCCAATCAATGCGCGTATTGACCCTTATTAACTTTGCACCTACAAACACGTGTTTGCAGCTGCATAAACACAGCAAAACTTGCAGCTTTTTTTTTAAAAAAACCTCCTTTTTCTTGTGCGGGGAGTTTTATGTTTGTAGGGGATTTGGGCTGGGGCTGCAGGGGGGTGTGGTGTAGGGACACCGATGTTTATGTTTATATTACACTCCTCCCCCATCCATCCCTCTGTGCTGGGCTGACGTCGGCCCCAGGGCCCCCTCAGCTGCTCCATCCACCCCTTCTCACCCTTCTCAGTAGGATAGACTTCAGGTGGGGTCAGAAAATACCCTGCCCAAGACTCCATGAGGAGATACAAAGGTAGGTTGATAGAGGAAAAGCAAAGGTGGACAAGGGGGTTAAATCCAAAGGGTTATTCTGCAACCCATGCAACACCCCGAGGCAAAGCTGGCTGGGTGCTGCAGGGAGGGTCCCCAGCACAGCCAGACCCTGAATACACCGATTTTGTTGATTTTTTTCAATCCAGGCCCCTGGCTCAGGCCCGGGTGCTGCCCTGCCTAGTGCTGCAGGTGACTCCAGTGATGTCATTCCTGTAATATTAATTTAATTCTACTATACCGTGTCCAACCTCTCCCAGCACCGGCCTGGTGCAACATTTCCATGCCAGGAGAGTCCTGGGGCAGCATGTCAGGCAGCGAGGGGGGGCCAGTTTGGGGTGTTGAGGAGGGGCATGGGATGGTGCATGACTGAACCCATGGCACTGGGGGGCTCTGGGCTTTGCCTCCTCTTTGCCTAGCCCCCCCAAGGGTTCCCCCAGAACAAACACGGCTGATGGCTTGGGTGGTTTTGTCATGAACAGCCTTTACTTGCCCACTAGTCACGCTTTGTGTTCCTCGTTACAAAAGAACAACTTAACAAAAATAATGCCCTGTGGCTGCAGCTGGGGGAACGTGGGGGGCGAGGGCACAAGGGCTCAGCCCCGCAGAGGAGGGTGGGCTATGGCACTGTTGGCGTGGGGCACCCACGGGCACCAGCCGGGCCGGGGCATGGCCAGGCGGCCCGTCCCACGGTCCTGGAGCGGCTCAGGCAGGGAATTCCCGCTCCGGTGGCTCATCCCGGACGCCCTCAGCCACGCTGCCGGGGACACTCATCCCCACCAGCACGTCCTCGCTGGGTCCTGGCAGCGCGCATGGCTGCAGGAGGTGGTCCCAGTAGAGGCTGAGCGTGGAGTGTTCCTGCTGCTCCAGCTCCTTCAGCTCGTGCAGCTCCTTGGCGCTGGCCGCTGGGGTCTGCACCTCAAAGGTCATCTCGAAGCGGCTGTAGTCCACCTGGAAGGCGCCTTTCTCCAGGGACATGCAGGGCTCAAAGCGGTATCCCCAGAGGATCTCGTCCTCCGTGTAGGAGGTGCGGGCTTGGCACGTCATTCCTGCAGCAAGACAACAGCTGAGCTGTTCCGGGGCACCGCAGCGTGCCCCCTGCTGCCTAACGGGGGCTTCCAGCCCTGCGCCACCCATGGCCCACTGGAGCCAGTTTTGACCCCGAGCATCTGTTGCCCTGACGTCACTCCTGGGCCCAGGCTTGCCCAGCATCTCCAGGACCCCAGGGGAGCCACCCCTCTCCACCCTGACCCCCCCAGATCACTTGCCTGTGGCTTCCACGATGCCCTCGAGGATGATGATGATTTCGAACTGCTCCCGGCGCAGTGACTCGGCCGACATGTCCCAGAAAGGGCTGTGACGGTTGATGACATGGCAGATGATCTGGGGCTCCACCAGGAACAGACGGTCCTCCCCTGTGTCATAGCCCAGGTTCAGTTCCGACTGCTCCAGGGGGATGAATTCCCCCTCGGCCGTCTGACGGGATTTGATTAGCTTTGCCCGGATCTTGGCATCCACCATGTGGCTTTCCCGCAGGTCCCCCACACGAAACATCAGGCAGAGCTTCTCGTCCCGGCGGGAGATGACGCAGTTCTTGCTGAAGATGAGGGTCTGGGCACGCTTCTTGGGCCGGGAGATCTTAACGAACATGCAGCCAACCATCATGGCGTCGATCATGGAGCCGACGATGGACTGTGCTATCAGCAGGATGACGCCCTCGGCACAGTTGGCTGTCACCATCCGGGTGCCATAGCCAATGGTCCGCTGGCTCTCCACTGAGAGGAGCAAGGCGGAGACAAAGCCATCCACGTTCTCGATGCACGCCCGCCACTCGGGATCGCCCTGGTGCCCAACGTCACCCCGCACCCAGGCGTCAAAGAAGTAGATAAAGCCA
This sequence comes from Oriolus oriolus, assembly GCA_013400235.1. Lineage (NCBI taxonomy): Eukaryota > Metazoa > Chordata > Aves > Passeriformes > Corvidae > Oriolus > Oriolus oriolus. Next base: position 280,818 of record VXBT01000669.1, read on the forward strand.
AAGACCACCCAGGTGATGACGTAGCACATCATGAAGACAAAGAGGAACCAGCGGTACTTGAGATCTACAATGGTGGTGAAGATGTCCGAGAGGAACCTCTTCTTGTCCTGGATGTTGCCCAGATTCACCTGGCACTTGCCCAGTTTTGTCACATAGCGCTGCCGCTGCCGCTGCCGCTTGCTAGCCTGGACCATCGGGCTGTCCTCCTCCAGCAGCTTGCAGCGCCGGCTCTGCAGCCCCTCTGGGGCGGGAATGGTGGAGCTGCGGGCCGAGGTCTTGCCGTGTGACGAGTTGGGGACGTTGGTGACGCTCAGTGCGTGCAACGGATAGAAGCGGGCACCTGCCTCTTGTGGGGCAGGCGGTGGGCACCAGGACGGATGGCCACGGTGGTGCTGGGTGGTCAGGCTCCCGCGGCTCGGCAGCAGGGACGGCTCACTGGGGACAAAGCCGCTGTGACGGGGTGCAGATGGATAGTTTGGCATCGGGGCGCTTCTCTTGGCAGTGGTGGCGGCGGCTTGATGGCCGCCGTCCTCCCCCAGAGCCCCAGCGGCGGCCGGGAGATCGGGCTGCGGGGGGGAAAGGAGCCCGTCGGTGAGAAATCACCTCCGACAACAACCGCGAGCACCCGGCGGCATCATGTGCCGAGGATGCCCCAGAGCCTCGGTGCGAGCCATACCTTCTGGGGGAAGGTGCCGTACCGGCTGGTGTCGGTGGGTGGCCGGGGCAGGTAAGCCAGCATGTGCTTGGCCGTGGGGGTCTGCGCCGGGGGGGTGG
>VXBT01000669.1:281688-309747 GCA_013400235.1 Oriolus oriolus
GCGGCCGCGGGGCTCCTCGGGGGCCAGCCAGCCGCCGGCGCCGCCGCTGTTGCGGGCGTAGGGGAGCACCATGGCGGCGCCGGGGCGGCGGCTCAGCCCCGGGCTGGGCGCGAGGTCCTGCCATGGGGGAGACAAAGCGGGAAGTTATTTTGGACACGGAAAGCAGCTTGAGGCTCCGGCCTCTCTCCGCATCCCCAGGGGCCAGGGTCTGCGGGGGGCCCCCTTGCCCAGCAACGCGTGTGCCAGCCCCGGAGCTGTGCCGGGGTGGCTGCGGGCTCGCTCCAGATGGCTAAGCCCATTAGGGGCCATAATTGCATTGCAAGGCCGGGGAAGGACGCATTCATCTCCGGTGGGAAGCAGCCCCGGCAGCCGGCAAGCTCTGGGTGAGCGCCTAAGGCACTGTTCCACACTTGTTCCAGGCCGTGGCGGTAGCTGCCGGTTCTCTAAAAAGCTCCGAGCAGAAATGGATGACCCCTAGGTGCGGAGGAAGGACAGCCTATGAGAGAGATATAGACCCCATAGCCGGGCTCCTCGGGACAGGCTGAGTCCTGCCGGTGCCCATGGGGAGACGTGACGGGAGGTCATGGTTTTGGAAACGGAACCCGGAGCGCAGCGACCTGCGGGGTTAGGGGTGGTGATAGGGTGGGAATGTTGGCGCTCTGCCTCCTCCGAGCATCCCCTGCCACTGCAGAGCAGCGGGACCGGAGGTCCTCAGTGCGAGGATGGAGGATGTCACTCTCCGGACCAACCTCCCGGCTCCCCAGACCCCTTGGCGCGGGGGACACCCACCTCATGTCCAGGCAGAGCGGCTGGCAGCCCGGCAGACGTTGTTCTCGGCTCGTGGCTCCCGCTGCGCCCCGGCCCCTGCCGGGCATCTTCCCACCGGTTGTGGATGGGAATCCTCTGCCGGGCTGTGCCACCGTGGCCGGTGGGAGGGAAAGAAGGACTGGGAGCTTGGCGGCGGCCGCCAATCCTGCTCCAGCAGCAGAAGGTCACCCGTTAATCTGTCTCAATGACAGGCACAATTACCTTGAGATGATTTAATCGGAAGGAGCAAGTGCCCCAATGCCTGGGGGAAGGAGCAGGAGGGGTTTCCCAGCGGATTTCCCTGCTCTTGCCCTTGGGATGATGCTCCCTGTCTGCTCTTAGGGACGGGATGGTCAGCAAGGGCTGGAAAACATCCCCCCTCTCCTGCCTAGTCTGTGCTTCCACGTCGAATGTGGTCCGTGCTCTCTCGCCCCCTCCTTGTGGGAGCCCCCTGCAAAGATCCTCCTGACACTCACCAGGGCTGGACCCTGGGACCAGCAGGACTCAGTAATTTCCAGTCTGGCTCCCGATACAGATAAGAAAGACGGCGGATGAAGGAGAGATTAGTCGCTAATCTCCCAGGGAAGATGAATCTGCAAGCTGGACCCTGCAGAGGGAACTCACGTGGAGGAGGATGGGAGCTGAGTGCCAGCACAAAGTTGGGATTTTCCTGACGCTTCTTTTCATCCTTTTCATAGAATCCCAGAATGGTTTGGGTTGGAAGGGGCCTTAAAGATCAGTCCAGCTCCAACCCTCTGCCACGGGCAGGAACACCTTCCACCGACCCAGGCTGATGTACATAGGTTTTCTCCATCTTTGTGTTTGCATCAGGGTGTCTCCTGTCAGGACAACAGTTTCCTCACGTACAAGTACCATGAGTCGTGTCTGGTGGTGAGGTGCTGGGCGCAGGACAGGGTGATCAATGCTCACCTTTGAGAAGCAGAGCCACCTGCAACCTGCTTCCTCCCTTGGACATCCCCATTCTCAACGCAGCTTTCAAAGGCTCCTTTGCATATTTAACTAATGACCGAATGAGGATCAGGGCCTTCAGCCGAGGCACTGACTCCTGAGAAGAGCCTGATGCCGGCTGTCTGCTGCCTGCATCTTGTGCTGGGGCTGCCAGCCGTGTCCCACCGAGGCCGGAGCTGCTGCTGCCGAGAAGAGCTTTCCCTGCCAAGGCTCTCGCTTCGGGGTGGCCAAGGCTTGGAGGATTTGCATGCTTTGGCTTAACCCTCCCGGGCACGGCGAGGCACCGGCGGGACCCAGCCCGGAGTTACCGCGGGGATGCACCCGGCTTTTCCTGCTGAGCCGGGCGCGCTCTCCTTTTAGCGTGGAAAAACCAACAACAGCTGAAAAACGACCGTGGCCACACCCCGGCGTTGGAGGAACAGGCTTGAATTCGCCCCCCCCGGGCGGCAGAAGCGGCCGGCGGCCGGGCGGACGCTGCTCCACAAGCGTTAATGCCCGCGGCCGCCGCTCAGGGCGGCTAATCTGCGCCCAGAGGTTAGCGGGGCGGCGGCAGCATGGCCGGGGGCTGGTGGGCGAAGGCGCAGGTGGGGGGGATGCTGCTGGCTCTCCTCGGATGGGTCAGCTCCTGCGTCACCACCTTCGTGCCACTCTGGAAGAACCTCAACCTGGACCTGAACGAGCTGGAGGTCTGGAACATGGGGCTCTGGCAGGTCTGCATCACGCAGGAGGAGGGCGTGGTTGAATGCCAAGCCCACGGCTCCTTCCTGGCGCTGCCCCCCGAGCTGCGCATCTCTCGTCTCCTGATGTGCCTCTCCAACGGGCTGGGGCTGCTGGGCTGTCTCCTCGCCGCCCTGGGGCTGGAGGGCTGGAGAACCTGCGAGGACAAACCTGGGCGAAAGCGGCGGCTCCTGCTTGCCGGGGGAGTGACACTTGGCATGGCAGGGATCACCACCCTGGTGCCAATCTCCTGGGTCGCCTACAACACCGTCCTCGACTTCTGGGACGAGACTGTCCCCGACATCGTCCCCAGGTGGGAGTTTGGGGAGGCCACCTTCCTGGGGTGGTTTGCCGGAGCCTTCCTTGCCGCTGGCGGGCTGCTCCTTGCCTGCAGCGCCCGCTCCACGAGGACCGCAACGCCCCTGGCCCCCGCCTGCCGCCAGGCCCCCGCTGCGCGAGGTCCGGCTGGGGGCCACCATCTGCACCCCAAAAATGCAGACTTGGTCATCTAGGGCCTCAGGGTGCCGTGCCCTGTGCACCTCACGGCTCTTCCCCTGGCAGGGAGGGCTCCTGCTTGTTTCACAGGATGATTTGCTAATTGCTACAGCAGCTCTGCAGGTTCCTCTCCTTCCTCTGCGTGTCTGCTTCACTTTTTCTCTGTTAAGGAGCAGCAGATTTCCCCGCAGCACTCACCAAGCGAGCGAGGGAAGGCAATAAGCAGCAGGCAGCATTTTGGACTGCTGGTGACATCGTGGTACCATCACTGATGGGTGACACTGCGTTGGCATCCCTGGCGAGTCCCCCATAGCCAAGTCTGTCGTGGCTAATGCTGCGCCCCAGTGCAGCAGCTCCTTCCTTGCATGTCTGTGTCGCTCTGATGTATTTGCAATAAATTATCATGTCCATTGGCAGTGTGTCTGTGCTCTGAACATGCAGCTGTATCTTGCAAAAGTGGGACGCAGGGTGGGAGTTGGAAGGGGCAGCACTGCTGCTGCAGCTATGGTTTGGTCCATCCAGAAAAGATTGGAGGAAAAGAGAGAGAAAAGTGGAAAACAAGGGGGAAGGAGGAAAATGAGACACAAGGCAGCACCAAGTTCTACTCCTGCTGCAAAGGTGGGACGGCAGTGACCGCGTGCCCTGCAGGAGCCTCATCTTCTCATGGCTAAGATGATAAAGCCGGTAAGTGCCACAGACCTTTGTGTCAAAAGTTCCTCGACTGCATCATTTACCTGTGCACAAGAGGCAAGAAAGGGTTTTTGCTGTTCTCAACTGTTCCTTCCACATTTTCCTGATTCAGCTGTAAAAATAAAGGCTGCTTACACACCTCTGCGAGCAAGAGCATGGACCATCAGGCTGGATTAGCACCCGGAGTCCTGACAGGGGCCTGCCCGCTGCTACGGCACTGGTTCAAAACTGAGTTCACCGCTGGTTTAATCCCTGCAGGCTCAAAGCCGTGGGCGCGTGACCCATCTCAAGGAAGGCCCAGCTGACAGCAGCATTCCTCGGGGAAGCAAAGTCCGCTCCCCTCTAAGTCCCATTTTGAAACCTGCACTTTGCTCACTTGGAGGAGAGGGAGCGGGTGGGCAAGGAAAGGGAACAGTGAAGATCCCTGGGAGTTCTGATGCTGCAGGACTGGGGACAGAGTTGGTGGTGCTGAGAGTGAAGCGGGAGAGGCAGGTGCTCAGTCCTTCCGAAGAAGAGTCAGAGGTAGAACTGAGGGGGCAGTGTTCCTGGCCATCACCTTCCAAGGAGCTGCACCCCCTGCCAGTAGCCCTTGGAGGGCTGACCAACCCAGGGAGCACAGAGAGGCTGTTTTGGCTGTAACTCCCTTGGGAAATGGGAGGACAGGACGGTGAGCAAAGGCTTCCAGCCTGGGAACACACCTCCTGTCCAGCCCAATCCAAATACCATGATGTCCCTGGCACCACTCTGTACTCCTGACACTCATCATTGGTTTCTTAAAGCAGGCTTTGAACATGGGCTGGGGCATTTCAGCTTCTGGCAGCAACACAAAGAACAGAGCAAAGCCACTGTTTCGTGAGTCCAAACAAACGGACTCTCCTCTCCCCAAACCACATCCTACTGCCTGCAAGTGCACAAAACCTGCATGGCAATGCCAAGGGTTGACTGGGAGAAGGGAGCATGCCTCTGGGTGGGTGATGGCCTGGGGGCTCTGTTCAAGAGCTCCGTTTTCATTCATTGATGGTCAAGCACCCCAAGCAGTGAGTTGAAGGCCTCATCCCACTGCTCTGTCACAACAATGGGGGAAAAAAGCTGAAAAAGCATCACCCTGGCACTGGAGCACCCTGGTCCCTGAGGAGGCATGGGTCACTGCTGGGACACTGGCAGCCAGAGTGCCTGTGGATAATGGCAGTTCTACTTCACCACAAAGTCACTGGGAGAGTGCAAGATTCTCCCACAGGAGCAGTTTATTCCTAAATACCAGGGAAACATCCCCTGACAGGATGGTGGAACCATCCTAATGCAGCTCTGCTAATGACAACACATTTGTACAGGAGGAATCTTCAGACAGAATCCTAGAGTGAAATAAAGACACGGAGGGAGCTTTTTCATTCTAACATAGAACAAATGCTTTTATTGCACTGTTAGAAAACTCTGCATAGTCCCAAAAAACAGGATCTCCCTCCACTGACTCAGAACTTTTGGCTTACAATGGCTGCAGCTCAAACGCAAGCACAGGGCGACAGCAAAAGGAAATGCCAACAGGGCACTTCGTTAACAGAGTCAACACAAATACCCACCACCAACACAACGGGCTGATCCGAGCCCTCACAGCTGTCATTGACACTAATCCGGCCCTGACACACCACCCAAGGGGAGAAGGAAGTTTGCCTTCCGGCTGCAAGGGGAATATCCTTTGGGATGATGTGACTGCCCCGAGCCACTCAGCTCATGCCAGGCACAAACCCACAGCCCCATCCTGGCTCCTCACTGCCAGGATTTGCCTGCGCCTCTCTGAGGAAGGCTCCTGCTTGTTTTCTGGTGCCAGCTGGAATACAAAAGGCAAAAGCCTGCTTGACTTGACCAGAACACGGAGCTGCGTGCATGACTGCCCACGCAACAGAGTGTGAGCCACTGTTCCTCACTGCCTCCTCCTCCTGCGAGCAGGAGTCTGGCTGGACTGGAACATGCAGCCTCCGGCAGTGACCATTCAGGGAGCTGTGAAAGCGCCTGACAGCCCAGCCACAGTGCACAGCGCTGAGCAGGGTTAGGCTCCTGTGCCATCATGGGCCCAGGGGCTGCATCTAGAAGGCTGCCAGGACAGAAGAACCTCTGGAGCCTGGTTGGGCCCCATGGTGCCGCTGGGGCCCGCGCCTTGCACTGTAACAGTGGTCCAGGTCCTTTGTGTTACGTCCTTTGCCTTACGTTCTGCCTCAGAAGTGCAACACTGCTTTTTATCCGCTCATATTTACAAAGAACACAGCTTGGAATCCAAACCGCCCCCTCTCCTCCCCCACTCCCGCACTACCCGAGGGAGGCCCTGGGCAGGCCAGCAGCGTGGCACTGCGGCACGGTGAGCGGCCCGCAGGCTATTTCACGGTCACGGTTGAGGCCCCGTGAATGGACTCCATCACGGCCGCGAAGCGACTGCATAGGTCGTAGGGGGAGTTGGGTCGGATCTTCGGGGGCTCTTTCAGCACAATGACCTCAGTGGAGCCGTCGAGGAGCCGGGGCAGCAGCTCGCCCAGCTTCATCTGCAGCTTTGCTGTCAAGGGGGAGAGGAGGAAACGGTCAGTGGCAGCAGATGGCAGAGCGTTCCAGGCCCCGAGTTAAAGAGCTGTGATGCCTTTTGCAGACTCCTCTCCCTGCGCTGAGAGCTGCCCAGCGCATCACCAGGGATGAGCAGGGGCTGCTGACGCAGAGGAGGCCTCGCCTCGCACCAGCTGCCGCCCGGCTTGCGTCCTGCCCCGCCTACCCAGGGCTCTGGGAGGGAAGCTCCACTGCCACCTGGCTGCCTGAGGACAGGGCCGTGTCTCACTGAGACATGGCGCTTTCCCAGGAAAGGCGCTGCTGTGTGAGCTGTCAGGTCAGGAATAACTGCGTGCTTCAGGGTGACACTCAAATATTGACTGTGCAATTGAGGGGAACGGAGCCTTCACAGCCGATACCCCCTCAGACAGGCCAGTTCAGCTCATGCTGAGCTGGTACCCTCCACTCCTGGTGAAGGTCTGTGGAGTGCACGATACAGCACAGCCACTTTGGGCTGAAGAAGAGCAGGCAACACCCGAGCCAGCTCACGCAACCCGGGAGGGGTGAGCACTCAACTTCTGGTTCTTTAAAACCTTCTGTGTAAGCAAAGGCTGTCACATTCAGCCCAGGAACTGGGATAAATTTATCTAATATTAATTTTTACAAAAGTATTTTGAGAATAAACCTCTATGTTTTTGCATAATTTTCTTTCATCAAGTTTACCCTCTGTTAGTGATAAAAACTCTGCAGGGACTTCCCAGACCTTCATGCACAGATCAAGGCAAGTCAGGACTGATTTGTCTGAAGAGAAATGACCTGAGGGGAGTCACAGGAGCCCAATTCCAGAAAGAAATACACAACAAGAACAGCTGCCCAGAACCAACATTCAGCTCTACAATGACAAACTCCTCCCCAGAAGGCAGAGATGCCCCAAATCTGATCCCCCATTCCATCTTCTATAACCTTGGCCTCTGATAACGCCACTCCTCTCTCCTGAAGAGGAGCATGCCATGCCACCAAGCATGTCTGCATTCACCTGCCATCCCTGGGTACCCTCCCGTCAGGGAGAAACCCTAACAGAAGACCCAAGCGCCCCAGGGGAACTCTAAGCCATTCTTGGGACATCAGCTGTCCCACTTCAGGGATGAGGGACCCTTCTGCAGCTTGTTTTAGCGCAAAAAGATTAATTTCTTCCGTAACAGAATTTAATGGGTGATTCAAATGCATTTCTCCTCCCACAATTAGAAAGGCCCTGATGTGCTGCAGTGCAGACACCAGGAATTTAATTTTAAATGGTCCTTTAATTCTTTCCCAGTTCAGATCCAGACACTACCCTGCCCACGAACAGCAGCCGTTTCCTACCGTCCATGTCTTCTCGTCCCAAATAGGAGCACCAGCGGTTTCTCATGACCTCGATGGCATCCAGGTCCTCTTTGGAGATCTCAAAGTTGTTCATGAGATGCATGCAGGGGATGATCAGCTCGTTCAGGATGCTCATGCCCTCTGACACATGAGCTTCTTCACAGCTGACAAAAAGAGAAGCTGCCACCTCGTTCAGCTTCTGGGGGTGGAAGGAGAATTGGGGACAGACTTGTGAAGAGCAAGCATGGACCACAGATAACCATCCAGGAAAGGCCCAGCTTGGGCCCTGCACCAGCAGCCGTGCAGAGAACAAGGACTAACAGCACCAGGTTCTGGTGGGACAGCCACTTTCAGTCATGGGAAACACACCACAGAAAACAACCTTGTAAATATATATATTCATACACATACATGCAATTTGCTGTCTCTGTATACAGAGAGCGTACAGCTTATTTACAATTCTGGTTTTAAGATGGCAAGATCCAGATCTGCCTTTGCCTACATTCCCTGAAACCTTGGTGCCATGCTCGTTAATTGAATTATGATTATTATTAGCTTTCCATATTGCTGCTGGTACTCAGCAAGGGGCAGAATCATGGCAATAGAGAGAAGAGAAACAGTTACACTGGTCTTGGCTACCATGGCACCCTGGCTGCTCCCTCCCCTCCTCTCCAAAAGTGAGTGCTGAGCTCCTCAATACAAACCAGGAGACACTTCCTTCTGTACAAGGCGATGAGCGACTCGCTCACGCCTCGGTTGGTTCCCTTCAGCAGCAGTTTGGTGTTGCTTTGGTAGGCGTAGACCAAGTAGGTGAGCGACTCCTGGTACCTGGAAGAAGAGGGTCAACTCTGCAGGCCTCAGGCTCTGCCAGGGCCATGACTACAACCATTCCCTTGGCTCAGCTCAGGAAACCTTTCCTGCTGGGCCTGGCTGGAATAGCATCAGGCCCGATGGGAAAAGCTGTATTTCCTTGCCAAAGCACAAATGAACAGATGCCCTGTGTCAAGCCGTTCCTGCTCCTTTTTGCCCAGAATGCCAAACAAGTGTCTGGGCAGAGCCCCTTAAAAACAAGTTAATGTGCAACATGTTTGTTTGTGTTCATTTTCTGTACTGCTCCAGGAACTGCACTATGAGAGGATGCCCCAAGAAGGGCAGAAGGTTGTGTTTTTGAGTCTCTCACACATTTCAAGCTTCAGGTGAGAAAACAGAACCGCTGACAGGGATTAGGCCAATTCGGGGGAGCTCTAAGCTGCTCTTGTCAATTTGCCCACCTGAATTTGGTGGCTCATTACTGCGAACCACCTCGGAATTCAGTTCTGTTTCCATCCAGGAATAACTTCTGAAAGCCTGCACCACTTATGGAAAATACAGGTTCTAGAATGGTAAGGAGGAAACCAAGGCCCTTTGAGTCTAGAGGACTCCAAAGTATGTGTTTACACAAAACATAACATCCGTTTTGAGACAATTTCGTTTTAATACAGGAGTCCAAGGTGAAAAATCCCAAAGTGATGGCAATCATCCCTACAAACCTATCTCTGGAAAACAGAATATAAAGCTCTACTTCCCAAAGGGAAATCTTAGGGGAAACTCTCAGAAACTGTCAGGCAGCAAGCCAGCAGCTCAGCCTCGTATTTTCTGAACTGCTAACCAAGCTTGATTGTGGATTCAAGAAGAGCTATTATCAGGTCAAAAAAGCACCCACTGGCCTCAAACACAGGCCATTGTGGCTCAGAAAAAAGAATTTTTGTCAAAGTGGCCTTTACTTTTAGCTACAGCTTATCTTGTCCAAACACAATTAGAGGAACTTACTTTCTATTCTGGTAGAGTTCCAACCCCGTCAGCAGGTAAACGGATACCTTGCGAAAAAGGCTGTAGTCCTCGTGCCATCTCTGTGAGGAGCAGGAGGGAAGCAGAGCATCAGCTTCATCTGGAACACTCACATGCATAGTTTGGGCTCCCCGATTTTACCCTTTGAAGCATTTAAATGTCTCTCATAAGTGACACATAAACGAATTTAGCCAACTGCAGACACTCCTCCAAGCTCAGATTTCCAGTGTGTTCCTTCTCCCTCAGCACCCTCCTGCAGACACCCGCTGCCAACAGGCATGCAGTGACCACTGTGTTGGCCACACAGCTCCACGCCACGCTCCCCATTTCCCAGTTTGGACAGAGCCAGCTAGGACAGTGTGAAGGATCAGAAGCAGCTCTCTGGTGCCTTACCTTGTACTCCTCCATGTCAACATCGTCAGGACCGATTTCACTCAGCTTTGCCCGTGCCACCTTCATGATGCTGATGGACCTGCTCCATGCGATCCGAAAAGAGAAAAAATCAGAACATTGGCCCTGGACACACCCAGGGGGAAAAGCCTACCCTGGAATCCCAGGCACTCACCGTTCATCGTAGCTGAGGTTTTTGTCTGCAAACTGCTCAAGGAGAGTCCGTTCCACCACCTGCTGCGGAGCATTGTTCTGCAGGAAGTAAATGAGCACGTGCTGCAACCGGGCATCGTTCTGGGGGGTTGGGGTCTCTTTGGAAAGCAGGTACAGCCGGGAGTACTCCTCATGGAATGCCTGCCAATGGAACACATATACTGACAGATCCACCTATCTGCCCGTGGGAATGCCACAGCAGCCAACAGGAGCTCAAACCTGTCCTGTTCGATAGGACTCCTATGGTGACACCGAGCCTCCTCTGCTGGTGACATTCCAGTGGTGAATGGAAGCCCACCAGCACCTCAACTCTAAACCAATGGCCCCCACAGCCAGGCAAACCCCACGTGTCAAGCGTGAGCTTCCAAAAGTGCCAGGGTGTCTAAATGCCTTTGAGGGTGGGGGTACAGCTGCCTTAGATGGATTTGGCAACCCTCCTACAAGTGCTCAGGCTGCAAAAATCGACTGGAACACACTTGTACCTGCAGGAGGTGCAAGAGTATCTTGTGATTTATGTTCCCATAGATTACCAGAATGGATGATTCTTTCCATGTGGTATTTGTAGTTAAATCTACCTGCTGTAAAATCTAACACCAGCTTCAGCATTCAGCACTGGTTATGCTTTCAAACCCCTGTTCACACAGACATTTCTTGAGGACATCTCTGACAATAGAGGTCACACTAAGCAAGTTCAGGACCATAAAAACCAAAATTTACAGTACTAAAAGAATAAGCAGAAAAAAGGAAAGTTGCTGTTTTTCTTGGGAGGAGGGCGTTATCTTACAAGCTCTAAAAATTGTTTTGAACCCACGGTTATGTCATCACAGTAAGAGAGAAGGAACTGAAATGCAGGGCAAAGGCCATTAGCTAGAAGAAAAACTGCACAAATTGTTCCCTTTACATTCCTGATCTGTCAATATGGCACATACTCTCTATTCTGGGAAAACAGATATCCATACTATTGGATTTAGCAAACAAATCAATACCTTAACAAGCCCTGCTTCAGACCCATCGCGATCAAAGGTCTGGCGGGCTTTTGCAATAGCCAGGATGACACCTTGCATGGCTGGACTCAGCATCACCTACCATGAAAGCAGGAGAACAGACACAAAAACAGGAACAAGGAAAACAGACAGGGAAAGAAGAGACGGCATAGTGAAGAATGGAAGAAACTTTCAAAAGGTAAGGTTTAAAGGAAATTGTATGAGTACAGGTGTGATAACTGCAGCTGTGAGTTACTTGCATGCTACTGACTCTATCCATCACATGCACTTTACATGCAGGGCTTTTTTTAAGGCATTTAAGATCTCAAGGCTGGTCACTCCAAACCCTTGAATTTTTAAATTCAGCAAGTGAAGGTAAAGCACTGCTGGCCACGTCCCCACCATGTCCCACTTAATCTTCCTAAGACATGTAAAATGAATGCAGAACCTGTGGTGCAGCAGTTCCTTGAGCCAACTTCACACAAGCGCATCTGAAACCGACTCAAGGAGTGACAGCCCCAGTGTTTGTGTGAAATCCAGCTTGTGAAAGTGAGAGAACTTCCAAAACACTGCTTGAGCATGTATGAGAGTGGTTAAAAATCAGACCCCAAAAAATCAGTGGGCAGGGTACGTAAATTATGCTGTTGGGATTAAGGCCTTTGGGGACAAAACAGTAACTGAAACCAGCAAAGACAGTTGTAAAGAAATTAACACAGGTAGGATCAATTTTGATACAGTTGTTCCAGAAAGAGGACTTAGGACCAACATGCAGATCAACAAATCAAGTGCTCTTACAGAGCTGCTTTTCTGATGGCATTTAAAAATGGAATTACGGAATGATGTGGTCTGTCCCCCTTCCTTTCCACAGAGGGAAAACTAACTTAGTAGAGGGCATTGTTCCTATGACAGACACTATCACACCCATCCTTAGCTCAGCTCAAAGCCAGCTAACTACAAAGCTACAGGCTAACAAGCAGCAGTAATTAACCCCTGCACTGGGATCTGTACCTCCTCGTTATATCCATCTGCATCGGATCTAACGGGAATCTTCCCCACACTGGGGATTTCCACTTCAGAGACCTGTGAGCTAATTTGGGCAGCATCCTCTGCTTCCTGAGTGTCCTGGGGCTGCTCTGCCTGAATTGTGAGGGATGTTTCTCCTGGATGAGCCTTCAGTGGCTCTACCTCCTTGTGCTGTGGCCAAGAAGAAAAAGAAGAAAGAGAGTAAGAAAATCCAAAGCAAAATACAGGAAAGTCAAAGGGGACTGAGCTAAACGTGGCACAGCTACAGAACTTCACAGAAATAGGAAAAGCAAACGTCTATCAAGAAGAATAATACGGAGAAAAGAAGGAGAGGTTCTTGGGCCAAGGCCTAGCTCCTACCTCGCACAGAGCTGCCTCGACACCGTTCTTCTCATAGGCATCGGCAGTGTTGGCAATGGCCTTGGCAGTCTGCTCCTTGGCAATCCTGGCATGCTCCGAGGACAGGGAGTGCACACTCTGCTCACAGACTGACGATTGCTCTGTCAGGACAGATGCGTGGTACTAGTGAGCAAGACCTGCAAGATTTTTTCTGTCTTGTTCTAAAACGTTTTGCAGCTTGTCCATGCCGTTTTACACAGCTGCCGTCCCGTACTGGTTTTGTACGGCCTGGTTTTTGGTAGCAGGGGCCTCCTGTGAAAAGCTGCTAGAAACTTCCACCATGTCCAGCAGAGCCAATCCCTGATGGCTCTGAAGATGGACATGCTGCTGGCCAAAACTGGGCCAAAGAGAGAGGCTGGTAGTGCCTCTGTGATGACATACTTGAGAAGAAAATCAAAGTCACACAGTTTTTCCTTCTAGTCAGAGAAGAGGAGGAGGTGAGAACATGTGAGGGAAACAACATGGGGACCCCAAGGTCAGCGGAGAAGGAGGGGGAGGAGGTGCTCCAGGTGCCGGAGCCGAGATTCCTCTGTGGGCCATGGTGAAGGCCATGGTGAAGCAGCTGTGCCCCTGCAGCCCGTGGGGATCCACGGGGGATGCAGAGATCCACCCGCAGCCCCTGGGGGAGGTGCCCACGCCGGAGCGGGTGGATGCCTGGAGGAGGCTGTGATCCAGTGGGAGACCCGGTGGAGAGAGAGGGCCCTGCTCCAGGCTGGAGCAGCCTGGCCTTGCAGGACTGCACCCCGTGGGAAGAGAGACCCACGGTGCAGCAGTTTTGGGAGCACTGTGTGCCCTGGGAGGGACTCACGCTGCAGCAGGTGCGGTTCGGCTGCTGCTCGTGAGAGTGGAGCCACGCTGGGAAGTTCACGGAGAACTGTCTCCCGTGGGAGGGACCCCTCGGTCTCACAGGGGAAGGACTCCTCTCCCGGAGCAGTAGAAGAAAATCTTGGTGATGGACTGACCAAAACCCCCCTGCCCTGCCTCCCTGCGTTGTTGGTGGGAAGGAGGGAGGGGCTGGAGGGAAAAGGTGTTTTTAAGGGCTTATCTTACTTCTCCTTATCCTCCTCTGATTCTGCTAGTAATAAATTCACTTTGCAACCTTAAGTTGAGCTTGTTTCGCCCTTGAAGTGTTTTCCCTTCGTTAATTTTTTCTCTCTCCTCTGCCCAGCTGTGGCAGGGGAGGGTGAGTGAGCAGCTCTCATGGGTGCTTGGCATTGGGCCCGTGTCAAACCACGACAAGCCTTCATCCCAGAGGTGAAGGCACTTCACGTGTGTACCCCTTTCCAGTGGGAATGGCACACATCATCAGGGACTGCCAAGTAACGTTTCCCACTCCAGAGAACAGCACTTGTCCACTCAATATTTATGAAAAAAAGAAAAAGCTGGAAATGAACTGAGATTAGCCCATGATTAAGTGAATGGAAAAGAGCATTTCTGGGGACAAGCTTGGAAGGATGCACATGCAAAACCAGCAGAACAGTCTTTCGTACTGTCAGGGCAGAGCCTCCAGCAGCTGCCTTTGCTGCTTCATTCACACCTGCTCCTGCATTCAGACACATTTGTGCAAGGCTTCAACACAGTGGTAACGGTGACCAGCTGGCTGTTCCTGGTTCCAACATGGTTTGCAAATTCAGAGTGGGATTACCTGGTCCTGACTCAGAGGAGAGGTCCTGCAATTCAGGAGTAGGCGAAGGTTCCATCTGAGGAATCTTACAAGATTGCTCCTCCTCCCACTCCTCTGCCTCCTGCTCCAGGCGCCAGTTGTCCTCCTGGATGTAGTGTCTCAGTTCTGGGGACAAAGCTTCCACTTCCTTCTGGAATTGTCTAGCCTCCAGGCCCTCATCCTCATCTGGAGGAAATGCAAGACTGGCATAAGGAAACACATTGTGGCAGGGCACCACCCTTAGGGGCTAAGCACACACACAGTATCATGGGCAGCCACAAATTGGCTGAGGGATAAATGGGGAAAGAAGGCAAACTTTCTACTGGCTTTGTAATTTAAGGTGATCCAGAAGCAAAGGTGCGAAAATAAAAACAAATCTACAGAGTTATCTAAAACAAACCCCAATTTTGTTCTACCACTGGACAGCATTTACACACAGCAATTCCAGAACCAGTGCCTGCTGATGCAGGTCAGACACATCTTGATCCAAGGGCTCCAGCTGTACAGGGAACAGCACTGAACTGCCAACAGCTAGAAAGTTCACAGCTCAGCCAGAGATGTCACACCTTCATCACTGTACAGCAGGTAAAGGTAAGGGCTGCAGGGGTTCCACAGCACGAGTGTCACGCTGATATTGGTCAGTGCTTTTTAGATCTACTTCAGTATTCACTCTTAAAATAGCACAAAACCCAAGCCGCATCAGCTTTAGACAAGTCCTAAAATTTATCAAAAGCAAACGGCAACTTTCTACAGCAGATATTTTTATGCACCCATTGCAAAATTCTTTAAAAAACAATGAAAATTGCATTAAACAGGAGGAAAGAACCACCCCATGGGTTCATTTCAGAACTGTCATAAGAAAACAAAGAACAACCTCCAGATCCTCATCAGCCACATTTAGCAGTGAACAGAAGACAGCTCTCTATTGTTTCTTTCTATTTATTACATCAAAATGAGCCACGTGTGAAATTACTGGGTTCTTGTACAGCTGTTTGCCATGTCTAGAGCCACGTGCACAGCAATTTCTCCACAAAACTATTTATACGCTGGCACTGCAAACACACTTGTACGTCTGAGCCACTCAGATATGGATACCTCTCAGGGAAAGGCTGCACAAAAAAGCCCATTTAGATTCAGTGTAATAGAACCACCAAAGACCAAGCAAACGAGTCAGGAAGTGGGATAAAAATGGGAGAGATAAAGCAGGAGGCGTTTCACATGCCCTTAGGAAACAAATGCTGCCATATGTCTTGGTTTGAAAGACATGCTTCTCCTGGCAGTTTTCAGCCCTATCAGGGATTTAGAAATGAATCGAACATGAAGCAATTATTTCGATCCTATCCGAGGTGAAGTTTTGTGCTTTGTCACAAGAGAACTGTGCCAGGGAAGCTGAGGAACATAACGATCACGCAGGCCAGAGAGATGCACCAGCACACAAACATCTCATTAACCAGCAGGTGTGGCTCTGTACCTGCACCAGCATGGGACACCTGCTCACTGATGTACATCAGGCAGTAGGCACTGGCATTCCTCAAGCCTCCAAATGACTCTCGTTCCAGCTCTTCCCACGAAGACTCTGTCACCCAGATGTCATTGTATTTGAGCCATCTTTTCCGAGGCTGGTCATATATGAAGGCCCAGTAGTGCCCAGCATTTGCTTGCCCTTCATGGACCAGGACTGCGTGCAAACGATAGGGAACCTGCAAAGTAACATGGACAGCATTCAGATGTGCAGTTAGGGACTGATTCTGCCTGACCTTTTGTAGCAGGCTTAGGAGGAATTCAGAGATGCAGCAGCAAGCGAGTCCAGCGAGAGAATGAATTATGAATTGATTTTACAATATCATTTATATATTCTAGTTCCAAAAGGACCATTGGACAGTGTCCACATCTGTCCTGAGGTGATAGGCTGAAGCATCAAATACCCATTTAAAAATATTATGTTACTGTATGTGAAAATATAAGTGAAAAAACAACAGGTGTGAGAATTATTTACAAAGACCTATCTTACTGTTTACATAGCTTGCATAGCAAAGGGAAGTTCCCACAGAATCAGTGCAAGGAGATGGAAAACCTCTGTACACAAACTGCAGCAGTATTTGTAGGAGTAGCATGGCACAAGAGTTGATCAATTTGATAAATTTCTCACT
The DNA here is from genome assembly GCA_013400235.1 of Oriolus oriolus. Lineage (NCBI taxonomy): Eukaryota > Metazoa > Chordata > Aves > Passeriformes > Corvidae > Oriolus > Oriolus oriolus. The sequence goes on from VXBT01000669.1 coordinate 297,903, forward strand.
ATGTGAAAACTGACTTTTAAGGGAATAAGAAACAGGATTTTTGTAAGTAAATCTTTCTCTGCTTCATCCCTGGAAATTTAAAAATACAATGAAGAGGGCAATTTAAATCAACATCTACTAATGAAAATGAGGATCAGCAACAGTAGTTTAATATTCATGTACTGAAGCTGCATTTCCTACCTGTTGTAGGAGAGGGTCACAGTACATTTTTTCGATGGACAGGTTGATTCTGGCAATAGACTCCTTCAGATCTGCCAAAAACATCATTGGTGAGAGAAATGCATAAAAATTAATGACTACTCATCAGGCTATGCTAGCCCCTTTCACCTCAAAGAGTTTGAAGTCATGCAGAAACTATCAGATAGACTCAACATCAGAGCTCAAACAGGGACAAAATTATTTGTAGTTCAGGCTGTATCCAGCAAAGCTACAGAGGGGAAACCAGGCTGGCATTCAGGAGGAAAATCAGTACAAATGCATTTGGGGCCAACCTTGCACGTCTTGTTCGATCTCGTTTCTCCATCGCTGCAGACACGTCTGAACCAGGTTCAGCTCTTCCTGGGACACCACGTGAGGAGCTGGACGTTCAGACAGTTCTGCTGGTGAAACAGGAGGCTGGAGCTCCATACTGGAGTTCTGCTGCAGCGAAGAATTTGCCACAAGGAAAGCTTCATCTTCAGTCCTAATATCGGTCCTTTCTTGTATGCTGTGGAGCAAAATCCAAGAGTAGTGGGCAGGTTTTTCAATCTTTCTCTAGTTTTTCCTTTTTTTGGAAAAGAATATGAAATAAACCAAACAAAAATTACTCCAGAGCTGGAGCAGGATTTCTTTCCAGAGTGGTATAAAATGTAGAGAGAACAAGTACTCTGAAAGGTGCTTCTGCCTTCACAGACCAAACTAAAATATAGAAAAAATACTAGGGAAAATTCTTATAGAACACTCTAAGCACAGATCCACAATGAGCAATTATAAAAATTCCTTCCATTACTACTAAGAAATGTGTGTATTTACTCAGCTTAATTTAGAGTGTTAAACCAAGCATGCTGGCCAGGGTTATAACAATCCAATATTGCTGTAATTTACTGGTCAATGAAGGAAAAGAATGAGCAGCCTAACCAAAAGGAGCACATCATTAACTCCTGCTTAGGCAAGGAATAAGGTATGCTTTTGGACAAGGGGAAAGAACAGACCAAGATGCAATGTTCTATTTACACCAACAGAACCAAATGACCAGCAAAGCAGTGACCCACTACTTGCACAAGCATTTGCACATTACAGCATTGTGTTCACCAGTGCCCAGATTCCACTTTTGGAATGCCACCCAGGACCATTTAGTTGGGAGGTGAAGTGTTCTCCTGTGAATCCTTTTTATTTCTGTCTACTGACCCGTTTGGCTGTGAAAGCACATCCAAAACATGAGGCTTGGCTTGGGAGTGCAGGAGTGTTGTTGGAGAGCTCTGAGCAGAGGAAACAGCCACAGCTGGCTTTGCAGCAATGAACTCGAGCACATACTGCAGCATGTCAGGCAGTGGGAAGCGGGCTGGGCCAGAGCCATATTCCATGTACCTAGAGAAAAATGCAAGGTGTTGTATGAATGAAGGAATGAGATGGGTTTAAACCTCATGGGACAAGAGAAGAACAACTTTTTCTGTAATGTACTACTGGGCTTCCTCACCTCCATTGCCAGTGCAGCTGACAGCGTCAACTGTGTTCTTTAAAGAATTTATTCCTGTAACAGTATCAGTAAATTAGAAACCATGGATGAGACAGGTTTTGTTTTTGAAAATACACTTCCTCCCTCCACATGTTTCAGAACAAACGTGTTGCTGTTTCTCCTTCCCCTACAAGTTTCTCTGCTATTGGAAAGCTCATGTAAAAGGAAACACCTGCAATCTTCCAGAGGGCATAAAAAGAAAGCCAGCTGACTACTCACCTTTCCAGTTTCTGCTGCAGAGTCACCATTTTCTCCTTCAATCTCTTCATTTCCTCTCTTTTCATTTGAATAAGATCTTTATTGCAGTAGAGGTACCTAAACAGAAATACAGAGCCCCATTTGCCAGGTGAGATCTGTTTACTTCTAACATCCGCTATCTTCTGTAAATATTTTAGAATCTTTCCTTGCTCACCCAAACAGCCTTTTAAATTTCTTTATTTATAACAAAGCAATAGCTTTAAACATACCGTACAACAAACCAACTCACCTGTCCATATATACAGTCTGGGGAAACTCTAGCTTGGTGTGAATTTTCTGTGGCTGTCCTAGTGACTGATTGAACTTAAATCGGGACAGTTCAAAGGTCAGAACTGGTGGCAGTTTTGTAAACCAGCGCTGCAACAAAAGCAGAAATGCCCCCGAAGGGACTTGTTTTAAGATGACTGCTAATGGCACATTCTAGACTGATCCTATATGATTTCAGACTGATTTAAAACTCTCTGTCTTTAAGCACTGAATCAGGTTTTGTTTGCAGAGTGACTAGTCAGAAAGCCAAATTTTACAAGTGAAAAATTTATGCTTCCATTTTACATTTTTACTGTGAAAAAGACTTATAATTGCTCTCAGAGTTACTTGTCATTGCCTGATGCATCCAGCTTGATGGATTATTAACAAGTCCAGCACTGAATTTCACAAATTAGCAGAGGCTACACACAATCTGCACATCATCTAAGAGCCCCCAAGAGAGTTCTTTTCTGAGGTAGATCACATGCAGTGATGAACAAACCAGGAGTCCTCCTGCAGCACCAGATTCCTTATCCTCTCTCAGTCTACTTACAAACTACTTGATTTAGGGGATTCAGAGAAAACCCCCACTTTCTGTAGCTTCATACACTATTTCAAAGAACCATGCTGAAAGAAAAGTTCTCAGTCGAATTTAGACTTCCTCTCGCTCTTCCTGGATTCACAAAGACTTCCAGCGTCCACTGGCAGAAACTTCTTTCACCTGTCTTAGTTTGGCACTACCCACTTCATGCTCCCCTCTGGATTCAGGATGAGCACACTAAGCTCATTTTCCTTTGTGGGCTTCATGTCAGATGTGCTGCAACAACAAACCTCCCCCACACCAGAGCTTTCTAAGAAGCAGCCCATAATCACAAAACAGGAATGATTTATGATCCTATAGTCTGGGAGAAGTTCTTGTTAATCCCACGGTTGCTTTGACTTTCAGCACACTTGCCTAGGTGCTCAAAAGACAAAATCACCTTATTCCCTATGTCCCCTATCATGCCACCCTTTACCCACCACATCCTAGGAAGTGAAACGAAGATGCACAATTTTCCCAGTAAGGCTTCTCAGAAATTAAGCCAGAGCCTTTCCCTCCTATCTGTGCAGACAAAAGAATTAAAACAGCTCCATGATTGGTCAAATTTCCCTCAATTTTGGGAAAAGAATTTTGAGGAACTAAAAAGCTTGGATTGAAATGAACCTGGCCTGATGAGCTCCAACATGCCTTTGTGTCCAGTGCCAGGCAACACCAGCTTCACCCACATCCCCTGTAAATGCACCTAAACTGCTTCAGGCAGAAACCAGGAAAACCCAGAACAAACATTTGAGTCCAGAGGCAGAACAGCACTGCCCAATACTTCGTTTCTCCTTTGCTAGTTTAAACCACAGCAACACAATTTTCAGACATTCTCATAGAACTGAAATACTCTTCCCTGCCCCACCTACACCAGATCTTTTGCCAATGTTGTTTCCCAGCCTTTGTCCAAGCTGACTTTTGCTGCACTTACACACAGAGGATGCTGAATGCAATGGTGCTTCTTCACCTTGCTGCAACTAAGTTTTTTATGATTGGTTTGTGATTAATGAGATTAAAAAACAAAAAAGAAATAAAATCATCACAGTCAGAAAATAAGAGTGAAAGCAAGAAGAAAAACCCCAAACCGTACACAATATGACAGGGAGAAAGAGACAAATTCCAAATGGCATACCATGGAGTTAAGCACTGTACTTTTACCCTCCGAAAATATGGAGGCAGTAGGTCTCCCCCTACTCAGGTACAGGTAGGCTTCAACAGAAAGAGAGAGACTTGATCACACTTGGCTCAGAGGCAGACGTTGACCTTTGCAATTTAAAATAAAGTCTTTGAACTGGTTACATAGGACAACACATCTTTATAAATCAGCAAAGACTTAGTGTCTCACCACCTAACACTAACAGACATTTACATGAGATTCCAGGTATCCAGAAAACGTTTTGTATTCAATTCTTACGGAACATTCACAGTTGACGTTTAAAATTATCAGAGCACATGACACACCCCTGCACTGTGTGTGCTGTACTCTTCTGCAGCAGGCAACCAAGGGCTTGACAAAAAAGGTCAAACTAACCTCCTGTCCATACTTCACTGACGGAGATGTTGTTGCCTCATCCATCTCTCCCTCCACCATGGCTCCTTCCAAGCACTCATTCAAGTTCTGGTAACCATTTACCTGAAGGGGATACTGACCAAAGGTCTCAATCTTGGAAAAAGTGTTGCCTGGATGATGGAAACCATACAGAAACCATGAGCTAACCCAAGAAAACAAAAAATTCTGGCTAACTCCTAAACACTCAAAGGAGTTAAAAAGTTGAATCTACCAAAGCCTTAACTCACCCTCATGGACACCCTCAGTCAGGAAAGTCCCGTAGAAGAGCTGCACCATTGGGTTTTCGGATTTGTCCCCAGGGCTCCTGTTTCAGAGAGCAAAAGTACACTTTCATTTGCAGCTGGAGGCTGCAAAAAACCCCCAAGTTGTATTCTAAGCCTCTGCTTGGGAGCCTACAGGCAAAAGTAGTTTTCTATCCAAGCACTAAATAAAGAGGAAGCTTCTCATTAATTTTCATGTTCCAAAGCACATTACAACACTTACACTGGCAAGAGTGGAAAAAAAAAGTTAAGGTGCCAGCTTCTGAAAGGACGTTTCAAACACCCAGAGCTTTTCTGTTCACCAGGGCTGCTGAGCTCCCCTCAGAAGCTGATTTACTCTGCAGGCCGTATTGGCAGTGCGTGAAATCCCACACTCACCAACAGGAGATGCAGATGCAACATTTCAAGCTTAAGGAGCCTCACCCACAGGAAACAAAGAACACTCATTTGCTCAAAATTTTCACATAAAGTCCTCTCATTTATTAAAACTCTCCTTAGGTCAAACTCCCGAGATCACACAGAACTCACGTGGCATTCACAGTGAGCTGGAATGCGTCCTCCAGCCAGTCCAGTAGTTTGTGAGTAAATTCACTCACATCTTGCTAGAAGAGAGACGAAAGTGGAGAGTCAATTGAGACACTCACCAGAAAGTGTTCCCCTGGTCTGCTGGTGTCACAGACCCACTGCACACCACCTGACTGGTACTGCCGTACCCACTCAGCTGAACTATGTGTGAACGAGTGAAGTGCTGTGTTGATTTAGACTGATAATGAACACTGCTCATCTGAACACTACACCAGAGGAAATGATCATGATCGCTACCCAGCTATGCAGATGGCACTGGGTAGTGCCATGCTATGCTGGCTGGTTAATTAGCACGCATGTATATTCTGGTCTAATGACAGAGGGACAGCTGCTTGTCAGCTGACAAACATGGGAAAAGGCCTCTGAAAGTACCAGCAGGATGAGGCAAAATGGGGTCGCTGTGGCTGTGACTGCTGGTTTGAAGAGAGCAAAAGGCTTTTCAACGTGGTTTTACCTGCGGTTGTTCAGCGGATCTAAACACATCCCTCAAGAGTTCCAGTGCTGCAGAAGGGTCTACAAACTTACGCCATGTCCCCAGCATTAATGCAAACAGACACTGAAGTTCTTGCATGAACGCAATATTTCTTTTTCCCTGCGTTGCAAAAAGATGAAAAGTCAAAGCCTTCCTGCAGCTCTAAGAAGCAGCATCTTAAAACTTAGCGCTACTGAACACCACACACACATATCATAAAAGGTACTCAACGAGCTGCACACTGCCTCAAATACCAGTTCTACTGTGCATGCAAACCAATGAGTAATCTGGAGCTGCCAAAGAAGTTTTATGGGAAAAACATTTCCACACACAGCAGTTAAAGTCTCTAGAGGACAGGGGTACAAGAAGCAGCTCTTTCTTTTCTTATTCTGATTCTGTCTTTGAGAATTTCCCAAATTTGTCTTTAATGTAGCCAGATGATTCTAAAGCCACATGTCTCAGATGGCCCCAAATTAAATCTGATTAGGGAAAGAGCAGAATGCTATACTACAAAAGAAGGAAACTTGACAGTGTTATTGAATCAAAACTTACAGTGTGACGACAACTTTCAAGCACATTCTGTGGGAGGGAATACCCAAGGACCAGCCTCCGGAATTCTGGCAACTGAAACAGAGACTGAAAGGAGGGGAGAGGTAAAGCTCCGTCAGCACCTGCAAGGATTGGACTCACTACCATTTGATGCCTTGCTGTCACTCCCTGACTCGACAGGTTTATTTTGTGAACTTTACATTCCCAGCGGTCCTGTGTTACTGAACGCATGTTTACAATGTGAGCAGCCCCTGTGCTGGACCAGCACAGAATCAGAATCACAGAATTAACGAGGCTGGAAAAGACCTTTAAGATCATCAGCATGTTTGTACCCACCCAAGGACAAAATCTCATCCTGTCATTTCCAGGACATATATAAACCTTTTAGGAAAGACCATTCTATTCTGCTCAGGCAGGCTCAGAAAAGCACCCAGGAACAAGTCATGGTGAGAAAAACCCATTTGCCGCTTTCTTACTTCCTCTCAGAGCTGAAGACAAATGATTAACATCTCTCTGCTGATGTGAAATGGTTAGGAGAGACAAATCTGCTCAGTTCCACTTACTGCTGTCTCTTCTTCAGATCATTACTAATAATATATGCTGCCTAGTTGTTTATTTGTCCAAGCATCTATGCCAGTGTATTCCATTAACTGAAACACGATACACCACGTGTTATCGAGCCAACAATAACTGCTGTAAAATTAAATTATCAGTTCACTTTTCCAGGCAAGCTTCTATCATTTCAGTAGGCACTTTGCCATCGCTGCACAACTCCCTGCGCACAGATTCTCTGCATCTGTAGCTATTTTTAAGCAAACCCTATTTAACTGCTCTTTGGCTCTTTCTGTACAGGCCCAGAACACATCACAGTCACATCACATAAACCTACAAGTTTCTGTGTTTGAGCAGGGTCATATTCACTCATCTGCACACAGTGACTCCCTCACAGAACTGCTGCATATTTACTTCTAACAGAAACATTCTGACTCCAAGACCACAGCAAGTTTGACATCAGAAAAAGAGAACTTTCTTACAGGTTACCTGTATAACAGCACTAAACCAACACGTGTTTCCGATATTTTTCATTCCAACAGGCCAGTCACCTGCTCTTCTCCAGTCATTCTGCTTGGGGCTCTCTACCCACAGAGAGAGCGTTTCACAGCGTTTCCTTTTGGAGCGGTATTTGTTTTCAGCGGAATGGGTCTCCTGTGGTCTGTCATGAGAGAGGAACACCGTGCTGTAAAACACCTCCCAAAGATTCCCTAGAGCTACAGGAATCAAACTCCCCTCCAGCCAGTAGGTGTCCACCTGGCAGGCGATCCATGTTAGTTCTGCAGTTACCAGCATCAGAACCCACTTATGATAGCTGGGAAAACTGAAGTGGGGGGCCATTTACAGCCTCACTGACCTTTCAGCTGCATCCCTTTCTGCAGCTGGAGCTTTTGGTGATTCCAGTGGTCTGACAGTGTTGGCTGTGTGAAGGTTGTCTTGATTGTGAGGGGCAGGTATAGCACTAACATCTAGAAGTGGAGGCAGCACTCTCATCAGTTTTCCACCAGCAGCAGCAAACATTCTCTTTAAAAGGAATTTCTAGGAAACATCACACTTCACAAATATGGCTCTTCAACTGACACAAGCAAAATTTTCTAGCTCATGTTTTAAACAGAAATCCCTGTTCAGATCATGCCAGGCAACCTAAGAGCAACTGAATGAGCTGGATGAGGAGAACTGAGCAGAGCATGCAGCTGGGCACTACCCAGATTTCCTTACAGCCAAATTCAGAGCTTAAGAAAACAGTTTAAAGCTCTTGAAAGAATGAGACAGGACCACCAGCTTTTTAACCGTGATGTGTCACCTCCAAACATTATTAAAACACTACTAAGTGATCAGTACTGGCAAAATCTGCACCAGAACAGAAGCTGGAGGGATGTACTGCTGGCAGAAGCAGGGAGGATGGATACTTCCCCTTTGAGCTCAAACAAACACATGAAGCTCTAGGAGTGAGCAGAAGAGAAGGACTTACCCTGTGGGAGTTGTTTGCCCACTGCGCTCCCTTCCCAGGCAGATGGCTCTGCAGTGGCTGGGTCCTGCACTGGTTCCGGAGCAGGGTCCTCTGTCAGGAAGGTGACTGCTTCCATGAGGTCTCCATCAGCAGCCTGGTAGAATGACAGGGGAAAAGAGAAGCACCAGTGAGGAGCAGAAGAGCAGAGGATTTACCCTTTGCCTCTCATGCATCCAGGCTGATCCTGGATCGCTCTCACAGGCCACGCATGGACCATTCTAACAAGGACCAGCTCATCATCAGCTGACAAACACACCAGCAAACACCTGTGTGCTATGTTGGGCAGGGGCCTGAACTTGCCTGACTTTTTGGACAAAATCAGAGCTCTCTTTCCCCAGAACAATGGCAATATACACAAACCTTTAGAGCGGCAAGCAGGAATGCTGAATCCTGAATTCCTGTGATCTCTTTCATTTGGTTTAAGAGCACCTGGCAATCCTATGTGCAATAAATAAAGAAAGCTCATGTGAAAAATTGACCAGGATGCACATTAAGCTGTTTCTGCAAGGCTTGCTGAGGGCTCAGCGGAGCACTGCTTTTTTCCTTCCTTTCTGCTGACAGACTGACACACAAGCCCAGTCACACTTGCATGGTGCAAATACCAACATCAGCTTGAACACTGCACTCAGGTTTTTTCCCTGCTAAATTCACAGTCTAACATTCAATCCCTTGTATCCTCAAGAGAACGCAGGCAGGCCCAGGAGGACAGGCTAGCCCTGCTGTCGGCTGTGGGCTGTGCAGCACCTGCGGTGGGAAGGGGCTTCCCCACCCCCCCGAGGCAGCAGCATGTGCAGCTGGACATATAAGGCGGCCGCCTGCTCCCAGGGCACTGGCAGGAGCTATTTTCAGTGTGGTGGCACATGCCATTTGTGCATGTCACTTCTCACTGACAATAAGGTGTCAGAGCAAGGGCCCAGGAGCCTGTTATTGCTCCTCCTTCCCACTCCGCACAGATCACTTGAGGTTTGGTGAGACACTCACTGCTCAAGGCCCCAAGCTACGGTTCACAACCTTTGGCCAGTTCAGCCACTTAAAACAAACGATTACAGAAATTCTCTTTACCAGACTTATAAAATCTTTGCAGCCTAGGCTTACCACAGGGTAGTCACTGCACTTGGCAAGCACAAATAACCTCAGTCAATGACTACCAGGAGAGGCAGCTCTCCCCAAGGAGCCTCCCGGCGCTGGGGGTCCCACACACCCCTGTTCATGGCTGCAGTTCAGCTGATGCTGCTGCCAACGGCTCAGTATGGGTGACAACTGAGATGCAGCTCTGTAATTCTGGCATTGCATGTGCTATGGGAAGGACAATGCAACAGGAACAACTACTGGCTCTGTGTCGTGTATCCTGGTTTACAGAGGCTGTCTCGGATCCCACTGTCAGCACAGCCCGATCAATCCCAGTTCCTTAAGATCACACTTTTAATTAATCCTAACCAGCAAAGCTGCAGGCAAATGAACTCAAGTTTCTACTTACTCTCACCATTGGGAAAAAATATAAGATGCTGCCAGGCCACTGGAGCACAAGTTTCACCCAGTGAGTAATGAGTCAACTACTTTTTGAGCCCCCCACATATACTGGTGATGGATGCTGCTCCACACACAAAGACAGCACACATCCGTGTCAGCCGTTAAAACAAAAAATCTCCTAGATTATTTTCAGTGGGAATTCTCTCATCAAGTTATTCATGGTAGTCCCATTTGAAATACTACTTTTACTCAACTTCTACAAGAAAGAGCACATATGTGTGTGCAACCCCCCTCAACTCATGCCACACACTCTTTTGATCCTGAGAAAAGCCAAGACGCACTGGAACACCTCAGCAGCCCCAGGAGGAGCTGCCTGATGAGGAGCCAAGGCTGAGAGGCTCGGGGTGGGCATACTCCCACAAAGGCAAACCACTTAAATCATGTTGCTAATTTTGCTGCCTTAGCGCGTGCCGTGCATGCCGGCTGACCCCACCTTACGCCGCAGGGTGGATTTTTCCAGTGGAGAAAAAAAACCCCAAACACCCTTGCTAATACACTGCATTATAATAATGAAATCTGAGGCAGGACAGGGCATGATTTTCTGGGGTTTTTCTGTTCCAGCAAACAGAGAACTCACAAAGGCTGCTGTAAGCATAAAAGGCAATTATTGATCATCTGCTCTAAGTTACCGTTTAATATTTCAATGATTTCTGCATGCTTTTATTCAGCCTTTGAGAAAAGGTTTGTGCTAACAGCAGAGAGCTTATCCCATACCACTTTTGAGAGGCTTATGGCTGCCTGGCAGCCTACAAAAGGCTGCACACTCTGTGCAACCAAATTGTTAAGATTTTGGGGAGTGCACGTGGTTTTGTTGCCATAACTAGTCTGGTTATTGTTTTCTGAGGTTACGCACCATGGGGCTATAAAACAAGCTCTGTAGCTGGTAATTAACACCAGTGTACTGCCGCTGCTAACACACCCTGTACTTGCAAACCCAAACTGAACCAAAACCCTACCTGCTGGAAAAATAACAACCCAAACCTAAATCCTATTAGTATTAAATTACAGCAACAGGAGATGAGTACAAAACCAAAAGGCTGAGAGGAAGGAGGGTACTAGAGATAAAATTACAAGGTCAGCCAGGAATGATGGAACAGAAAGGTTTTGCTGTTTTCCCTGCTTCAAGGTGACTCACTGCCCTCAGAAGTTTGTTTTGATGAGAAACTGTGAACAGAGAAGGGAGCAAATGCAGTGCAGGAGTTCAAGGGGGATCCAGAAATAACCACACACAAGGAGGAGGAAGGTGGTGGCACAGAAGAGGCACACAGAGCCTTGGCCTCCAGCCTCTGCACCTCAGCCATGCTCTTTATCGTGCGGGAAAATGGATACAGAGAGGGTTGGAAACCCACAGGTGGCAGCAGGAACAAAGCCCACGTTCCTGACCAAGCCTTTCACAAACCAATATCCATCACAAGAAGAAGAGCAGGCAGCAAATTCGTCCTGCATTAATGTGAGCAAGATGCACACGGTGGGCACCGTCTGGTCACCACCCCTACAAGACCGGGGCACGGTTGCTGCACTAATACCACTTCTAACGCACAGCCAAAGGGCTGATACCCTCATCCCATCCCATGCTGTAACTCTGACCTCTCTGAAACGCATCTCTTGGGTCCTAAGAGCACTGAGATGCTACAGAACAGTGCAGACCCCTGTGTCAATTCGGGATGGTCTGGGCTGCAGTCCCCTGAGCACTGACACAGCCTCGCGTCCGGGTCCGGGTCCGGGTCCGGGTCCCTTCAGAAACAATTTACGCAGAGCCCTGAAGTTGGGAGCAACAGTGTTCGTTAACTTGCCCCAGGAGATGCTGCTCAGCGGCGAGGAGGGAGCACTCGTTTCTGCTCCCTGCAGAGCAGGAGGGTGTCTGAGCGCCCGCCCGAGCCCTTTCCCGTGGTACCGGCGCACCGCGCGCGTCACCGCGCGGAGCCCGTTATTCCCAACGAAACACGCGCGGACGGGACCGCGGCCCGACGGGACGGGGCACCGAGAGCGCGCAGAGCGGGGAAGTGCTGCGGACCGGCC
>VXBT01000669.1:310329-344035 GCA_013400235.1 Oriolus oriolus
GGGGGACCGGGATGCTGCAGGGGTAGATGCGCCCCAGGGGAAAACCGCGAGGAAAAGGTTCAAAACAACCGACGGGCCGGCACCTGCTTCCTGTTCCATCCAAACCCATACTTCGCCGGGCCTTGGTAAATCAGCAGGAGATAGGCGTTTCTCAAAGTTGCTGAGCCAAAGGGCTCTGTGTTCTCTGCACAGCCCGGATTCTGCCTTTCTCTTAATAAAACGATGCTGAAATGGAGACGTCCCAGCAAGGGGCCCCCGGGGGGGATCCAGGTGTGTCTGTGCAGACCCCACGCTGTCTGCAGCGCAGCCGCTGGACCCGCGGATGAGGTTGGCTCAGGCACCTGGGCCACTTGGCTCGACCTGACGAGCCAGCAGGGCTGAGCTGTCTTGGGGGAAACTGGTGAAAAACTGTCCTCCTGCATCATCAGGACCACACGAGTTGCAATCATCAGCCTGGGTTTGTCGCCCACCGGGCACTGAAGCTCCTGCAACACTGTTGGCATTGGCATTTCCAGTGCAGCTGTGGCACTGCGGGAGGAAGGGGATAGGGTCAGACGGTGCCTCTGCCATACCCTGGTTGCAAATTCTCCCTCGAAAATGCCCTTTCCCAGCTGGGTGGGCATCTCCCACACTTGTTTTCCTGGGCAGTCACAGACTGTCCCTTGCCTTTTGTTTTGGAAGAGGTGTGGGAACCTCAGTGTAGGCTGTTCTGGGACTGCCTTGGCTCCCTGGTTCTCACAGGTACTCCAGATGAGGAATTCGGGAGGCAAGAGGGAGGAGGTAGCAGTGTAGACAAGGTAAAACTGAGGAAGCCGGTGTTAGCCAATTTCCCTGATGTGCAAAGGAAAAACAAGACAACCAGCGGTGCTTAAATACAACAAAGTAAGAAATTCCACTCATTTTGGGAGCCTGCCAGGCTATTAATAGTGAGAGATAGGGATGTAGTGCTGGGCACTGTGATTTTCACTGTGGGACCCCCATGTACTGCTGAGGGAATGGTGCTTTACCTGAACTTTGTTGCTTGGGGAAGGGTCCCCAGGATTTTCCTACCTTAAAAAAACTATTAACCATAAAAATTCGGAGTGTCCCAATTACAAAAGATCGTTTGGTGCTGTGTTTTTAGCTCCAGGTTTGTCCAGACTGTGTTTAATGTTTAGCACCCTGATTAATGCTGTGATAACTAACTAGGGTGTAGAACAATTTGTTTGCAGCATTAAGTGCGGTCATAGCACTGTTACATCTCAGATAATTTATCATGGGGGAGATTGTACACCTTCAGACAGAGCAAGCTGCAGGCATGCCCTCTCCTTCCATGTCCTGAGAGCTTTCCATACAGCCTTGACTTAGCAAAAGGAAGCAATAAGTGCTTTAAAAATAAAAAAAACCCCAGAGTGGACTGTCTTCTGTCACTGTCCCCTCCAGGGCTGTCCCCACACGCTGCAGCATGTCCGGCCTCTCAAGCACTGCCACAGTCCTCCATGGATTGAATTCCAACAGAAACAAGAGGCAGAAGACACGAGGCTTTTACATCAAAGCAGTCATCGTGTGCACAATCCCTGCTGCAAACCTGCGTTGGGGATGGGGACTCTTCCAAGGTGGCAGCATGCAGCCACAGCAGCACTGGAGCCCACTGTCCCTCTCCCGCCCAGTGAGCCTCCGGCACAGGTCTCCTTCAAAAGTAAAAGGAAAAAGGAAAAGACAGTCATGCAAGAAAGAGCAGCCGAGTCTGCTCTCAGCAAGGCAGTTCTTGCCTGACCTTGGATGGTGCTCAGCCTAGTTGCCGTCCCACTCAGTATCAGCCATATCTCCTTCATTAACAGCAATGGGCTCCAAATACCTTCATGTACTTATTATTACCTGGCTTTAATGGTAATGAAACAGTGGAAGAATATTGCAAACACCTGAAGGGTGTCTAATGAAAGAGAGGACTTGAAAGGAAAGTGCTGCCATCCCTTCTCTGGGGGATTTAAAAGCATTGGGCTCCTTCACTGGGGTGAGGATGGGCTTGGTACCTGCAATGGGCAATTTTTGGCTTCTCCAAGGGCCATGCAGTTTGCAAACATGGGACAAAGCTACCAGCATCCCCAAATTAAATTAAATTAGCCAAGGGCACCACACTGAGCTGCTGTTCATGGCACTTGGTCTGTGCTTCGGTCTTGGAGCTGCACAAGGTGAGTGCCAGAGGAGAGATCCTGTGTGTCCCCCTGGCCCTTTGCAGTGACCCAGGGATGCATGCAAGCCCAAGCATCCCTGAGGACCACTGTCCCTGGGTGCAGGGCCCCATGGGAGCGGTGGCTGCTCTGAGCCTGGTCATGCCCATGCCGCCAGCCCTGCCTGCCTGTGGTGTTTATTTCATGTCTCGCAGCGTTAAATCATAGCAGACATGCAATTCGGGGAGCGTGAGGCTCTGTAATGGGCAGCCTCGAGCGTGTGATGGGGCCGGGGCCATCAGGCAGCTGTGCTGCCAGGGCTCCTTGCTGATGCTTTATTGCTTTTGACGCTCCAAACGCGCTCTGAAAGGCGAGCCCTCGCAGCCTGGAGGAGAGCTGCTTCCGTCTCCTGCCCGCTCCGAACTGGCAAGCACCACAATTGAGGCCTCCCTCCCTGTTTCCACTGTGATCCCCAGCCTGGCTACAACACCCCATACTGCACAAAGCCCAGCCACGCTCCTGCCACAGCCCGACAGCCCCCAGCACATTCCATGGCATGGGGTGGGAGCTGCCGAAGGAATGTAGTGTGTAATTCTGCTCACCCAGGGCTTGGGATGAGGTCAGCTTGGGGTGAGGAGGGAATGCAGAGCATCACTTGTGCCATCGCATGTTGGGGATCTTGTGCTTGTGCCCCTGTGCTCTCCCCAGCCTCTGAGATCACTGCACCTCTGGGCTAAATACCTGCTTACCCAGCCAGGGAACCTGCTCGCAGCATGGCTGCTCCAGGATAGAGCCCTGAGTGCCCATCCTGGTGCAGAGATGCTGCCATGCCTGGCTGCAGCAGAGCCTGGACAGGACACGGGGCTGAGCTGTGGGAAGCTCCAGGCACTGAGCACTTCGATTCCCAGAAAAGCAATTACCGTGCAGCAGATTACAGGGCTAATAAAATCCCATTATGCTATTTTGGAAAGTAAATCTGATCTGGGCGCTGCCGATTGATATCAGCCATCCCACAAAATGTCCCACAAGAGCCCCCTGCGTGCGTGCGTAACACGAGGCTACAGTAGATCACGCTAATTAGATATCCAATAACAGGAGGGCTGATAGGAACTACATTAAAATCTCTTTAAGTTGAAGATGTAAAACCCAAGGGAGAAAATTCAGAGTTAATGATGCTGCAGCAGAGGCTCCACTGGAGCAGTCCATGTCCCCTTGGCCTCATCCTGCCGGCTGCAGACGCAGGAGGCCGGAGGAGAGGGGGCAGAGCGGGGCACAGTCCCCAGCACCATGGCGGCGCTGCCCGTGATTTTCATTACCCAGATTCAATAAGGGGAGAGCGCTATGAGCTGCTGGCACTCCCTGGGAGGTGACTTGCCAGCCACTAACGGAGCTGAGAAATCAAATTAGCCCCAGCTCTGCTCTTGCTCTCTCCCTGACACCGCTGTTGGCAGCCAAGGGGGAGTTCATCAGAGCCCCGCACTAATTCTTATCTCGTTTAAGTGACTCCATGCCGGCATCTGATGCAATTTGCTCTACACCACTGCTGCAGGCTTTGGTCCCTGCCCGCTGCTTCCCCAGGATTTCCAGCAGCTGGCAGCTTTGTGGGGGCATAGGCACCTGCAACACACACAAGGACAGTGTAGACATACAGGAATACAGAAGATTATAGAGGCTGAGGGTTGAGAGAAGGCTCCCCTGCTGGGCAGAGGGATATTGCCCAGCCCAAGGCTGTGATGCTGTGACACGGAGGGATGAATGCACAGCCTGAGCAGGGCACCCATGCATGGGTGAACACCGACGGCCTTTTGACTCTCAATAATACCTGACCAGGCTTTGCTTCTAGTCTTGTTTGCCCCGAGGTGTTAAATATTTTGGGAAACTGAAACCAGTAGGAAGCACTTTGTTTGCTGAAATTTACAGCAAATGCAAATTGCTGCGGTGAAGATGGACCCTGGTGTAGGTGCAGGTCCGAGGGTTTGCGGGAAAGCTGCTGCCCCAGGCAGGGGTGCCAGGGGCTGGCTGCACATGCTGCCCCCACCTGCGACTGTCAGAGTCACTGTCAGTGGGACAGACCCACCTGCCACAGGGTATGCAGGAGAGCCCGGTACCTCCAGAGTTCCCGTCTGCCCTGCTGATGGAAACCCACCCTGTGTCAGTACCACATCCCTGGACAGGCTCCCCTCCCCTGCCTCCCCCGTCTTTCCAGCTGCTGAGGATCTCTTGGCGAAGCCCTGGCACCTGCAGCACCCTCTCCCCGCATCGTGCCCCCCAGTGCACATGGGCATGATGCTTGTACCCCGAAAACCTGCTTTGCCACAACCAGGCACCTGGGCAGAGGACGGGGAAGCTCTTTGGAAGCTGGGCGGGGGTGGGGAGGTAGCTGGGTGGGCCCCTCTCGCATCCTCCCAGCCTGAAACTTGATGCAGCGGGAGAGGCTGATCGCGAGATTAATTGGGCGTTCTCAAAAACCCGACGGCGGGGGGAAAGCCATACGAGTGCCGCCTGCCTCCCTGCTCCGCTCAGTGCTCCGCCGAGCCGGCGGCGGCTGGAGCCAGCGGATCCATGGTGCCCACGGCTCTCGGGGCGCTCCTGGCCCTGCTGCCGCTGGCCTCGACGCTGCAGAGCCCAGGTAAGGTGAGGGACCAGCGGGCAGGGCTGGGGAGATGAAGCAGAGCGGGTTGCTCCTGGCACGGAGCAGCAGCTTCCCAGAATCTGAGCTGTGCTGAGTGGCAGGCAAAGGCTGCTTTTTAGGGAGCCTTCATGCTATTGGGAAGTGACATACCTGGGAGAAGCTGGAGCATGGGAGAGCTCCGGTGCGGAGCCTGAAGGCGCATCCTGCCTGGGTAACACTGGCAGCAAGGCAACGTGGCGTTAGAACCCAGCCCTACGCTGTGGTTTCATCACTGCGGGGTCTTGAGGTACTCTGGAGCTGTGCCGAGAGCCAGCCCTGCGGACAAAGAGAGACATGGGGGTCTCCCGCCTGCACGCCACTGCCTGAGGTGCTGCCCGAGCCGCCTGCCTGATGAAGGGCTTTCTCCAATATAATGCTTAGTCCCTCATAACCTAGAGCTGGGTTTTGGGCATGATGCTGTGCCTATAGTTTGTAATTGCAGCTCTGTGCAGTGCAAAATTGATAGCCAACATATTTCCTTGTTATTCCATTGTTATTTTCTCATCTAACATTCCTGGGAAATAGTACAAAAATCCTTGTGCCGTTTTGCACCAGCACAGCTGAAAGTGTTCAGCAGGCTAGTGACTCAGATCTCTGGGTAGGTCATGTAGGTCCTGTCACCCAGCTCCCAAACCTTCTCCCACCATTAGCACATCAAAGGTGACAGAAAAGGAGCGGGAACAGTGATACTCTCACCCTGGCAATGCTGGCCAGAAGGCAGGAAGGGCTGTGCAGACAGATCCCCATGTGTTAGGGCTGTGCCAGGGTTGTGCTGAGTTGCACCAGGTGAGTTGCCAGCACAACCCTGGCACAGATTTGGGCAGGGCGGACCAGCATGGTGTCTGGAGCAGAGGCAAAGAGCATCTGAGGTGAACCCAGCCTAGTCCTCCCTCTGCAAAGCCATTTCCCTGCTGCCAAAGCACCCTGACGCAGATCTGGGTGGTGTGGATGTGAGGAGGGGAAGGTGTGAGGAGGAGTGCAAGCATGAGCCAGATGCCACCAGCTGCAGCAGGAAAGGCCACTTGGGCCAAGCTGTGGTGATGGCAGCACCTGTGTTTCCTCCCCTCACCCTAATCGCTGCCTCTCCCCCATCTCGCTGCCTCTGTCGGTTCATGCCTGCCTGGGCAAGCATCATGCACCCGGCTGGCTCCCCAGTATTACCGCTCATGAGTGATGTCAGAGGGGCTGAGGCTGCTGCTTTTTCTTTTTTTAACTTAAAATACAGAATAAAATTCTCTTCCAGCAGCTTTTCCCAAGTTCCTGTAGATCCATTCCAATTAGTCTCTTCCATTATGCTGGAATTGGACTCTGGGGCTGGGTGTGCTGCAGAGCACAGCCACAAGTGTAGCACTGCTGCCCTGGCCCAGCCGTGGCGTTCCAGCTGCCTGGCATTCCAGCTGCCTGGCGGTGAGGACATGGTGCTGAAAGCAATTTGGCCTCGACTGATGCTGCTGTCACCAGTCAAGGGACTGTTTTCACAGGAAGCAAACACCAAGATACCTAATAAATGGATTTAGCATCTTGCTTAATCTCTAACCTTCACCGCCTCCACCTGCTGAGCAAACAAATGCCCCTGGAGGGAGTGAATGGTATGAAACTTACCCAGGGGCAGTGTGTCCCTCGTGGTCCCTGCTGCCGCTGTCCTGGCACCTGTCCAGAAAGGTGGAGGCTGGCAGCTGTGCCCTCTGAGGCTGGGGAAGGTCACAGCGCTGACCACCTGCACAGCACAGGATATCAGTAACATACTGGGTGATGGTTCTGGTGGCCAGGCTTGTTTCCCATAGGATGCTCCTATTTAACTTGGATGGGAAACCCCAGGTGGTAAGTGAGGGCTGGCAGCTGGCAGCATCCCGCAGTCCATGGCACGCTCCAGGGTGATGGCAGCCACTGCCCCAGTGCGAGCAGCCTCCCTCGCTCCCTCCTTCCTCCCTCTGCTAAGCAGGTACCCAGCGTGGGGGCCAGATGCCGGAGCCGTCCGAGCCCACTCTGCGCCGCCTGTCCCACTACCTCCTGGCCCACTACCAGAAGGGCAGCCGGCCTGTGCGGGACTGGCGAACGACCACTAACGTGGCCATCGACCTCATGGTCTACGCCATCCTCAGTGTGGTGAGTCTTCTGCTCCTATTCCGCATGTGTCCACAGGGAGGGGAATGGTACCTGGCATGCAACATCCTCCCAGCAGGCTCTGCCCATCTTCTGAAGTGTCAATGTCCCCGTTCTGACACTGTGTCCTCATCTTCCCACAGGATGAGAAGAACCAGGTGCTGACCACCTACATCTGGTACAGGCAGGTGAGTAGCCGTGAAACCTCGCCCCTTCCTTGCTGGCCCCCCTCAGGGTCAAGCATCCCCAAAACCCCATGTTTAACTGCGGGAGAAGTGTGCAGTCCTGCAGGAGAGCAGTGAGGGGAAACCCATCCTGGGGGCTGACGAGACCTCTGTAGCACGTGAACCTCAAGGCTCAGCTTTCATGCTCCGTGTTTTGCACCGCTGGATGTTGTGTGAGCTGAAAGATAACCCTTCCCTCCCTCCCATGGGTGGGAAGATCGTTTGGTGCTAGTCTGGGGTCTGTGTGCTGGCAGAGTGGAAGGACCTCACTCACCAAGTCCCCTCTCCCTTGTCCCTAGCACTGGACAGATGAGTTCCTCAAGTGGGACCCAGCTCGCTTCGACAACCTGACGCAGATCTCCCTCCCTGTAGAGAGCATCTGGGTGCCCGACATCCTCATCAATGAGTTGTGAGTGCAGCCAGTCTGGAGGGAGATAGCCTGGGACTGGAATTCCCTCACCCACCATGGGCACGTACTGTCCCATGCTTTGTATTCCTGGCACAGAGCTGGCAGCCTCCCCGCATCAGGGAGCTGCAGATGGGGATCGGCTCGGCACTTGGGCCATTTCCAATGCTGGCTAACCACAACCGTCGGTAATTACCCTCACTGTGCTGGGGGTGAGATCCAGATATCAGGAGAAAGGCTTTGTGAAGACAGTACAATGCGAGGGCAGCTGCAGAGCTGCTGGCCCTTCCTATGAAGCTATCTGGTGTCCTTCCCTCTCCGTGGGGATTTAAGTTGTTCCCACTGCCTCCTGAGGGTTCTGGGACAATGACACAAACACTTCTCGGGCTGGGAGAAAGCAGCCATCTGGGCAGTGCAGAGGTGATGCCAGGCAGAAATGCCTGCAAGGGTATTACCAAAAAAGCAGAACAGGGGGCAAATCCCCATCTCTTGGGAAGTTCCCCGCTGAAATGCTACTTGGCAGAAGGAACTCCTGCCCAGAGTGCTCTCCAGCCCACATCTCTGTCTCTCATGTCCCCCAGTGTGGATGTTGGAAAGTCCCCGCACGTCCCCTATGTTTATGTCAGCCATCACGGGGAGGTGCAGAACCTCAAACCCATCCAGGTGATGACCGCTTGCAGCCTGGACATCTACAGCTTCCCCTTCGACGTCCAGAACTGCTCGCTCACCTTCACCAGCTGGCTGCACCACAGTGAGTGCCGGGACGCCGAGGGCTGGGGGGCTCGAGGGAGCGGGCAGGCGCTGTGCCGGGCCGGGGCTCCGTGCGGAAGGCAGCTCGTCCCTCTAGATGGCCCCAGCGGACCGCGGAAGCGCGCAGGGAGGGCAGGCACGCAGCCCGCTGTGGAGGTGCCGGCTGTTGGCGGCGCTTTGGGCAGGGCACCCCCCCAGTTCTCACCTCTCCTCCCCACCCCAGTTCGTGATATCAACCTCTCGCTGTGGCGGCAGCCGGAGCTCGTCAAGTTCGACCGAAGCGTCTTCATGAACCAGGGCGAATGGGAGCTGCTCTACGTCCTCAGCCGCTTCCAGGAGTTCAGTGTCAAGAGCAGTGACAGCTATGCTGAGATGAAGTTCTACGTAAGAACCTTTGGCCACCGTGTTTCTCGGAGATGTGGCACGAGGGAAGGGTCTTGCCCCATACCTGTCGCTGCTCTGTGCTGCAGCTCCTGCCTGCAGGTGGGAGGCTCCCGGTAGTGGGCCCTTCCTCTGGCTCACCTTAGTGCCTCCCACCATCCTCACCTGGCTTGGCAAAGAGCCACACCAGCTGAAGGCCACGTTTCAACCCTTCACAGCCTTTTCTGTCTCTCTGTCCTGCAGGTAGTCATCCGGAGACGTCCCCTCTTCTACACTGTCAGCCTGCTGCTCCCCAGCATCTTCCTGATGGTTATGGACATTGTGGGCTTCTACCTGCCTCCCCACAGTGGTGAGAGGGTCTCTTTCAAGATCACTCTCCTGCTGGGCTACTCGGTTTTCCTCATTATTGTATCCGACACATTGCCAGCTACTGCCGTCGGCACCCCGTTGATAGGTAAGGTGGTTCTACGCCTATCCAACTGCCACGGCAGTCGTGAGCAGAGACCACAGGGCCCCGAGAGCTGAGCAGGGAGGATTTGCTTGGGCCTTTGCAGGTCACTCACCTCGCTGATGCCTCTGCAGGCATCTACTTTGTGGTGTGCATGGCACTGCTCGTCATCAGCCTGACAGAGACCATCCTGATCGTGCGCCTGGTGCACAAGCAAGACCTGCAACCCCATGTCCCTGAGTGGGTGAAACACCTGCTGCTGGAACGAGCCACCATCCTGCTCTGTGTCCGGGACAGGAAGAAATTCAGCCAAAGCAGGACGCAAAGCTTGGACATCTCCAGGCAGGTGGAGAACAATGACAGCACAGGTAAGGGTTGCACAGAGAGAGCCTGTGGGATCTGAAGGAGTCTAGGTGCTCTGTAGCCATTGACACCAATACAGCCACTGTTTGCATGGTGAACTGGGTGCCTAGTTCACCCTCAGAAATCCCAGTTCCCCATCTTATGAGGTTTTTCACATGTGTTTCTTTTGATCCCTCAGCCAAGCTGACCCCCTATGTCTGTGAGGACCCTCGGGAGTGTGGGGCAGTACAGGGCACGAGGTCCACACTGGCCTTTGATGGCCGGACAGAGGGCTTAGCAGCACTGCAGGAGGTCCTGCGTGAGACCACAGCTATCCGCCAGCTCCTGGAGAAACGTGAGGAATTCCGCGACGTTGCCCGCGAGTGGCTGCAAGTGGGCTACGTGTTGGATGTCCTGCTGTTCCGGATGTACTTGGCAGCCGTCCTGGCTTACAGCATCACCCTGGGCACCCTCTGGTCGGTGTGGCGGGATGCCTGAGCAGTGCCCGTTGCTCAGGGCAGGAGACAGGGGACCTCAGTCTGGGGCGGTCTCCCTGGCTCTGGGATTCGCCGGTGCCTGTCGGCCCAGGCGGGCACATCCGTCACGTCCCTCGGCTCCGCAGCGGGAAGGCGGAGCTGAGCAGGAGCCCCCAGGACCCCACGACCCTACCCAAACCTCTCTGCATGCTTCCCCTGCCAACCCCGGGAGCGCTCTCGGCCCGGCCCGGCCCC
Organism: Oriolus oriolus; assembly: GCA_013400235.1. Lineage (NCBI taxonomy): Eukaryota > Metazoa > Chordata > Aves > Passeriformes > Corvidae > Oriolus > Oriolus oriolus. The sequence continues at coordinate 320,536 of VXBT01000669.1, forward strand.
GGCCGCGGCTTCAGCACCGCGGACAGCGGCCCCGCCGCCCGGCCCAGCCGCCTCCCGGCCGGGGGTCCCCCGGCCTCGGGTGGGGCCCCACCTGCCCCGGGGGATCCCCACCGCCCCAAGGGTCCCGCTGTCCTCCGCTCCCCTGCCCTTCTGCCCGGCTGCTGCCTTCATTCCCTACCCCGGGCCCGCGGGCACGCTTGCCCAGCGGATCTCCACCATGCTTGTGCTCAGCAGTTTCAGCAAATTGGGAGAGACCCAGTGTCAGGCCGCGGCCAAACCGGGATGGCAACGGGACTGATTCCGTGAGCACGAGGTGCTGGGAGAGATGTGCGGGGGCAGGAGCTGTCGATCTGCCCCTGCCAGGGCAGAGGCACAAGGCGAAGAGGAAAGTGCTGCAGACGCTGCAAGGGCCCATCCCATGCTCTAGGAGCATCTCTGCATGTAGTGGGCCTGCAGGTGATGGGGGACAGGTGGGTCGACACCACTTGGCTCTCATACATCTGCCCGCAAACCCACTAGCCCCAGAACAAGACTCCTGCTCACCATCCCAGAGCCATCACCTGCAGGAAAACTTACCTCTGAGTGACGGGGGCTGAGGACGGGTGGAGTGGGCTCCTGCCAGCGCCGGCCCGCACTAATGCGCTGATGGTCTGTAAGTGGCTGCCTATTGATGAGGTGTCCAGTTAAAGAGTTCGTGAGACACTAAATCAGCCCATTGATCCTGCCGAGATCGATGGTGCTACAGACCTGATCAGTGCAGCAGGCAATTAACACCCTCTGGAATGAGCTGCCTTCGTGTAACATCAAACGCTCCAACAGACAAATCCAATGGGGCCATTGACCTGGGTGTGTGATGCTGCCCAGCCCACGTGTTTGACGGGGGGACTGGGCAGCAAGACTCCTGAGCCAGCCTTGCCATCCCTCTCTGGCCCATCGTGACCCTGATGTCCCCCAGGGCTGCACTGCAAGATTCTCACCTGTGCTGCTGTATCCCATGGAATGTTTAGGTCCTTGTCCTTGTCCTCCCCTTGCTAGGGTCATGCACCCAACCTAACCTCCTCAAGCAGCTCAGCGGTCCTTTTCCCTGGAAGGACAGGTTGCCCATGCTGGAGGAAAGATTGATTCTCCCTTTGCCCTCTTGCTACTTTGGGAAGTGCTGCATGTAGGAAAAAGTTCCAGGCATCTCTCTGAGAGGAGCTTGGATTTTCCTCTTTAAAAAAAAAAAAAAATCAATAAATCTGAATCTAATCTCCTAATAAAGGTTTAATGAGGACATAATGTTGATGGAACAGAACATTGTTGCAGCATAATCGCTCCCAGCTGCTGTGCGAGCGTGCACACAAAGGCCCGGTCCTACCGCGACTTCCCCGTTATTATAACAACGCCTTTGTGCCAGGCTGAACGCCGGCGAGGGGCTTTGCCCCCCCTTCTCCTGGGGTGCTGCAGCCCGCAGGTTGCTCACAGCAGGACCACCTCTGCTTGCCCGAACCTGGACCAAAGTTCCTCACCACTTGCCCAAAGCCTTCCTGGAAGAGCTGTGTTGGGGTGGACTGGGGGAGGCAGGACCACCATCAGGACCTCGGAATGGACACGCAGCCCCTCAAACCTGCTGGGAAATGCTGGGGCAAGGGGGGAGCCTGGCCTCGACACTGGCACATGCCATCCATCCCTGGGAAAAACTAAATTATGCTCTGCACTTGGTGACTCCAGCTGTGCTGTAACAAATGTCTAATAGCAGCACAAGGCCAAGGCTGGCGGTGGGCAGCACCCGTCGGGCACAGGCACGGCTGGGTGGTGCTGGCAGCACCCACTTGGCCCAGCTGCGGCGTGCGGAGTTGTGCGGTTTGCCACAGCACAAAAGGAGAGCAGGCGCTGCCGTTAATGTAGTCAGTAAATAAATAAAGGAGGGCTTAAGCTTAGTGTACAGCAATCAGTCGGGAACTACAGGATAATTAACGCAGCGGGGGGCCGGACGGCTCTGCAGGCAGGTTTAAATGAACGAGTTCACTTTCATTGAGGCAAACTTGCTCCGCTCCCTGGTGAGCCACATGGGCAGGCAGCGGCACAGGCAGCATGCTGTGGATGCTCTCTGTCCATGGGGACATCGACATTTCAGGGAGACACCCTGCCCACTGGGGTTGGTTTAGGGATAGGACCTCTGCAATTCCCCCTCAGAGCAGGCACCCCCAAACTCACCCCCGTGAGTATGCCCACGGCTCACCCCAAGCTGGTGGGATGCATCCTTCCTCCTCCTCCTTCTCCTCCTCCTCCTCCTCCTCTTGGCAGGCACAGGAACGGGAGACAGCAGGCCGAGACAACGGAATTAACTTTATTGGTAGTTTTTTTGTTTTCTAACTGCAGATTCAAGGTATACAACTGAACATTGCTATTTTCCTTATGAGACTTATAAATAAAAATACAAAAAATGTTTACTACAAAAAAATCTACCGTTAGTAGGATGTAAAAAATATTCTCTTTGCTATAGAAGGCACGAACTTCACTTAGTGACACATGGAGAGAAAAAAACCTGCAGCAGTATATTGTCTTTTTTTTGTCTTTTTTTTTTCCTCTGTCAGAAACACTGAAGTCTTACAAAGAAATGCATCTGAATCTACACAGGACGAAGGCAGATGCGGAGAGCTGCAACTAGGAGACACCACAACTGGTTTTTTTTTTTTTTTCTTTTTCTTTATTTTTCAGGAAACTTTTAGCTAACGGCATCTGTGGCTAGAGGACAGAGAGAGGACTTGCAAGCAGAACCGCAGGGGAGCGAACGGCGAGGGGAGACAGGAAAAGTCATACAAAAAATAGGAGCTGATAGATACTCTGAGAAAACCAAAGGGGAACTTGGGCACCTTCTGCGCCCGGGCTCAGAGAGGTGCTGAGGTAGACGGAACGAGGACAGCGACGGACCCAAACCACGAGCGGCAACACAGAGCAACGGGACGGGCAGGCGGGCGCTCACAACACTGACAACAAGCCAGGGGAGAGGGAGCCCGGGACCACGGGGCCCCGTGTGGCGCTTGGTCCTCACTGCTATGATACACATATATATACTTATATATATATATGGAGGGGTGGCGGGGGCTGCGCCTCAGCAAACAGTGCAGGGATGTGCGCCCAGGATATGGCAGCATCATTCCAATGCTGACCCCAACACTGTTGCAGTGGGGTCTGTGTCTCCGAGGGAGAGGGATGGTGGGATGGAAGGGGAGGGTAAAGCAAAAAAAAAAAAGAGCCACATGAGCTCGGCCACGTGCTCCATGGCACCATGGCACCCGCATCTGGCAGCGCCAGGACACCACGGGGGCCTGCCGTGCACATGCCAGAAATTGCAGCAACTTTCTCTGTGAAAGAACTGTTTTCTCTTTTTAATATTTTTTCTGTTTTTTTCTTAGGCACAACAATTAAACGAGCCGTTCTCCACAGTCACATCCCGGATTGTACAGCAGCGGTGTCCACCCTGCGCAGAGCAGCAACGGTCCCAAGCGCAGAGGCACACGCACGTGCAAAGCCGGACTGGGGCGCGAGGGAGGATGCTGCTCCCACAGCCGTATCCTTGCTTGGCACCAGGAGAGGTGGGACGGGCACCCCAAACCCAGAGGGGCCATCAGGGTCCCTCCAAACTGTATCCAGACACCGTCCCACTCCTCCCAACTCCTGTTCCCCCCTTTTCACCCAAACGCAGCAAAACGACAAAAAAAGAGCCGCGGGATGGAACCACCAAGCCCGCGGCCGCGCAGGAGAAACACAACAAAAACAAACACAAGAGGTAGCTTCAGAACCAACACCCCCAGCCCCATGGGGCCAGGCAAAAAATACCAGTTTTGGTAAGGATAATGCACAACAGGAGGGTGGCAGTGACACCACTGCCCCACCACCTCTCCACCACCAATGCTGGGCATGTGGCTGGTGCACCCCAGCCATGCTGCCCCAGCCATGCCGCCCCCTGTCCCTCCCAAATCAATAAAAGCTCATGAGGTCACAAAAAAACGAGGTAATTTCAAGTAAAATGTGCTAAACGTGGAAATATTCCAAAAGAAAGTTCAAAAAAACCAAACAAAAAGCAAAAAAAGTGGCGAGCAAAGCCACCTGCCACTGGGCACCCCTTGCTTGTGGGCTCCTGCGGCTGAGGGCTGGGCAAAAAACCCCCACACTTGGCACCTTTCAGGTGCCCCAAATCAGCAGAAGAAAAGAGGATCCCTGCATTTGGAGTGATGCCACATACCAACAGCCCCAACACTGGCACTGACTGCACATCACCAAACCAACTGCATCTCCCCATGGCGGGCTTCACCCTTGCCCTGGGAAGGCAGGGAAGGAGAGAGAAATGCATAGAGAGGTCTTTGGTCATGGGGAGAGCAGCAGCCTCCTGTGCCCCTTGAGCCCACCTGGACACCAGGCAACACCTCAAGGCAGCCTGGCTCACAGCCGGCTCCCTGCCCCAAACACCCTCCTCTGGCCAGGATCTCCCCAGGACACTCTTGCCAAAGCACTCGTGGCTCACAGGGCACTGTGCTCTCCTGCCTGTGATGCCACAGCCTGGGAGCATGAGAACCTGCCAGAATGGGGCAGCATGAGCTCCACATGGGAGCTCAGGTCTTCTGCAGGGCATCCACGGCAGGGTATATGCAGTGACAGAGGACACCAGGAATTAAAGCCTTCCCAGAGCACTGGCTGTACGCACACTTTCAGGGAAGCGCCTCTTTACTACATGCTCTTCCCAGCAGCACCAGTGGCCAACGCGAAGGGCGATGGAAGGGCTGGCTGGGGGTTGCAAAGGGTGAAATCTGCCCTGCAGCAAGGGTGCGAGGGCAGCAGGTGCATGAGCAGCTAGGACAGCAGTGTGGATGGGGCTGGGGAAGGGGCTGGTGCATCCCTCGCTCCAGCATGAGCTGTAGGAACCTTCTGGCGAGAAGAAACGAATGAGAACTGAAAACAAACAAGGCCATGGATGCTGCGGGTTTGGTGGGATTTTTTTGCCCAGTCATCTGCCACTTGGCCCTGCTGCCCCTGTGCCTCCTCCCTTAGACATAGCAGAGGTAGAGATAGGTCTTCTCTATCCGCCAGTCGGTGGGGATCTCCTCTGGTTTGTGGCCCTTCATGTGCTTCTGCATGGCGGAGAGGCTGGGGCAGTACTCCAGGCAGATGGTGCACTGGTAGGGGGAAGCGCCATTGTGGGTCCGAAGGTGTTTGATCATGGCCGAGTAGTCCCGGGAGCGCTGGTGGCACAGCTTGCACTCAAACGGCTTCTCGCCTGTGGGAGACGGGGATACAGGGGTGTCAGTGGGGGCCTCCAGGTGCTAATCAACTGCCCGGCATCGATGCTGCCGCGGCGGGCACAGCCGATAACCAAGTAATGAACAGCAGAACCGACGTGACTATTGATCCCCTATTTACAACAGTTACGTGCCGGCGCATCCGGGGGCTCGTTATCCCTGGCTGCCGCCCTGGTCCACGTGCCAGCATTTCCACCGGGGGACCGGTCTGGCACTGCCAGCCTCACCACAGACACCCCAGCACGTACCTGTGTGGACCCGGTAGTGGGTCTCCAGCTGGTGCTTGAGGCTGAACTTCTTGCCACAGCCGTTGCACTCATAGGGCTTCTCACCGGTGTGGATGCGCTTGTGGCCCTTCAGCGTGCTCTCGTCCCGGAAGCAGCTGCCGCAGAACTCACACTCGTAGGGGTGGTCGCCTGCAAGCACATGTGGGGGTCAGGGCTGCCGTGACCGCTGTGCCACACCAAAACCAGCTCCCCAGCCCTTTTACCCTGGGCACCCAGCGCCATCCTGAGGACAGGATGCCTTTGTCTCCCCTGTGCAGTGTGCTGGTCCCTTCATGCCTGTACAGAGGGGATGCTCGGGTCCACGGCATGGTAGAGAGACTGGAGCGTGCTGCAACCCTCCCACCACCAATTTCCAGGTTTTTTGCCCAGCAGCACTGGCACAGACCCAGCCCTGGGCATCTCCCACACTCCAGACCAGGCGGCTGATAAATGAACTCTGGTTCGGCACCAAAGGCAGAATGATTTGAAGGAAAGGTGAGGGCTCCAGCTACTTATTTATTACAGCCGCGAAGGCAAGGACAATAAAGATAGATTGATCGTCCGAGACTTTGTTCATGAATATTTAAATATTACTGATTTGTCTTGTCACTGTAATTACAATTTCTCTGTGCCGCATATCCTACAAGCACAGTTTATGGTAAAGAATGGTGAACTGTATTTCACTTGTCCTGCTGCAGATGTGCGGAGCTGCCAAGCGTGTAATGTTCCCCGCATTTCATACATTTTCTTCAGCTGTGAAGGCTTAAGTCATCCACAATGACCTACGTTTTTTCATTATCCCCGTGTCAAACTGCACTCGTGCCTGGGCATAAATTGTCCTTCTCGTTATATACTCACATGCCTGTGCTTTCGCTTCCTCTTTAAAATGGTATTTTACTCTCTCCCCATTTGCCGCAGCCCAGCCCTGCGGCCCCTTGCCCCCTCCCACAGCTGCTGCCTGGGCACCTGGGGGGAGGAGGATGCTCGGGATGCAGTTCGGAACCCCCCTCCAAAGGCAATGCGGGCGGTGCCTGTGGGCTGCTGTTGACTTTCCCCTCCCCGTGCCCAGTTCCAAACTGCCACTTCGGCTTTTGATCCTACAGTCAAAGACAGCAATTTTGCAGCCAGAGGCAGCCAGCATTTCCACCTGCCCACTTTTCAGGGGAGCCTGAGCCCACGGAGCACCCTGGCCCTGGGAGAAGAGGGAGCATCCTGCAGCTGTGCAGGATGGCACCACATGGCACGGATAAATGCTCCTAAAGCACCGATGATCCCAGAGTTTTTTCACAGCCGGGAGCCACTAAAGCAGCAGAGGTTGGGCTGGGACACGCGCAGCCCGACCCGCAGCCCAGGTCACCGGATTACTGGCTATAAATAGCTCCAGCACTCAGCATTAACATGCTTATCATCGACACAGGATTCCCATTTCCCACATCGGGACCCCTAGCCCACGTGTGGGTCTGGCAGCTGCCAGCCACAGGCTGGACAGGGTGACCCTCCGTGACACCACCCGTACAACCCCCAGCAGCCACCTTTACATCCCTTTGGAGACTGTGTGCGTGGCCCCTGCCTGACAAGAGAAAGAAGGGGCATCCTGGCTCAGCACACCTTCTGTTCCCCGCCAGCAACAGCAGTGCTGTCAAGAAGGGTGCATGAGCCTCCCACTTGTGTGGGCAAAGGATGGGTGAGGAATGCTTCACCCAGGCAGCTGTGAGGAGCCGTGGCACCGGCTGTGATCCTGCGCAACCCTGCTCATCTCCCAAGAATCAGCTTGGGGTGTTTTGTGACTGGCCCCGAATGATGGTGCTGATGGTGTGGCCGGGACCACAGAGCTGCCCAGGGATGCTGTCGGAGGAGCTGAGGACACGGCGCGGGCGCTTTGAGGACACGGCGTAAGGCGGCCAAGCCGTGCTCTCCCGCCCGGCAATCCTGCAGCCAAGCCCTGCCCCAGTGGGGCCATGGCAGCACCAGCTACACGTAGCGCAGGTCGCCCTAATCCCATTAGGGCCGAGCACCAGCTGATTATGTGCATCTACCGCCGTAAGCTGATGAGGCAGATATGATCGCACACCCCCTAAGAAGGTCACGTGCAACCTCAGACCGGATCAACTTATTACACACAGCTTTTTTTCTTCTGCTTTGTTTTTCAAATCCAAGCCACTTCAGTCACCTGCATGCTTTTAATACAAATCACCTTTCTTCCCCCTATTTCTTTTTGAGGCGCGGGGAAGGAGCACGCCCCGGCTGCCCCAGCCCCGAGTCCCCACGGTGGTGCTGCCGTACCTGTGTGGGAGCGCAGGTGCCTCTTGAGTGCGGTGTGGCTGGGGAAGGTGCGGTTGCACTCGCTGCAGATGTAGCTGCGCACCCCGGCGTGCACCTCCATGTGCTGCTGCAGGGCGCTCTGCGTCTGGAACCGCTTGCCGCACAGCAGGCAGAAAACAGCCATGTCTGTACCTGGGGGAGAGGGAGAGACCCTGCTTAGGCACTGCCTGGCACCCAGGACCCCCAGCCCACTGTCCCATCACCCCACTGTGTGAGGGTGCCTGCTCCCACATGGCAGCAGGGATGCTCTGGCAGCAGAAGGGACCCCAAGAGCTGCAGGGCTCTGGGTGACATTGGGAGTCCCAACAGCAGGACCCTGGCCACCCCGAGCCTGCTGGCACTGGTGCTCCAAGGAGAACAGCTGAAGAGGACAAGTGGCTCTTATTGCACTGGAGGCATCTGGGAGCCCTGGCGATGCCGAAGGATGCCCAAACACAAGGCAGCTGTTGGGTGATCACTGCATCCCCACACACCTCTGAGAGCTTCTGAGCCTGTATCTTGTGATGCCCAGGGGAAAGGAGATCCCAAGAAGCGCCCCATGAAGCTGCCCTGGGGAGCAGGAGGCAGGGTGTGAGAGGGCGACGTGTCCACCCCTTGCGCTGTGTGTGACCCTGAGCCCCAACGCAGATCCAGGCTCCAAAACATCGCTCATGGCCACAAACCTGGCTGCAGCAACACAGCAGGGACAGAACCCCAACCCAGGTGCTCGTCCCCGTCCATAAACATCTCAGACCTCTGTGCCGTTAAACAGTTTGTTTTCGCTTATGCATAGCTGATTGTTCAGAACTGTGAGTCACTGCAAATTGTATTACGCAGGGAGATTAAGCAAATAAATGCTCGCTTTTTTGAGACATTAAAATGTGAGGACTATGGAAATAAAATTAGCTAGAAAATTGTATTAGCAATTCATTAGCAGCACAAGATGTTCAAGGTAACCAACAGATCCATGCAGCCTTCAGGAACAGCAGGGGCGGAGGGCTACTTGCCATGCTGCCAAAACCAACCCTGGGGCGACCACCAGGACCACAGCACCATGGGGCAGGGACATGGTGGGCAGTGGCACTGGCAGCGTCATGGTCCTGCCCGGTGACAGGCAGGTGACAGGCAAGGGTGCTCCTGGGCAGACCCACACCTCCAGCTTGGGAACCATGGGCAATAGGCATCCCGGAGAGCATTTCGGTTCACACTGTCACCTGCTCTGGCATTGTGCCATCACCCACCCAGGTGCGGTGGCACGCCGTGGCCAGCTCTGTCCTGCTGGGGATGCAGGAGCTGCCTGGGGGGATGCTCAATCCCAGCCTTGCACTGTGCTACCCAGAAATGCTCCTAAATCTGAAAAAAACCCCAGTGAAATGGGAATAAAAGCAGCAAGAGAGGTGGCCCCGCACGGGAGCTGCCTTTCTCCCTCTGCAGGGATTTACCCAGGGGGGTTGCGGGCTCATGTGCCCCCCACGCAGCTGCGGACAAAACACTCCTGAGACAAAAAAAACATTAAAAAAAAAAAAAGCAAAAAAAAAAGCAGGCAGCCCTGAACGGGCAGTGCGAAGCAAATCCCAAGAGGTATGTGGCCCCGCGGCCCTCAGCGGCCCCGGCGGTGACAGCAGGACGGGTCAAAGGTCCCCGGGGCTGAGCCCCCAGCGCCGCGGCCAGCTGCGGAGCGGAGGCCCTGGCCGGCGGGACGCCGGCCCCGATAAATCTGCCGCCAGCAGCCCCCGCTGGGGCCGGGGACAATGGGCTCCCGTGGGGGCGGAGGGCAGGACAATGCCGCCGGGCCGGCGCGCGGGGCCGTAACAAATCCTCCCTGGCACCGTAGGGCCCTCATTTGTGAAACTAATTGGCCCCCGCTTGAAAAAAAAAAATGGGCTGACTCCAGCAGCCACAGTGATGGAGACGAGCTGCATGGGGGGACGGGGCTGGTTGCTGGAGCTGGGCATCCCCCAGGTGCTGCTTCCTGGGACCTGCAAAAGGCAGTTTTTAATTTATCTTTTTTTTTTTTTTTTCCAAGTAATGCATCAATAAATAAGTACCCCAGACTGGGAGGTCAATGTGTACCGGCACGCCCTGTGGAGGTACCCGGTTCCAGTTGTGCTCCAAGAGCAGAGCATCTGTGTGACACAAAGGCTGATGCTGGCTGGGCGCAGAAGTGGAGGATGTGGGAGATGGTCCTGCATCCCAGCACTGAGCCCAGCAGTGGGACACGGAGCACGGAGCTCAGGCACCGCCTGTTCCCAGCCCCGAGGCTCCGCAGATGACGTTCTCCAGCACCCAAGGGGCGCGGCAGGCATCACACCGGGGGTCTGCTGGGTACCGTCCCACTGCTGGCCTTCAAGTAGTTTGATTTTTTTTCAAGCTACATGTCAACTATGTCACACCTTTGGAGAGAGGATGACAAGCAGGAAAAAATGGCAAAACTCTTGAGAGGGTGCCACACTGGGCGACATAGGACTCGGCCCTGTGTCTTGTCGTGAATGCATCCCTGGGCTCCAGCCACAGAAGCCCCAAGCCAGCCCTCAGCCATCGGAAGAAAAATCACCCCTGATAAAGAAATGCTGACACCCCAAATCAGTGAGAGACGGATTTATTCATTTCCCTGACATTTTAATGGTTTCTCCCCTTTTTGCAGGAAGATGATTACAAATTAAGCAGCATTTAAATGCTTTTTACTGTCAACAATTAAAAGGGGTGAAGGCAGGCGAGCAATTCATTCCCCGGGAAACGCGCTGGCTCTCGGCGGGCGCTGACGGCCCTTCCCTCTACTGTACACCGCACAATGGCCCCGAGCGCGCCATTAATTTTGCAGGACGTTCAAAAGCAAATTAAAATATAAAAGCCCCCGGGCTCAAAGATAGATACCAAGGGAGGGGGCAGCATAGGTCAAGCTCGCAGAATTGAAGTCTTAGCAACTGGGGAGGTTTAAGCACAGCCCCGCACGCTGTGTTCAGCTGCCACCTTTGCCCACTGTCCCTGCCAGACCCAGTGCTGTGCCAGCAGCTGAAAGCCACTAGTGGGGCAGCTGTTAGCACTGCCACAGGGTTCCGAGGGGGAAGCCGGAGTGATTTGGGTGTTAGATGCTCTTTTGGTACACATGTTGGCCACAGCTTGCAGGGCCTTTTTAAATCGGAGGTGGTCCCAAAACTGATTTTTAGGGGAGGGATGCTTGATGGAAGGAGGGAAAACCCTATGGCTGCAAGCCTGGAGATGCACATCTCTGTTCTCCAGCTCCCTTGATCCCAAAGCAGCGCAATCACCAGAGACGTGATGACGAGCAAGATGCGGCGTGTGACAGTGCGCCCCGTCCGAGCCGCAGCGAGGGATGCTGCAGCACCGCGGTCGAGCGCGGCACCGCCCCCCACCCACTGCCTCTGCCAGAGCAGGAATTAAACTAAAAACTGGCGTGGCGACGGGTGAGAGAGGCAGGGTGGGGTGGGTCTCCCTCGGCCCTGGGCTCTGGTGGAGTTATGGATGCGGGAGGTGCACCACAGGAGAAAGGCGACACGTCCCCTTTAAAAGGAAATATAATTTACAGTGTGCAGCCAGGCGGGCCATAGTTTCAATCTCGTTTACTATAGAGAAAACTCTGCTAGCTGTTCTCTATCCCACAAATCCGATTTAATCAGACAAGCCAGCCAGCGTGGCTTGAAGTAAAAACGGATAATTAGTAAACAGAGAGCTACTTCAGTGCTTCATTGGCATTCGAGCCGGGCTAGTGTGTCGCATTTAAAATGCAGTCTGATGAAGTTTACAAAATCAAACCATTTGTTACTCCTATTGAAGAGGCTTCAGGCCACTTGCAATTAAATTGGAATTAGTGCTTAGAATGAGATACAGCAAATTCATACTAAAAAGGGATCTGACTTTCAGACATTTGACTTCAAGTTTTTCCCCCCATGCCAGAGCACACGTGCATGTGCCAGCCTGCCGGCCCCCCAGAGCCCCCAGCAGCACCGCCAAGCCCAGACCTGCTGTGTGGCTGGGAACGGGGTGACTCGGGGATGCTGTGGCAGCAGGGGAGTGGGGAGAAAGGGAGCGGTGCCACCTTGCTGGTGAAGCAACCCCCTCTGAGTCCCAGCATGGTGGCAGCACGGGGCTGGCAGTCCCCAGGCAAGCGGCACCAGCGTCGGGATGTGCAAACCAAACTGCCCCTCCCTGAGTCCACTCCATAACGCTGCCATCTTTCCCTGCCTGTCCTCAGAGCCATGCTATCAGACTTGAAAAATGAGGCAGATCCATCCACTGTTGCAGTAATCAGGAACACAGAATGAAAGGCTGTAGAGGGGCACATTGGGAAGGCTCCAGCATTATCATGGGCACAAGCATGCTCACATCAATGGATGCTGACAGAGCCTGTTGCTGCCTCACGCACACATCCTAAAACCCCCAAACCCTCGGCTTATGTCCTGCTAATTGAGGGTCTCCCACAAGGCTCCCTCCTTCGCTCTTCATGTTTAACATCATCTCTTACATGATGCATGTGCCAGAGGTGAGCTGACACTGCTGCTGTCCTTACAATGAAAGTGAATGGCTCCAAAACATCCTGGCCATGCAAAGCAGGAGCCCAAGGGCTGTTGGCTCTCCTGATATGAGATTTCAGGGACATTTGACGATTTTTGTCAGCAGGTCAAAGGCTCTCTACCAGCCTCCACCTCCTGGCCAACACTGCTGGCTGCTGCTGCAGGGGAAGCTGCAGGCCCTAGTGTGCAGGAACAGCAGCACTGGGGAGGAAGGTGCCATTGGCAATGGCGGCCAGAGTGGCAGAGGATCCTCCCTTTCAACCCTGCCCACAGGAAGGCTGGGAGAGGCAACAGTGCTGGCAAGGGGCACATTGCCTGGAGCACCCTTGTCACAGCTCCAGCACCCAAGCCCAGGCACAGCTGGCCTGAAGGACAGCCTGAAGGTGCCCAGCTCGGCTTGACACAAGGGACCCTGCGGACACTGGTGGTGGCACATCCTGCTGTCATCGAGTTGAGGGGGAAGATGGGCGATGAAGGACAGGCAGAAGAGCGGGCACGAGCACAGGTCTGGGGACGCTGGTGGTGGCACCAGCACCGAGGCTGCATTTTGCACCAGGATGATGGTGGATGCATGTGCAGGGTAAGAAAATTAACCCAGTTTTGGCGTCTGTTTTCAGGATTATTATGAAACCCAAAGCGATGTTTTTGGTGGCAGCACCCAAGTGTATCCATGGGCAGGTGCAAAGGAGCCCTCCCCGAATGCTGTTGGGACACAACGCCTGCAGATGCCTGCCTGGATGTAGGGATGCCATGCAGAGCCACCTGCTCCGGTGCTACTGAGGGGTGATGGTGGCATTCATTACTGTGCTGAGCCAAACAGCCCCTACAACCTTCATGGTTCAGTGGAGAAAGGGGGGGAACCCCCATAAGATAAACACAGGAAATGCATGCATTTTGTGCCAGAGTCACCAAATCATCCCAGTTTCAAAGGCTGCCTCTGGACTCCACAGCGCTTCTGTGCTAATTAACATCTTTATGGAAGGCAACTTCTCCCAAAGGGGCATTTGTTCGAGTATTATTATTTACTTAGAGATAGCCCAGCTTTCTTCCCAACTTTAACCAACTATGGAAAATTAATTCTTAAAAAGCAGCTGACTCTGCCTGCTCTCCTGCCCCTGCTGGTTTTCCTTCTGGGTGGATGGGGACGCTCCAGCTGCAACACGAGAGCAGGGCAAGCTTCTGGCACTGCCTCCTGCCTCCATGCCAGCTCACCCTTTTACAAATGCGGAGGAAAACTCTGGTGTTTCAGAGCAGTTGTACAACACTGACCTTGCAAGCACAGTGGATTTACAAACCCCCCAAACTAAATGCCTCATTTTTTGCTCCTGTAGTGATGCACAGGGCTGCTTCCCACCCAGCCATGCTCCTGCTCTCCCCACTGCCTGGGGCAGAATGCACATGGAGGATGTATAGGATGCTGGTGCCCACAGCAGCCTGGGCAGTGGGCGTCAGGCCCTGAGCTGCAGCTCTGGCATGGGCAGCTCATGCCTGCTGGGGGTGATTTATTCCAGGGGCCATCTGGACCTGGGGGACAATGCGGTCCCATATCCTGGTGACCTGGCTCATTAGTCACACCCTCGCAGCTTGACCTCTCCTTCTTCCCTTGAGTAGGGTGGGACGAGCATCTCCTTCCCACCTCCCTTCTGGCAGCCCATTGCTCCCCCATGCCCAACTGGTGGCACCTTGTGCCTTCCCCACCACCCTCCATCTCCATCACTGTCACCATTGCTGTCATCATCACCTTCCCTCACCATGTTTCCTGCGATTGCTCAGGCAGAGCGATTACGAGGGCACGCGCGGGGAGGGAAGGAGCCTGGCGACGATTAGCGGCGGTGGCTTTATGGCAACAGGCACACAACTCATTCGTTTCATGTTTTGCAGAATATAAAAGTGCCGAAACATTTTAATTTTAAATTCTTATCATTGAATTTACTGCTTTTCTCTCGCAATGATTTGTGTTGCTTTTTAATTTTTACAGTCTCTACAGAAGCCAGATGCTACTGCCTAGGGCCAAAATAATAAAAACCCACTGCAGTCGCGAGTTACAGAACAAAAAGGAAACGCGCAGCTGACAGAAGTTAATATCTCAATTTAACAGTGCTGCTCCGCTAATGATCCTTTGATATGTGTTTATTTAGAAAGGTCTGATCTTGACCTTGAAAGCAAACTAAACCGCAAAGTCTTTATGAGAGGAGAGAAAGACTTTATTTATAGACTGGCTTTGCGTCAATCACGGCGGCAGCTGGACCCACGCTGGGTGAAGCTCCGCGGCTGCCTGTGGGCCCAAATGGGGAATTCAATGGGAAACGTGTTTTTGGGTGGGTGTGGGATCAGCTGCCATGGGGGACTGCAACATGTCCCCCATCTCTAGGGCAGGATGCTGAGCCCACCATGGAGATGCAATCCAAGGGATATGGGCAGCTCTGGGCCTGTGAGGGATGCTCCTGGGGAACAGCACCGGTCCAGACACAGCCCTGTTCCCAGAACACGACACCCTGGAAAACTGCACGCCTGACCCTTTCTTCCAGCACTGGAAAGTGCCACCTCTGCTCCCTGGTCTGCTCCCTGAATGTGGTCCCCAGGCTTTGGAAGGAAGGGATGTGCTCAGCATCATCCCAGCCCACACTGACACAGCCTGAGCAGGCTTTCCTCCTCTTCCTGAAGAAATCGAGGGCTACGCAAACCTGGCAGAGGGAGCTTTTAAGGGCAAATCTTTTTTATTGCATTTCCACCTCCTGGCTGGGGGTGGTGGGAGGTTCCTGAGCTTTTAATGCTTCTAGCCTGGGATTGCACTGCAGACACTTCACACCTATGGTGCGCTGTGCTCTCCAGCCCAATTTCCATTTTTTCAGGCCAAACAGTTGTTTGAAGCCGTTTACAGTCCCTAAAGCCTTCTGGCTGAAGCTGGAGGCACATCCTCCCTGCAAAGCTGTAACCCTCAAAGTCTTTTTATTGTACTGAATATCTGTCAAAATACATCAATACATATTAAACCCATTCAGGCAGCCTCACTCACAATCATTCTTGGCAAAAAGCATCACTCAGCTGTTTCAGCTCTAAAGGTACCGATGGAAAACTGCCCCCTTTCCTGGAAAAATACATCACCTGGCCAAAATGCAGTAATCTGATATCTGAACATCTATGTGCAACACTTCCCTTTTGTGCTGCTTTCCCCTAAGCTGACATCATTCTGGAGAATGCCAGATTCACCCCTGCCATTCCCAAGGAAGCTGTGCATTGCGGGACCACTTCTGCCCTTCCTGAGGACCAGTTTCTCTGGGGCAACCAGAGGCAAATCATGGCAGCATTTCTGCCCATTGCATCAGATGGGAAGCTGTCATCTACACACTTACTTGTCATCACTGCAGCAGCTTCCCAGATTTCCTCTTCCCAGTTGGAATTTGGACTGAAACCAGCTGAAAAAACAATTTGACTTTCTGCTGAAAACCCAGCGTATTTCCCCCACTGCTTCTGAACCGTGGTTCAACTGATGTGCTCCATCTCCCAACAAAGAGCTTTGGCGAGGAGACTGAGGGGTCTTCCCATGGGAGAACACTATCACCATCACCACTGCCATCATCCCACCCGGCACAGAGCACCACCTGCCCACTGCCAATCCGTTCACTCGTGCATCTTTCCTGTTCAGGGTGGCACCATTCTGGCATCCTCCAGTCCCACGGAGCTGTCATGAAGCCCTGGTTCACACCCCGTCCAACAAAATGACCTTTTTGGCGCTGAGGCGGCTGCCTGGCAGAGCCCGGCCAGTGGAGCGACCGGCTGCCGTGAGGCACAAAGCCGGGACTCGCAGCATCTGCTTATTATTCCTGCACCCCCATCATTAAAAAAAGAGAAAAGATGAAAAGGCCCCCTTGGCAAAGCCGGAGAGATGTGGAGCGGCACCGAGCGCAGCCTGGCCCCCAGTTGTTGGGGGGTTTTTGTACAGCGGGGAGACGCGAATCCTGGGGGACAAAAGTAACTGCTAAGGTAAGTTAAACCTTGTCGAGATGAACTTTCCTGCTACTTTTAATTAAAAGTTCTTTGGAATTAAAAAGGACACTATTCAGGAAAGGCTGAAAAAAAAAATTCATTGACACCAGCCCGCCCCCCTCCCCTTTTTCCCAAGGAAAAGAAAAAGCTGTTTTTGTGTGTCTGCTCACCCAGCCCGCACTGTACAAAAGGAAGCGGATTTGCAGCAAGACACATGAGATGACCCCCTGACCCCGAGCCGCTGAAAAGTCCTCAATGGCATAAATACCAGATAATCAATCACATACCAGGAGGGCTGGTCCCCCTGCCCTCGCCCCGCCGCCGGGTTTATGAGAGATGCACTGTAAACGGACACCGGCTCCTGACGGGAGGCCCCTCTCGGCATTCCTCTGCTGGACCAGGAGACCCCAGCCGCCTCTGAGACCGTGTTTCATCCCTCTTTTATAAAGCCCAGCATGGAAACGCCGAGCATCCTCAAGCTTGCCATAGCTGATCCCTTGTGCTCCAGAGCAAAGAGGGACAGAGACATCTCTTTGTGCTCTGGAGAGATGGACAAGCATTCTCTGTGCCACCACAGGCCAGCACGTGGCCAGCACTGAGTTGGGCATTGCAGAAACCCGGGAGAAACCAGCCCCATTTACAGAAGGCTTTGCTTTTTCGGGGGCTGGCTTTGTGAAGCCTTCGGGGGTTCTAGCAGTGACTACCACGCCATGCTGTGTTCCCTTCTGGGGCTCATGCCAGCAGAGGAAGGCTGCTGAGTCCCTCTGGTGCTCCAGGGCAACAATGAATGTTAAAGCTTTCAAGGGAGCGAAGGGAAAAAACTTGCTGTGATACCGCACTGGTTCGGTTAAATGGGGAGCCACTTGGCAACTAAATTTGATAATGCTTTTGTCCACGGGTCAGAGGTTAAATATGTTCACACTAATCCCCTTCATCTAGAATTAAAGGACAAGAAAGATTTCTCCGTAGCTTAGCGAGAGGGCTTTTCTCATTGCGCTTTAAATAGTATTTGCACAGGAAAATTAAAGGCGGACCATTGGCCCCGATGCCATCGCAGCTGCACGGCTCTGCCACGCTCCCATCTCCTCGCTTGTTTTGGTGAATCCACCAGCTTGCATGACGACTGGCCTCTTCACATTTCCCCATGTGTGCACCAAGGAGCACAGGGAATTGTTGCTGCCATTTGCTGTCAAGGTGGCAGAAGCAGCCGTGGTTTGGGAGGCAGGGAGATTCCCGGCTGGAGGAATGCGCGCCAGGACTCAGATTTCAAGCACTGTCACAGGACATTACTGTCAGACAAAGGGGCTCTGTGCTGTGCCCCTAGGACCCACTGCCCCCAGACCCTCTGTGAGCTGGGGCCGGCACCTGAGCATCCAAAATCCACTCTTGCACCCAACAGAAAATCTGCGAGGCATCAACTGTCCATCACAGCACAGCATCGCTGGCCCTCCCTCCCCCCGCGGGATTGTGGAGCCGAGGAGAGCACGGGAGGGATAATTACCTCTAAGCGTACTTAATACTACAGTGCATTATCTAGCTATGGAGAAGAGCACGATCCGGAGGTATTTCCCCCCAAAGCCTCGTTGGGCTGCTCTCAGAAAACCCTCCTGAGTCCTGTGAAACGGTAATAGAAAGTCAGAGGCAGCCTAGAAAGATGTCAGGTTGGTTTTGGTAAGGAACTGTGCCAACTGCTTCTGCTGGCTGCTTGTGCCGGGCGCTGCTCTGATCAAGCTGCGGAAGGGGATGCAGCAGGACAAGCCACAAACAGCATCTCCCAAATCTGCTGCTGGAGCAGGGACATTGCAGATGGCTGATGGTGGCCAGTGGCACCACCGAGACAAGCCCCAACCACTGGCAGAGTCATAGCAGCGTCCTAGCGGAGCACTGGCCTGACCATTAATCGCGGTGCCACACTGAGTGTGAGGCAAACAGAATTCGTGTTTCAGTGTGATTTATAGCTCACATCACCAAACTCACGTGTTACGTTCCACTTGCTCAAAATCTGTCATTGCCACATCGGAAGAAGCAGTGTGCCGTACATCTGCAGCATCACTGCTAGGTTTCGGGCTGCAACCATTTTGAGGCAGAGAAAGCAAAGCAAATGTGAGGAGATTATGACAAATATGTAATAAATTGGACTCAATGTACATTTGCCAAGAACAGGGGCGGTGTGTGCCCGTGTGACAGCGCAGCTCCGGCGCAATGCCCCCTCCACCTCCTCCAGGCTCCCACACATCCCTTGGCAAACCCAAGCCAGTAACGGGGTTGCTGGGATGCTCTTCCATGGAAAAACACCAAGAGCTCTGGCATATAACACAAAAATAAATTTTAAAATTTTTAAAAATCCCTGTGTGGTCGTTGAGCAACACTTGCCACGGGACCCAGCGCGGGGGCATCCTGCCACCTCTGCTCCTGGGTTCCTGCTCTCACACGCCAGATCTTTCTCCCTTTGTACCTCCGCTTATACTGCACAACTGTTTTGAATCTCTAAAATAATGTGACAAGTTAATGATGGCACAATTATCTAAATGTTTAACAGACATGTTATCTAAGTGAATCGGATTGAGATTCCATCCCGCTGACAATAAACATCAATGGGAGAGCAGAAAGTGATAGGCAAATTATCGCCAACCCTGCAATTTCAATGCTATTAAATTTGGAGGAATAACAGCCCTGAGGCCTGTAAACTCTGAATAAAATAGACCCTTGTGTTTGGCCAACTATTAAATCAAAACGCTACCAACATCCCAGCAAAAGAAAAAAAAACGGGGGGGAAGAAAAGGGGGGAAGATATAGAGCTTTTCAATTTTCAGTTACATGTTGGTTTTATTAACTCTTTTCTGCTACTGGTGTCTCAGGGCAGAGGATAAGAGGGATATGAGGGATGCCAGGATGGAATGCAGGAAGGGAATGCTCCCAGGGGATGTGGGCAAAGGAGAGTGAAGGGTCCTGTGCACCCTTGGCGGTGTGGCCAGGGGCATGCCAACCCCACAAATCAAAAAGCCAACTACTTGCCAAAGCAAACATGCTCTATATTAGGTGTCGATCATGCCCACGTGAAATTGGGTCAGGAGTAAATCTGTGCTGTCCCGCTGACTGACACCGGCTGCCGTGCGCTAACTGCCTTGGCACACGGGAAGAAACGCGAGACGAGTCACCTCTGATATTTATAAACGTTGGCACGAGCCCAAAACCCGTTAGCACGAACACCGCTCGTGTGCACATCCTGACTCCCAGCGGTGCTGCCTGGGGGTACTCAGCCTGCCATCTCAATGCATTCTGTTTTTTCCTCTACATTTGAGAAGGGTAAGGAATTTTCCATGCTCTCCCCACCAGCACCAAGCTTGTGCTGCTGGCAGATGAGCCAAAACAGTTGCTGCTTTTCCTATTGTGGCGGGACGGGGGCCAAGGACAGCGCACACCCGGAGAGGGCGTCTCGGCCCCGTGTCGATGGGGCCGCACGCAGTACTGCCAGCGCTGTGCTTACAAGCAGGAACTATTTTTCTGTATTTATTCTTGTTTTTTGCCTTGCCTCAGGAAGCGGGTCGTTAGTTTTCTGCTGTAGAGATGAGCAGTGCTTGATGCAGCACATGTACAACAGCCTGGCTCTGTGTTACTGTCATTCGAAGCAGCAGGGAGGGCAGTGGGAAAAGAAGTAACGTAAAGGGGGTCCTGGGTGCTGACAGTCCACGTGAGAAATAGTGCCATATGCTGAAAGGAAACCCCAAGAACCATTCATCTCCTGCACAAAGCTCTTGTGGAGAGGTCCTACATCTCCCATGAACACTGTTTTTGAGTAATGTGAGTGGATTTGGTCAGCCTGTACCAGACAGCCTACTCAGCTTTTGATGCCATCCCTGAAGGCCTCCACCTGCCTCTCTACAAAAAGGGTTATGCATTTGTTTTACCGGGAAAGTTGGAAGATCTTTTGCCAGCCAACCTACAGCTAAGGGCAAAGGGAGGATGCCCAAAACAAACACATTCTGGGAGATGCTGTTATTTGGGAAGGGGGTTAATTATAGCAAGGCATAAGGGGAGGGATGCTTTCCATGTCAGCAGAGGAAAGGAAGTGATTCATTTTGGCCGCCCTGGCCACCCAGCCCCTCTCTGCCATGTTTACAGCTGGAGGTGGGGACAACAAGCTCCCCTTGGGTCACCATGTTCCCCTGCTCTGGTTGCTCGCTGCCCTTTGAGCTTTGGCACAGCCCAGCCCCAAGGATTCACCAGCCAAAGTGGGTTTAATCCCTACAGGAGTGTCATAGTTGTGAGCCACACTGCTCTGCATGTGCAGGATGGTTTTGGGTGCAGGCATCATTGAGCTCCATGGCTGGGCTCCCACTGGTCACCCCAGGATGCTCAATGGGTCTGGGAAACAGAAGGAAAGGGAGAACTAGCAGCTATTTGCTTGGCCAGTTTGAACCCCCTGCCTGGGCTTGGGTTGTGCAGCCCTGTGCAGTCAGTCCCTCACTGTGCTGGCTGCCCCTTCACAGTCTTTCTCCTCAGCCTACAGCACACAGGGTTTCCAAACAGACCTGGAATGGCAAAATCCAGCCTCCAGCTGTATGGCTACGGACAGGGAGGGCAAGTACTTTAGGATTTATGGACTGGTGCTTGGCCAGCACAGCTCCATGACCGGGTGACGGCCGGAGCTATTCCTGCCTGGTGACACAGCACTTTGCATCAATCCTTGCATCCCCAGTGTGAAGCTGGCCAGGTTCTCTGTGCCAGCCCTGAGCACAAACTCACTGCCAGTGGCATTTATCAGGGCTTTCAGCACTGAAAGATGAAGCTGTGCTCGGTTAAACTGCTCCTGATATAGCACAGGAGGAGCAGGCGCTCTGTCCTGCTCCAGTCCAGATTTGGAGGGTAAAGGGCTCCACCTGGGACTGCCCAGCTGTGAATTCCCCCAAGCAAACCTTTCCCAGGCACGGCAGCCTTTGCAAGAAGCTTAAAGAGATCCTTGTGCTCCTGATGGTGGCACCACTGAAGGGCTGGGAAGTACCAGAGCAGAAACATGGCAGAAACCAGCTTCTGGGAGGTGTTTGGACAGGGACAAGCTTTGCTTGCAAACGGGACAAAGCACTTCATGTTAATTCTGCCATTGTTTCCCATGTTAATGCAGAGCAATGGTGTAACAGCACTGCACCAAACCTGTGCTTTAGTGTAAGAGGAACTGGGGCTGCCTGGGCAGCACAGAGGCAGGAACTGCAGAGGGTCCAGCTCTCTGCTGGGCAAAGGGTGACAAAGGCAGCCCAAATGTTAAATCCTGTGCCTAAGTGAAGGGTGGAAGGGGAGGGCCACATACCAGTGTGCGTCTGCCGGTGCGTCTCCAGGGCATCTTCCTTTGAGAACTGGGCGCCGCACTGATCGCAGACCAGGGCTTTGGCACCCGCTGGGGAGAGAAGAGGGAGAGGAGAGTTATTTGAGGGACAGAAGGATCCACACCTGAACGTGCACATGCACACTGCTGCTGCCATTAACACTGCAGGACCAGAGCCATGGAGGGGTTTCATGTTTGATGTCCCCTGTGCAGCCAGCAAAAGTAGTGCCTCATTCAGCCCGGTGCTCCTGCTCCTTGCACATCACAGCAAAATACAGAGCTGCTTGCCAGGAAAAGATTATTATTATTTTTTAAAATAATTAAATATCAGTGCATTTCATTAGCACCGTAACTTATTCAATTGCACTTGGTTTCCTGTCCCTTCCCATTGTGGCTGCTGCTGCCGGTACCCAAAGATGCACCCGATGAGGGGTGTGGCTGGAATGGGACAACTCAGCGAGAAGCTCAGAGGCATCTTTGACTATTGGAAAGAGATGTTGGATTGGGGGCAATTCTTAGAAAATTACTATCAACATGTGCTGCTGGTTTGGGCGAGGAAAAACCCAGGATGCCCAGCAGCAGGTAAGTAACTGGCAGATGAAACCAGATTAATGACACACCACATCCAACAGCATTGCGGGACAAAGCCATGGCCCCATTTCAAGGTTTGATTCATCTGTTGTGAGGAGCTGAATGTGACAGAGCAGCATTCACTGCCCCGCAGAATGCTATGCTGCCCATTTTCAGGGGTCCACACTGCCTCTCCCCACTCCTTCCTACCCCACTGAGCCCTCTGTCCCACAGTCAGGGTGGGATTTGGGGAAAGGTGGGCAGAGAAGGCAACAGGGAGAGAGGTATCATGAGATGCATTGAAAAGAGAATTCCTTTGCCTTTAAATTGTCTCGGTAACGGCTGGCTCGCAGGCAGAAATATTTGGCAGCGGCGAAATTAAAAGTGATAAATTTTCTCGCCAAGAGCTGATCGATAATAGAGGTCTCATCTGTTAATCAATATGACAGTCTGCCTGTTTACTGTGCATATGTTGTTCGCCGCCACCTTCGCTGCGATGTCAAGTTTGCATTCAAAACAACCCAAGTGCACCTGGGCCGTCGGCTGCTCCAAAGGGACAAACACACCCCAACTTTGGGGAGCTCCAGGGTGTCTCCCTCGCACCTGCCACCGGCCAGGGGACCACGTGCCCGGGATACCATCAGGGATGTGGGGCATCCCTGGGATGCGGGTACTGCCGGAGATCCCCCCTCCAGGCGCAGCAGGGAGAAGAGCGTGTCCACGAAGGTGCCAGGACGGGGAGAAGCTGCCGGGGCGGCGAGGGGCCGGATCGATAGGGCAGCAGCGCGGGCTGCCCTCCGCTCGGCACAGGGTGCGGGCAACGTGCAGCCGGCAGTTGCCAAGGCAATGGCTCTCCATCGCCACTCAAAGCTCTGCCGGCCCCACCGCGGCAAAGTGTGATCCATGAGGATATGGAAACCCATGATCTGTGAGGATGCAACAACCGTGGCAGCAACAGGTTCTCCCTGGCCAGGGCAGCTGCTGGTGCGTGCCCCCTCCCTGCAGCTGTGCACCGGCAGCACTGGGCATCCTGTGCTTGCAGGGGCTCGCTGCATCCGCAGGCTGAGACATAGCAGGGTCCTGCTGAACGTGGGGTTTGCTTTTATTTCCCCCATTTCCACATGGGATTAGTGGGGAGGAGAGACGTGCCAGTGCCCTCCGCAAGCTGTGGCCAGAGGGGCCGCAGAGACGCAGGGAGGCACAGCCAGGCGAGGCAAAGGCAGCCAGCATCTGGCTGGGGGGCGG
>VXBT01000669.1:347890-361020 GCA_013400235.1 Oriolus oriolus
GGCGCGCCCCGGGAGCCGCCGCGGGTACGGCCGGGGCGAGGGGCCCGGAGCCGCGGCCAGCCCACCCCCGGCCCGCACACCCCACCCGCGAGGGACAGCGCCGACTCCGGGGGACAGGAGGCAAAGCTCGGTGGAGGTGAATGGCCTGGGACGAGCCCCCTCTCCTTCCACTGGGCAACGAGAGGCAAGGGTGGGACGTGCCCGTCCCTTCCGTCTGAGGTGCCATCCCTACCAGCACGATGGACCCCACTTCCCCAGTAACCCCTGCTCCCTGGACAGCTTGTCCATAACGCAACAGGACCTTGGGGCTTTCTTCTGCCTCTCCTGGTATGATGGAGCGTATTTGGGTGGGGAGGGAGGGTGTGAAGCAACAGGGTAGGGGTCTGCAGGGCTGCTGCCTGTACATTGCCCATGCTGCCCATCAGCATCCCTGCACGCTATCGGCTATTCCCACTGTTCCCAGCCCAGGGGGGAGAAGGGGTGCACAGCTATCTCCAGAGCAGCCATTTCTGCTGGATGGAGAGGCAAAGCAAGCGGAGACGGGCAGAAACTCCCTTTCCTCCCTGTCCTGGGGAACAAATCCAGCTCCCAGCAGGTGCTGAGTAACTGGCATCCCAGGCTAAGAACGAGCACCCACTGAGCATCAGCTCCAGAGTGGACACAACTGAGGGGGCAGCAGTGCTGGGATCAGCCTCCCTGGTCAAACCAATGGTGCTCTGAACCACAACTGACAAGCTGGGTCTCCCACCTGGCCTTCCCTGACAATTTGCTTTTCTGGGAGAGGAGCAACTCTCCACATCAGCCTTAGAGGTCTCTGAGAGCTTGCCTGCCAGCAGAGTGGGCAGCAGGTAGGGAAAGACTTTGCATGGCATTAAAGGCTTTACATTTACATTTTATACTGAGAGTCAGCATGGGGATGAGTATTTACTCTGCACCTGCAAGGCTGCGGCACAACAGCACTGAGCACCCAGCCCCCCCGACACAGAACACCACAGCCCCCCAGGGCTGGTCCCCAACCAGATCCTCAATAGGAACCTTTACCATAACCCATCAGCACTTGGATGGGGAAGCTGCAGATGTTAACCCCCTTAAACCCTTTGGCATTGGGGTTGGAGAAGGGTGCCCAACAGAACAAGCCATCACTCTGCAAACTCCCAGTTAAATACATGGTCCATTGGTGTGGAGGCAAAGCTGCCTTCAGAGCTGAAAACAAGCCCCGCACCAGTGCTCCAGCACAACCTCACTGCGTCCAGGGCTGGTGGCGGGGGGGAGGCGAGGGAAGAGGTGCAAAGGTCTCCTGCTTTAATAAATAACAGCGCTGGAATTCACAGCGGCTGTTTGCGAGCTCGAGGCAGCGCTCTCCCCACCCCAACCCCCCGCCCTCCTCGCCGGATTTACAAAAAAAAAAAAAAAAAAAATTAATCCTGTGCGATGACAAGCTTGGCTCAGCATTCACTGTACATACTGTACCCACAAAGCTGGCTGCCTGCCAGGGACAGGCTGTGAGCCAGCGCGACCATAACAAACACAAGCCGCGTGCGCCAGTGCTGGGGGGAACAGAATCCTTAACCCCCGTCCTGCAGGGGACCAGCATCCTTAACTCCGGCACTCAGGGAGAGCAGCATCCCAGGGACCTCCTCCCGCAACCTGCTGCTCTCTGAGGGCACCCTGAAGAGCTGGTGCCTGGCCCAAATACTGGTGGGATGGGGATGGGGTCAGGACTGGGTCTCTTGACCAAAAAGCAGTAAGCAGCACCTGGCCACATGGAGTGTCCCCCTACCCCAGGAACAAGAGGCAGTGGGGAAAAAGAAAGTGAAAACAGGTAAAAAATAGATAAAAGTGTATAAAAGCATTTAAAATATAATACAGCTTCCCTGCCAAGCTATGTGCAAGCAGATCTGTGGCTACAGTACCTGCCAACCCCCAGAGATCTGTCCTCGGAGCAGGAGGAACAAGGGCTCCCGACAGCGTCTGAGTCCAGGGGTCCCCTGGCTGTCTCCAGTTCTCCACATCAGACCCCCAGCTGTGCCAGGACTGCACCCCCAAGAGAAACATCAGCTGACATGCACTTGCATAGCACAAGTCTTCCCTCCAGTGCAGCGCTCCAGCTCTCCCCTATCTATTTAATTAAAGGCCCTGCAGCCCGTGAACCTGCTACTTGGATTCATTAGTCAGAGAACGCCTAATTCTGCAGTTTTGCTAACGAACCTGCGGCAGGGGCCCGAGGTGGAAGCAGTGCTCACACTGCGAGCAGGGCTGACCACGAGCAGCTGCGTGGCATGTAGAGTTTGTTATTCCGAGATGCTTAGTCTGGAAAATATTTCCACAATTAAGGAATTGAAAACAAACTCCAAAAAAGAAAATTTAAATAAATCAAATTACTGGGCACTGGAGAACAAGTTTGCAACGTGCTGCCCGGGGAAGGGTGCAGCCGGCTCTGCACGTGTCTGCTGTAGAGGAGACGTGTGAGCTGGGCAGCCACAGCATCCTTGGGTGGACACACAGAGCAGCCTCCCACCCCCAGCCCAGCACCCCCTCCCAACCCACCTGAGTGAGCCAGTAAGTGCATTCGCAGCCGCAAGCTGTCCAGGAACCGCTTCCCGCACAGCTCGCATCCGTATGTCTTCATCCCACTGTGCAGCTTCCTAGGGGAGAACAAAGAAGGGTTAGTCCTGAGATGGGGGAAAGTGACCCAAAACAGCTCCAAGAAATCACCTGGTGATTCCCGCAGCCCACGCATTGCCCAAAGTCAGTGCTGGCTTGAGAAGCACTGCAGGGAGGGCACGGACGGGGGGTCCCATGTGACTCCCCAGGACTGAGGAGACAACCCTCTCCCCATCAGTGTTTGTCATTGTTGCTATTGTTGGAGTCTTTTAATAAACCCGGTACATCTGAAATCTGGAGTTAAGGCAAAGTCTGTGTTGGCAAACTCCTTCCCCATGTTCTGAGTGCTTTTGAAAAAGACACTGTACTCCAAAAAAAAACCCCGACCACTTTAAAAAGGTTGTTTGTGTGCATTTCTAACCAAATCCCAATTTCCATCCAAATTCAGCATGACACAAATCACAAGCAACAAACAGCTCGCAAACAGGAAACATGCCACTCACCGTTTCCTGGCAGCCCCAGGTACACACCAAGCTACGCCCAGGCGGCATTGCACAACCTCCGACTGCGTCTCCCACCCCACAGCGTGCCAGGGGGCTGAGCATCCCCCACATCCTGGTGACCAGGAGGGGCCTTTCTGCCCAGGGCACTGGCCACAGGCACTGATCACAGCAACGGGTGCCAGGCTCGGCCACAGTGGCCAGACTCTGCATTATTGCCCGTTCTTTGCTGTGAAGACATTGGTGCTCCATCTTTGGGTAACCAAGCTCTGGGCCAAGTGGAATGACCTTTAACAGGCAGCGTTAAAGGAGCACTGTCCAAGTCTACAACTATCAATGAACCCAACCCAATCCCATCTCCTTCCCAAGACATTGCTGCTGCCCCTGGCAGCCCCTCTAGACCCATTTCCCCTCCCCTTTGAGACCAGCCATCGCTCAGCCCCCACCACCCCGCAGAGGAGCACCCTGAGGCTCCAATGCATGGGCTGCTGCCCACCAGCCCTCGGTCACCAAGAACCACTCAGACCTGTGGCTGGGGAGGACTTGGGACAGCAGCACGTGCAAAGTTTCAACATCGGATGCTGTAAACAGAGAAGTATTTGTGTGTGTTGAGGAGTAACACAGCCCATAGCTGTGTGCTGACCTCTGATCGCAGCCGCCATTTATCATCGCGCCGCAGTGGGACGAGAGTATTTCTATTGCCTTGTTGCCAACGACAAAACAGGAATGGTCGTGTCCAGGGCTGGAGGTGGACCCTCTCGCAGGAGGGCTCAGCCCCAGCTGCGCAGGCTTCCGAGGACCATGTGCCTGCGAGCTCCTGCTGTACTTCCCCTGAGGTGTAAGTTTTATCGGCGCAAAGCTGCTGCTGCTCTGACTCCAAGCAGGATCACCCCTCACTGCCGCAGAGAGCCCGGAGTCCCAAACCACCCCTGCCTCATGGGGCTCAGGGGCTTGTTCCCTGGCTGCCAGCCCCGCATCCCACCTTGCAGGATACTGAATAGCAGCACGGGAAGAGTCAGAGCAGGAGAAGACCCTGTGATGTTCAGCAGTGAGTGAATGTTGCAGAGCAGAAGGGAAAGGAAAGGAGCAGGAGTTGGTTTCAACTCTCAACTTTGCTGTATAATGTAATTATTAATCAGGCTTGTCCTGAATTCACTGTGTCATAGCAGAGGATTAGGAGTCATGCACGAATTCAGGCCAAGAAGGTTTACAATCCAAAGGATTTATCCGCCTTGCAAAAATAAATAAAACACCAGCCTCCTGACAGGGCTCCGCTGCCAACGAGCAGCTCAATAAGTGACAACCTTCTCATTTTGCATTTTTAATTTGGGACATGCCTGTCACACTCCCTGGCTCGAGCTGCGCTCGTTCCTGCACTTAACGCTGGGTTAGAACCACTTTGTTAGGAAGAGCACGGCAAACTCTGGGTCTACGCTGCCCCTTCTGAGGCCAGAACGCCTTTTCCCTGAATTACAGTCTAACTGGTTAATTAGTTCAAGTAAAACATGGAGGTCTGGGGGTTTTTTAAGTGAGTCTCAAGAAACAGAGGAACAGAATGACAAGTTTCCTTCCTCTCCATCTCCCAAACCTATGGCAAGCACAACCTCTTCTCCCATCTTCCCAGCACAGAGTGGGGAAACAATGAAATGAGGAGACCCCCAACCCCACTGGTGCTGGGGTGCCCTGGAAATCCGCACCTGCTACTGCCCAGGGCGCTACCATGTCCCCAGGTCACATCCTCTCCGCGTTGTTTCAACGGGGCACAGGGGTGCTCAATGAGTAATTTAGTTGCAATATCTCTATCAACAAATTTCAGCGGCAACAAAAGTTTTCCGCTCAGCGCCTGCTTCTAGGACGTTCTTATCACTCGCCATCTTGCACGGTCCCTTTCAACAAGGTCTTAAAGCGCTTTATCTGCTCCATTTCCCGGTAGCGAAATATGATTGAAATGTTCTATTTCTGCTTGCCGGATTAAGGAGATGTTGCAAAACTGCACAAAAACCTGGCAGATGTAAGCAAGGTATTACGGCTGCTCGGGCTGTTAAGATCTGAGGAGAAAGATCAATATGTGCTTCTGAAGTTGTGCCTCCAGAAAGAGAGGGTGGGGGAGTGAAGGGCGTTAAAATACATCCCAGTGATGCCCAAACTCTGTGCCAAAAGATAAACCATGCTTTATTATTCCAATCTGAGGCTGAAACCGTGCTCCTTTCTGCTGCAATGTCTCTACAAGCACATCAGCCGAGAAGGTGCCCATGGGATGGAGAGCAGAGGCAAACAGAAAAAGCGCCTTCTTTGTAAAAAGAGGGTTTTCCTCTAATTCCCGCTCAGTGTCCCACTTGAACTGCATGGAAACAAAGTCAGCCAAAACCTCCAGGTTGTGAGATATCACTCGAGGATGCTCCTCCATAGATGGTGGCCCAGGGCGATGAGGATGCCCAGGGCAACAAGGATGCCCATGGCACAGAGTCTCGGGGCTGGATCCAACCTTCCCAAGTGAGCCCCAGCACAGGGCTTTGGCTAGGGGCTCTCCAGGCAGAATGCAAACCGAGCGATACCCCCTCCCCGCCCAGCACCGGCAAACAAAAGCCGGGTGAGAGGCTGGCCCCTCGCAAGCTGCCGGTAATTAAAAAGGCCTGTAAATGCCCCACAAAAAGCACTTCAAAGGGACGGCGACTCCAGCGAGACTGCGTGGTGTAAAAATTATGAGTTTTCCCCACGGGGTGCTTTGTGTGAAAAGGCTGGGGTTGGTGGCAAACGCCGATGACCACTCCTTGGGGATGCAGGGGCTTGGCAGAGCATCTCAGGGTGCAGGAGTTTGGTGGAGCATACTGGGTGTGGGTACGTGTGCAGCCCTGGTACCTAAAGACCTCTGCAAGTGTCCCACTGACACCACAAGCAAATCTCTGCTCTGGCTGCTTAAAACCCTGCCTAAAACAGCCTTCTGCTGTCTTTACTTGAGGAACTCTGGTATCCCAGCCCCTCCCCACCACCCCTTTTGGGAAGCAGGAGGAGACCCCCTTTCCTCCCCTCCCCTCCCCTCACGCCACACTGAACAAGATGCATGGCTCTTGCCCGTTTGATTACTTTTAAGTGTGTATTTTTCCCCTCAAACAGAGTGAATACAATGGTTAGGAAATTTGACAGAAAACTATTCCAAGCCATTTATTGCCTTAATGCGCACCTTTGTCCAACAGGCAGTTTTGACAGGAGCGATAAATTCCAAATTTATGTCAACAGAGCATATGTTGAACACCTCATTTCTGAGCTAAAGCGGCATGCTGCCCCATAAATCACCCTTCTGTTTGAAATGAAAGTAGATTACGGGCCCATGTTATTGAGCAGTTAGAGCCATAGTCATATAAATCAGAACTTTTAACTCCAGGCGATCCGTTCTGCAATTAACTAAAGGGCACTTTGTCATCTCCGGGCCAGGGCACAGCTTGGCAGGGTGGCCGGCTACTGAGGGTAGGCAAGAACCGCTCGCTGCCGAGGAAAGGCACCGGCGCAGACGAGGTTCACTCGGTACCTGTTGGAGCAGCCAGCCCCGAGACAAAGCCTGGAGCAGTGTGTGGCTGGAACACAGCCTGGCATGGGAGACCCACGGCTGCAGGGGCTTGCACATCCCTGCCCACATCCTGCCTGATCCATACTTTGAACACGAAACACAGTGGGGGAACTGGGAGGCTGCATAATACAGGCAAAACAGCAGAGTCCTGACCAGTCCAAGGCCAGGCAAAAACGTGCATGAGTGCAGTGCTCAGAGTCCTGCACCAACAGAACTCTGTACTTGGGACTTCCACAGCGGTTTTGTGGCATCTCCCAATGCCCACGCATCAGGTCGAGATCCCCATTCCACTGATTTCCCCCATCCATCCTGCTGCATTTCCCTGGTTTGCTCCTCTGCATCTCCCAGGAACGCCATGCCATGGGACAGGGGGTCCTGCGGGGATGTGGGGCTGGCAGATCCTCTGGGCAGTGGGACCAGGGGATGCTGCGGGGGCTCGGCCCCGTGAGTGCTGGCGAAGGGTGAGGGTGCGAGGGGCAGCTCACACCCATGGGAGTGTCAGAGCTATAAAAAGATTCAGACACTAAGTATTTCCTTTCCTATAAAATATTCATTGCTGTGCACGAGTGCCAGGGAGCACAAACCTCCAGTGGTGCTAACTTTGTGCCGCAGTAATAATGGAGTTTTACGAGAGCCTTCTGATTTTATTTATACTGGGCCACCATGGCAGTGCCCTGCCAGAGAGAGGGGCAGCCGCCAGCCGGCACAGCCCCACCACGGCACACGTGATGCACCGAACACTGGGCAGCCAAAACGGGACCAGTGCCACTCTGCATTCCCCAAAAACCCTCCTGGCCACCCCATTTCTGCCAGTGTCTCCCTTGTCTAGGTAAATCTATATGAAATTGATTCATCCCCGATCTATTTTATCAAGATCAAGGCAGTGGTGCCACATCTCGTTTGCAGCGGGGACAGAGCAGGAAGCCAAGGTCAGCGGGCACCAAGCGGCTGCAAACCCCACATTCTCCATCACCCAACATCAGCATCACACCTGAGCTGCCGAGAGGACCATTTTTCCTCTGACGTGGCTATTTACAACACTCGGCGACTGATACCGGAGCGTGCGGGCCATGGTCCTGGTGCCTCGGCTCCTGCAGTCAGCGCTCTGGCCTCAGCTCCCGGCCCGGCGGATTAAAATAGCAGGGAGAGCTATTAAGGGCATGGAGAAGGGGGAAGGGAGCTGAGACCTTCCTTTCGCTTTAATAAATTAAGAAGAAAAAAAAAAACCAACAGAAAACCTGCCCTCAAACCACCACTGCTGCTAAAAACAAGCAAATAAATAAATAAATCTTACAGGAGCTGGAAATAAAGATTTTACTATTTCTGAATGGTTTAATATAAAAAATCCCAAACAAACAACCAGGGGGAGGGGACAGCTATCAATAGAGAGCACTGAAATTCCCTGCCCGTACAATATTTATACTTACCATGAGCTAATTTATGAGTTCGAACCAGATGCTGCGGAGTGACATCATTCCACATGATGCCAACACTTCCCCTTTGAAAAAAGCCAAGGAAAGGATCCTGCTGTCCTGCCTTACCTGACAAGAACCAGGCCACAAACACCAAACGTGCAATTCCAATCTTTTTTTAGAGCCTACCCACAACAAATGCAAACAAATGCTGCCAAAGGGCAGCGACTCTCAGAATTCACTGCTGGCCACGGCCAAGCACGTGTGGCAGCATCTCCCATCCGCTGCCCCCAGCATCCCACCAGAACAATGCTTCCAGCTCCACAGGTTGGCAAAAGACAAACTGGCCACAGCAAAAAGGGCAGCATACAGATTTTCTGAACTTATTCCAAGGCCCTGGTTTCAGATCCGTGTTCAATATTCATTATTGAATGGAATTCCCCAGGAGAAAGCTTTATCCATGCGAACATTCCCTTTCCGTGTCCCAGACCCCCAAGCAAGAGGGTCCATGGGCTCGCACCAGGTGGGACAAGCACAGATAGGAAACCATCGGCTGCATCCAAGAGGTGCAGCTGGCAGTGGGAAGTTTCCCCTGTCCATCACAGCAGGACCACGGGGGCACAGATGCTGCCCAGGTCCAGAGTTGGGTGGATCTGCAGCTTTCAAAAGGGGATTTGGGATGCAGCCACTGCACAATTTACTGAAGGCCCACTGAGTGATGGTACCAGGTGTCAGCAGCTTCTGCCAGCCCAGGGATCAGCCCTGCATCTCTGCTGCACCGCCCGGACACCAGAGACCGATGCAAACGGTTCCATGATTCCACACTGTCACAGTGGGGCTGGAGCGCCGAGCACCGAGGGGTTAACGCGTGGCAGTGCACGCGGCCCCGCTCGGAATAACCGGCGCTAATGCGCCGTCCAAAATCATCATCCCCATTCTTCAGGCATCTGGTGACAGTGACGTGCTGAGCGCTGGGAGAGGAGCGCTCGCTGCTGTGCCGGGCAGCCTCGGCCCCGGGCTGCGCCGGGCATCGTGCTGAGCCAACCTGACACGGGTGTCAGAGGCGTCAGGGGAGCACGGGGGGAGCTGCTTCTTTAAAATCATACAAGATCTCGACAAAACAGCAAAGTGACCTTCGTGCTGAGTACATCTGCTGCAGCAGCGGCATGATTATGCAGATGTTTTGATTCCTAATTCAGAAATAATAAGCGGTTCACAGATTCCAAGTTTAAAAATATATTCGTCATCTGGTTTCCGTAGCAGCACGTGTGCCATTGGAGCACCAGCGAAGTGCTGGCCTCGGCCACTCCTTCCTCCTGACCTTCAGGATGGTTGGGACACCTGGCTCTGAGCAGCCTGGGCTAGTGGAAGATGTCCCTGTCTGTGGCAGGGGGTTGGAGCTGGATTAGCTTTAAGGGCCCTTCCAACCCAAACCATTCTGTGATTCTGTGACACAGGGAAAGCATTCAGCATGATGCACTGGATGCTTTCCAGAGACAACAGCCCTGGGATGGTCCAGGCAGCATCATCCTGCTGCTCCCCAGGGAAGGGGGAGACTGTAGCTCCTGAAGCCCCAAGGAAATGGCAGAACTTCCCAGGGAGCCAAAAGCAGGGAGACAGGGGAAAGTGGATCTGCTATTGGGATGCTGGAGCACAGAGCAACTTAAATGAGGGGGAGAATTTTAGGGTAAGGGGAATTTTGTTTTAATTTCCACTCTCTTCGATGACCCAACCACAGGGCTAAGGCTGGACATGCATCAGGAACAGGGTGGTACCCACAGAGCTGCCGCAGGGATGAGCTGGGATGGGCCCAGGAGCTGCTTCCCTGCACTGAGCACTGCACCTTCAGAGAGTAGAAACAGCCCCCAGGTGCCAGATGGAATCAATCCACAGCTTGGCTGCTCTGTTCCATGAGGGAGATGTGCTTCCCACCCCTCACTTCCTTATGGAGATGCTGACGATGCTGATGCCCCCTCCCTGGTGCATCCCTGGTTTCTGCCCTGGCTCACCCGCCTGGGAACTGCAGCCAGGAATCGGCACAAACCACAGACAAACGCTGCCGCTCCCATGAGCGGCCTAGATCCCGAGGAGTTTTATAAGGTAATCAAATATGCAAGAGATTCAACAAACTAATTTCAAGCACACACCTGGGGTCCTCTGATAATGTCAGTTGTGCCTATACAGTGCAAGGATTAAAATTTCATAGAGTCATGATTTCATCAGTCGCGAAACTACAAAGGATTAATTAACAGCCAGGGAAGAGCTCATGGCTTGGAAATACAGTCTTAAGGAAAATATCTATCTTGGCTCTCCAGATGTCAGCACACAGATGAATAAAGCTTTGATGAAAACACTTTCTTATTATTAGCAACTCCAAAATACTGTGTTTTTGTAGCTAGAATTAAGGATGCCCAATTCCAACCTGCCACCGCCTGGATCTGTGCATCGTCACGTGCCTTTCTGGAGGGCCGGTTCGGGCTCCTGGGATGTGACTGTCTGGCACCCACTGGGGTTTTAGGCCTGTATTTTGGGGATGGGCAGAGACACCTCCCTTGGAAAGGGGATTGAAGAACCCCAAGCATGCAGGAGTCCAGTCGGGGGTCTTGCCTTTGCTCTGTGCACACTGCCTGCCCTGTGCTCACTGGCTTCCAGATAGTCTCCCAAAGTATTCCTCGTGCTGGCTGGGCTTCAGAAGTTTGGGAAGGAGAACAGGCGATGGCCTCAGCACTGGCAGCACAACTGGGGAGCAGCAGCGCATCCCTCCCTTCCCTGAGAAGATGAATTAGGGAGCTGTCAGGGAGGGACAGGCGCAGCAGCCGTGCTGCTGTACAGGGGCAGTGGAAGTGTCTTTGATTAATGGAACTGTAATGCTGGGCTGTTACACGCTCCTTCTCCGCCAGGAGAGATGCCCTCGGACAGGCGGGAAACGCCGCGCTCTACGTGGATTCCCCAGAGGTTTCTCCCAGCCATGGACTGGTCTGGTCTCCTCCCGTCCTCTGCCAGCACCGCTGCCTTTGCCCAGGTCTGCGCCACCTGAGGAGTTCCCAGGGAGGACAAAGAACTAATTATTTCCAATTACAAGTTGGGAAGTGAACATTATGCACCTTGTCAAGGCAGCAAATTTAATGTATCTGCACTGCACCAGGCTTTGGGGGGAGCCCCAAGTGCTCAGGGTGAGGAGGTAGCAGCAAGGGAAGCACCTCAGCAGCTCAGGGACTGGGGCCACTGCTGCCCATCCGACCGCAAAATCCCCCTTGGAAAACATGTATTTTTGGGAAAGACTATGGAAATGGGAGGTGTCAAAGGAGCTCGCACAGGCTGAGCAGAGCCGTCAGCAGTGCACGGTGCAGCACGCGGGACTGCACTGCATCCACTGTGTCCGAGCTGGCTTCGCTCCCAAAACCACACAAACATCTGCGCGGAGGGAGCGAGCGGCCGCTGGCTGGAAACACGCTGGAACCTGTCATCTCATGGCAGAGCCACGCAGGCAGATGCTGCTGGCTGCTGCAGGGCCCCGCACCGGGGCACAGCGACAGGGGCACGGTGCTGGCAACTTTCCCCTGCAGTTTTACCCTCCTGCAGCGGTTCCACTACCGGTGCACCAACAGGAAGACGCTGCCTCAGCTCTCCATAATTAGTTCTGCTCAGTGTACAACATGTTTTGCTGAAAAATAAATAAATACCTTCCTGGCGAGCCAAGCTCTGAGCGGGACGCCAGCACTGACAACACGCTCCACTCCCCCTGGCCCCGGCCAAAAGTACGCGGCGTCCCGAACCCAGGCATTGCTGAGCCATCCTGGCACCGTGGGACCTCCCCAAGGAGGCTCACTCACGATTAATTCATTTATGAGCAGCCTCATCCCCTCCCCAACACGCACAACAGGTTCCATGCAAATTCGGGAGCTTTTAAATTATACCGTTAATGAAAGCAAATAAAGGCAGTTAAAAGGCAATTTGCTCAATTGGTGTTAATATTTAAGCACAGCATGTGCAAAAACGAGATCGCAGAATTTGGTTTTTCCATGAGAAAACTTTTGGTCCTGACTTTCCTGAAGAAAGGATGGAACACGCCAATGAATGCTGCGCCCAGGATCAGGGCTGGAGCCCCCTTGGCAGCAGCCAGCCAGTCTGTTTGTTAAGGAAATGTCCCCTGTGTGCCCCAGCAGCTCCACAATCTCCATGACCCTGGCAATTCCTCCTCTGCCAAGGGGTGCAACTGCCACCCCCTCGCACGCCGGCATCCCCACAACCCTAGAGCCTCCTGCTAACCTTTCCTGGGGGCAGGAGCACAGGGACAGTGGGAGCCCTGAGCACCCCCTGTGCCTGTGGGACTTGAAACACCTGTGGGAGCTGGGGCATGGGCAGGCAGAGGTGTCACAGGTGTCACTCCCAGCACCGCAGCCCTGGTGCATCCCTGGCTCAGCATGTCATTGCCACCACATGTAAAACCTCAACACACTGGGAACGGGGTGGCTGTTGTGCCAGCAAACAGCCAGAACAAACCACCAACCAGCACGAGCTGCCCTGGGATACCTGAGGTACAGCATCCCTGCCAGGCACACTCTGGTCATTGCTTCCCGCACCAGAGTGTGATGCTGGTGTCACAACGGTAACAAATTCCTAAAGAAAACTGGAAACAGTGACCTGGCACCAAATTACCGCAGGCACAAGTGGCTGATGCTGCCTCTCAGCACAGCCGCACTCCTGGCACTGCTCTGGCTCAGGGGTTACGATGCTCTCGCATAAATTCGCTTTCAAAACAGGAGCTGCCGGTGAATGAGACCTCGATTCCTAATGGTTGGAAATATTTTGTACACTCTGCTGCTCCCTCTGTACCCCTTTGTCGGGGCCGAGGGCTGACGGCTAAAGCGGGTACCAAAAGACCATCTGTAGCTCCCGTCTTTACAGAGAAGTTTAAATAGGGGGATGAATGAGCACAGGAATTAATGAATGATAAAGCCGTATGGTCCCAGTCAGCCTCCTACGCCGGGATGTGGCATTCAAACCCTCCCAGCCTTCTGCCACAAAGAGAGGTTTCTAAGCTACAAA
>VXBT01000669.1:361109-377653 GCA_013400235.1 Oriolus oriolus
GGGTGGAGGGTGCTGCATGCAAGTTTTTAACAACAAATCCAGTGACTCGCCTCCAGGTTCCCACCCGGTTTCCCTGCGCCAGGCTGGGGGAAAGGCACGTGGGAGGGAAAATCGGGGGTTTCCCCAGAGCCACTTGCAACTCCCCTGGATAGTGAGGGAAGTGCGAGGAGNNNNCTGGATAGTGAGGGAAGTGAGAGGAGTCAGCTCTGGGGCTCATCCACGTGCTGGGTGGGGGTTGCAGTGAGGGCACCCTGGGGTCTCACACCAGCAAGGGTGGGCAGATTTTGGATAAGCCTCCTGGGCTGGTCATGCTGCATCCACTTGGCCAGCCTTTGCAGCATCCCCCCACCTCATCCATTCAGGACAACTTAAAGATGTCTGGTAAAGACTAACAAACCTGGAAAGGCTGCAGGGTGTTTCAGGTGAGGGGTCAAAGAGAGGGTGTGCACAGAAGCACGACCATTAGAAACCAGCTCTACCCAAAAAAAGGTAATAAAGGGAAACCCAGGGCTTAAGGAACAGAAATTCGGCCTGCTCGCCAGTGCCAGAGAAAAGATGCTCCAGCTCACAGTACAGTTGGCTGGAGATTAACAGGTGACATCCAGGAAAAAAAAAGGACATGGAGGGAATCACCAGCCCAGGCACACTGACAAGGCAAACCGAGGATCAAACACCCCAAATCGGTTCAAATCCTGTTCAAGAATCAGGGTCTGCTGGGAGGGAAAGTTTGTCTCCAAAACAACCCAGAAGAGGCAGAGGGAGTGCGGAGCAGTACTGGAACACTACTTGTATTTTAAAAGCTGTCATGTGTAAAGCATTAGTGGTTTTGAAATTGCATTCTCAAGTTAATTAAATAGACAATCTTTTGTACATAAAAAGTGAAAGCACACAATCAAAAGCCAGGGAAGATGAAGTGTCTTTTTGGAGCAGGGTGCTGCCTCTCCTTGTCCACTCCCAAGCATCCCAAGGGAGCCACTGTCCTGGCGTGCCAGGGAGGCTGTTTGCTCCATACTGAAGCTCAGCTGCAGCATTCAGCATCCCCAAACCCCACGCCTGGGCACTGCACTGAGCCAGTCCCTTTTCCCACAGGAACCACACATGCTCCATTCAGGGATTTCCTCTGTACAGGGAAGTTTACTGGCTGATGGTGGTCACAACACCCACAGCAGTTATCTCCGCTGCAGTAGAACACCGACCTTCAGTTTTAGGCAGGAGGTAAAGTTCACCATCGATTGAACCCACCATAAGCTGTTGATAATTACTATTATCTCTGAGTTAATCCTGTGAGAGGTCAACAGTTTTATAAAAATCTTGCAAGCTGTATCTTTTACCTCCCAACTTCATATGTGGGCCAAAAGGTCAATTACTGCAGCTTGCTGAGTGGGGATTTCAGAAAAAAATGTCTGCTCCCACCCCAAAGCCCCACTGGTGCACGGGGGACGTGAGCAGGCACCCACCCTTACGCAAGCCAAGCACCCAAACTCTCGGCCTGGGAAGTCAAGGAGAAGAGTTTTCTCAAGTCAGGGCTATCCCAGTGCATGAGCTGAGCTGGGGCTGGCCGCTTGCAGACTGAGGGGTTGGGGCACATCCCGAGCACCGGGATGCAGCCAAGGGGTCCTCTGTGCCACCCTGGGGAACGCGCGGTCCCTGCCTCGCGGCTCGTGGCACAGCGCTCCGAAGATGCCAAACCCCACCCGCAGAGCGCCGTGTGTGGGCAGCTGCCTCCCTGCCCAGGGTGCACAAAATGAGTGTTTAAACTCCTGGGCTCTGCTCCCACACCTACCCACGGAGGTGGCAAATGGAAGCAGAGCAGGAACCTTTGGAGTGGCCGGGAGAAGCCCCAGAAACCGATGAAGCTGTGACCCACACTCTGATCCTACCCGCCTCCCTGATATCATCAAATATCATCACTGCTGTTATTTTACCCCCCTGACAGGATGCTGGCAGGCAGCTTGGGGCAATATTTCGCTTGGGGAGCAAAAAAACCCTTCGGTGCTGCTGCAGCCCCTCCCGTGAGCGCAGCCCGGGCCCGCGGAGCATTGCTCAACTGCTCGGCAGGCAGGTGTCATAAACAAGCAGGCACATGGCAAACATATCGATTTCCCGGAGCTTATCGCACAGCAACCAGTGCTCAGTTACCAGGCTACTTTAATATGTAATTTACGGCGAGAAGGGAGAGTGGGGCTGAGGGCGGCTGGAATATTTACTGTGGGATGGACGGGGAGGTGGAAGGTGTGAGCAAGAGGGAAGTACGGTGTCTCCTGCCTCCAGCCATCCTTACTATTTTCTAACTATTAAAAACCCCAACCCCTCACTGCTGCGATGAACTGTTTACACAGATGCCATTAATCTTCTTCTGAAACTGTTTATGCTATGAAAATATAGCCGTAGCTGCCCAGGCTCTCCATCTCCTTCATTTAAATTCAGATGCTTAATTTCTGTCAAAACAGAGCCCACCAAAATTACCTCCATCTACTTCTGGCGCTCAACTCGCCTCATCATCTGAGAACTGCCTGTCAGAGTGGGGAGGGGCCCCAGGCTGGAGCCTGGAAAAGTGGGAGAGAGGAGGCATTTCAAAGGCTCCTCCTCTCCAGCCTACACGGGACCAGACATGAAAGCCAAGACCAAAGCCTGGCCTGAGATAATGCTCCCACCCTGCATCCTGTAAACCACTGGGAGTGAGGATGCTTGCCCTGACTCAGCAAGCCTGGGGAGATATTATGCCAGCAAGCTGCCCCCCAGCCCACCTGCGGGGTTTTGGTGGGGAAAGAACCATCTGGTCACCCTCCTGGCCCTGTCCTGCACCCCAAGGTATTTTGCAGGTGTGACCCTCAGGGGAATCCTGGAATCCACGGGAGGTTCGTGTTTTCAGAGCACGATATTTTAAAAATCCTTCTTGTACAGTGCCTCTCAGTAGATCTTTTGGAATTTACAAGATAAATACTGGTAATTTGATTCTTATCTTCTTCAAATCCAATTCTAAGGCAATTCTGTGTAAAGGACACTAATTATAGCCCAAGGGGAAAGAAAAGGTAACCCATCAGCGAGAACACACTGGAAACGTTTAAAGGGGTAACGTTTAAAGGGGTACAGGGCACTGAAAAGTTAAATAGATTTCAAATCTGCTCTTGCAAGAACAATAATTTGTTGGGAGAAAATGATGCTCAGCACCATTCCTGCTCCCCAGCTGGTCCTTCCCGTGGGCAGCTCAGTGCTGTGCTGGAAGTGTCGGCAGCTGGGGCTGCATCCAGCTTGCTCTGCACATCCTTTTGGGACTGCCTGGCCACTCCAGAGCTAGGCTGAGACAGGCAGCAGTGCAGGGACAGCCCCATCTCTGTGCCCAGATGCTTTTCACCCTCATTTCCCTGGCATTATTTACTACAGCAAAGACAAAGTTTATACACAAAGTACATAGAATGACCAGCAACAGACACTGAAAATGACAAAACCATCACTCATAAGTACAAATATTACATATTTTGCAACAAACACCCCTAAACATGGGATATTCTGGCTCCAAAACGTGTCTGGAGGCCAGGAGCCCCCACATACTCCAGCCACCCAATGGTTCTCTGAAAAGGAGGAGGAGCAGGAGGATGGTGGGGAGAGCGCATCGACCGCTGCCGCACGGCACAGCCCGAACGTTACAGCACCTATAAAATAATAAAACCCCAATGCCAGGATGCAGAGCCGGGATGGTGCAGAGGATGATGCAGGAAGAATCAAAGAGATTTGGCAATCCAAATGGAGTCTTGTTTAATGAGCGCTGCCACAGGCTGTCATTCCACAGGCATCCATCGTTACCCTCCCTCCGAAGACGACACGGCTACTCCCTTTAACACGGCGACACTTGCAGCTAACTCATGTCTGACCCAGCCAGGCAGGGCAGACGCCGTGCGAGAGGTGACCAGAGGTAATTGAAAATATGTGTGCTGCAGACCGGAGCAGAAGGGCTGCCTCAGCAGCAGCCCTCGGCGCAACAGGTGGCAGCGGTGGCACCTGCAGGATGAGCGCCACGGGCACGCGGTAAATCAGCACTTTGCCGAGGCGGCGGCGGGCTGCCCGGGGTGTGAGGAGCAGCAGAGCCGTGGTCCCTGGAGCACAGGGTCCCCAGAGCAGGAGGGCTGCGAGCGGCTCGGCTCTGGCACCTCGGTCCCCGTGGCTGCACACGGCAGCACCGCGCGCGGTGACCAGGGAAGGCCCCTTCCTCTGCACGCGGACTGCTGCCGGGAAGCTCGCCACGCACGGCCGCTTCATTCGCTTAGCAACGAAGGTGCTAATTAGGGAGCGAGCTGCTCTCCACCTCCAGCCAGAGGAAGATGCGGCACAGCTGCCGGTGGTGGCCAAGCCGTTGGTGCCCCACCATGCGGTGACGGCACTGCGAGATAAGGCTAAAAGCATCCTGAGTGTCGTCCTCAGGAGATGCCACCTCTGTGACCCCTCACTCAGCCCCCCAGCACCACAGTCCACTCTTCTGCCAGCCTCTTCCCATCTTCTGGCCAGGCAGAGCTGCACAGGTCTCTCTCCCAGTGCAAGGTCCAGTGTAAGCTCTCCTCCCAGCGATGCCTGCATGCTTAGCACACAAACCACCAGAGGCCCCTGCTCCCACCACCCATGTGCTGGCTGGTCATGGCCCCTGCTCCAGAGCAGCCTGCCACAGATCCCACCCTGCTAAATAATGCATTGGCCAGTGCTCACTGCTGCAAGGGAAGGGTGATAAACACTTCTGCACTGCTTTAAGTTACGTTTGGTTCAACATTGAGGGAAGAGCTGCCTCCAGCTAAAGGGTCAGAGAAGCCAGAAATCAATACAAGTGCTTGCCTCTGCATCCCGAAATCCCAGTGTCCTTCCCCAGATCCGTGGGCAGGGCAGGGCTGGGGGAATCCCCCAGGCAGGTCTGGGGGCATCCCCTGGCAGCTCCGGTGCTGCCCCACTCTCGGGTACTGGTGACTCAGCACCCTGCAGGCTGGGAGCTGCCAGTGGCCCAGTTCCCACCACAGCATCCATTTCCTACAACCCTGCCCTACATGAAATCTTCCCCACAGCCCCAGAAATGCAAATCCCAAATTCCCCCCAAAAACCCCAACCAAATGCTGCCCTTCAGCTAGGGTGACGATGAACTGAAAGGCCGGGGGAGGCATAGCAAAGTCAGGATGGCATTTCCCCATCCCTCACCCAAGGAGGGGACAGGAACCTCTGTCCTCTCCTCGGGAAGCAAAACCAATTGCTTTTCACTTTTCTTCCATTGAAAAGGTTTTCATCCAAGTTAAAATGCTCCTAAGATGATTCCTGCTACAGGGAAGCAGGTTTTCCGCCAATTTTCATTGCACACTGCTGGTTCCCACCAAGGCAACACACGTGCAAGAGCAGGCAAGGGCAGCATGGGCAGAGCTGCCCAAAGAGGCTTCACTTTGACAAGTGCCTCTGGTCACTGCTCTTATTCGCAGGAGCGCCCTGCCCTGTGCTCGGCACTTGGGATCTTTTCTACGAACAGGAGGAAGGAAGAAAGAGAAGAGGAAATCACCTCGTTCCTGGTAAAAATAGCAGAACGCCCTGAAGGGGGGGGTGGGAGATACAGAGGGTTTCGGTTCTGAGCGCTGTGCCATTTCGCAGAAAGGGGCCCCAGTGTGTGGGCTGGTGGCACTCTGCCGTGCCCTGACCACCCCGCGGCACAGAGGACCCACCGCGGTGCCCTGGTGCTCGTGGCACCGTGGCCTGGCTGACCACGCGGTGCCGGTGCCGTGACAGCGCCGTGCGCGCGCGGGGGCGCGGCGAGGGGCCAGCGAGCTGTGGGTGCTGCACAACGCCGGGGCCTTATCTCTCCCACGCAAAGGCCGTTTGCGTGCGCTGTGCAGCCGGCTGTGACCGCAGCCCGTGCCCAGCTGAGATAAGATCTGTCACCGGCGCGGCTGTGCCGCGCTGCTGGCAGCCCAGATTCACACGCTCGGAGAGCCGTTGGCAGGGTCTCTCCGCGCCGAGCATCCCCTCTGCACATCCTCTCTGTCCATCCCCTCATCGGGGAGCCCTTTTCTGCTACAATTTGCACATCCTATTCCAGACCTGTGACAACAGAATGGCTTAGAATGGCTTTGATTGGGAGGGACCTTAAAGCTCATCTCATTTCACCCCCCTGCCACGGACAGGGACATCTTCCACTATCCCACGTTGCTCCAAGCCCTGTCCAGCCTGGACACTTCCAGGGATCCAGGGGCAGCCACAGCTTCTCTGGGCACCCTGTGCCAGGGCCTCACCGCCCCCTCAGAGGTAAAGGTGATGCCTGAGCTCACAGCCATCTCTGCTCCTGCATGGCAGCAAAGCCCTGAGAAACCAATGGAGCAGCCAAAGACATGCAGTGAAATCTGGAAGGCAACGAGCTGTCCCAAAAGCCTTGTGCTGCCATGCACATGCACTTTCAAGAAGGCCGGCTGGGTTTTGGTTGGGTTTTTTAAAAACACAGCCTGTGCTGTGGTGAAACTGGATTTCTTGGAGTCGTAGCCTTCCTGGGTTTACTCCATGCACGCCAAAATTAGTACAACCTGTCCCTAAATACCATAATAAAAAGCGCGTAGTAAGCGCTTTGCCTTTATTTATGTCAGTGCTGGTTTCAAGGAGGATGAATCATGCTTCCTCCTTAGCACTCCTTTCTAATATGATTTACTATAAATACTGTGTGGAGACAAGAATGAGGGAAGGTGACCAAGGGCAAAGCACGTGGAGTCCAGCACCATCCCCAGACTCAGCAGCAAA
The DNA here is from genome assembly GCA_013400235.1 of Oriolus oriolus. Taxonomy (NCBI): domain Eukaryota; kingdom Metazoa; phylum Chordata; class Aves; order Passeriformes; family Corvidae; genus Oriolus; species Oriolus oriolus. Next base: position 367,857 of record VXBT01000669.1, read on the forward strand.
AGCATAAAAGTGATGCCTTTTCCTCTGGTCCTAAAGACATGAGTCAAACACAGTTAGGGTGATAAAAAAGGGTACCTGTATATGAGGATCCTCAGGTGCACAAATTCGTCAGGTAGAAAAGGCCGAAGATGCACGCCCCGTGTAAAGTGTGTACAATTTTTACAGATCCTGCAAATTAGCATATCTGACAAGAACCCCCCAATTAGGAACCTGCCTGGTGAAGTAATTCCCCCAGTTCTACTACCTTCTAGAACCTCCCACCTCAGGATGAGATCCAGGCCCTGTTCACAAAAGTATATTTCGGAAAGCTGGTTTCAGCCCTGGTTTCTAAGGAGAACCGAGATAGCATAGAGATCCTGGAGCTTGTTTCGTCTTTCTGCCTAGGAAAATGTTGAAACTAAGCTACAATATGAAGCTACAATTATATGTATAAAGGATACAGAGAATATATAGAAGAGGAAAAGGTAAAAACCAAAACAGCATCAAAAGAACATCCAGCAGTTATGACAGAGCAGCAAACCACACAGGGATTGTAACTGGTGCAGTACCTGGTGTAGAAATCATAGAATCACAGAATACCCCGAACCCCAAAGGATCATCAACATCCAGCTACTGGCACTGCACAGGACAGCCCCAAAAATCCCACCATGTGCCTGAGAGCATTGTCCAAACGCTCCTTGGACTCCGGCAGGGTTGGTGTTTGGGAATCACGGCTGGGAAAGATGTCTGAGAGCGTTGAGTCCAACCGTTCCCCCAGCACTGCCAAACCCACCGCTAAACCACGTCCCCGGGTACCACTACTACACGTCTTTTGAAGCCTTCCGCTGGTGACAGAAACGGCCTGGTGCCTGGGGCTGTGGGTTTTTTGAGTTTCTCTTTGTTTTCACTCTCAGTCAATGGTCCCCTTCTTTATAGGTCACCAAGGTGAGAGCAGGCATCTTCCTCCCCACCACAAGCTGCAGATGGATGAAGGTGTATTTTTTCAAGAAGGGGGTGCACAGGTCCCCGTGGCGGCGTGCATGGCAAACGCCACAGCACCGCCGGTGCCGGCACCCAGCGCGCTCCCCCGCTGCAGCGAGCCAGGCGCTCCTCGCACAGCACTGAACAGAGCACGGGGTTATCAGCCCGGCTGATACACGCCGATAACCGGCCCATCTCCCGCGCTGACACTGGTAACAAAGCAGGGTGTTTAACGCTGATTTATGGTGGGCGGGCAGCTCTAGCCAGGCTCTGCGCGCCTTGCAGCGCTCGTGCCTACGTGGAGAAGCCTTTCCTCAATCGCACATTGCCGGCTTGTTTGCTAAACAACGTGCCAATAAAACAGCAATGAGACAACGAAGGCCGATGGAAACCTGAACCAGCACAGCAGGGCGCGTATCCAACCATAATCTACTTAAAATCAGTTAAGAACACTACAGCGAAAATGATCCGGGCGGCCCTGGCCCCTGGCCAGCATGTAAGCCTGGGCCACAAAAGCTCGCTCCTGCAACCCCAGTTTTAGGGCAGTGCTCCCTCCTTCAGACGCAGAGTGACCTCTTGCCAAAAAGAGGAATCCACCTTTCTTGTGAATGACGTGGTCCAACAGCACTTGTACTCTACCAGAGGTACCTGCTGCTCTGCTGCCAGCACAGATGTTACCCAAAGCACTGCCAAACCAAAACCAAGTGGTTCAGGCGTACCTCAGCCTGGATAAAGATCATCCAGAACAGACGCACAGGTGATGCTCCTGAACACCCCACAGCAGGTCTGAGCAACTGGGCTTGAGCCTGGCAACAAAAGTAGATGTCACGACTGCACTGGAAACTCATCAGCCCACATTAAAAGGTGTCTGGCCACACGGAGACCCCCCTGCCACGTCTGCGTGTATTCCAAGGGATGCACGAGCCTTTTCCTGTTGCTCGTATTATATGAATCCATCCTGTCTGAAATTCCTTATGTGCCACCCTCCCTGTTTCAGCTGGTACCTGCCACACCACCAATCTTTACCAGGGCCAGGGTGCACGCCAAGCTCTGTCCAGGTCACTGGCTGCAGAGTGGGATGCAGATCCCTTCCAGCAAAGGAGGGAGCGATGTCCTGCAAAGGACTGATCCCACCATAAAGCGCTGAGCCAGGCCGGGGGGAAGAACCCCTCACCGGCAGAGTGACACAAGCCAGGACTGCCGGGTGAGGAGGAATGAATGGAATAGGCTAATTTACACAGGAAGTGAGCACTTACCAGACCCTTCATCCCAACACACAAAACCCTCTGCCATATCTGGAAGCAATTACACCCAGTTAACATGATCTGCCTGCCACTAAAATTAACTGCAAACAGAAATATTTTTCACTTTTGCAACAGGAGATGCCATGGCCCCGTGTTTGGCTGCCGGGAAATATTTAGTAATTACTCATTTAAAGCCTCTCTTGAAGCTGTCAGGGGGGGTAGGGGGGGAATAAAAGAAAAATCTTGCTAATTGCAGGCAAAAAGTAAAATGCAGATCATTTTACTCTATCCAAGGAAAACAGATTTACAGACTGGTGTAACTAAAGAGCCAACATCCCGCAGAAGCGGGGAAGGCTGCAGGAATGCTCAGTCACCAACAGCCCTGGCTGCTCTGTACCACTGCCATGCTCCACAAGGAAAGGAAGAAAGGGTGGACAGAGTTACCCCTGAACTAGCACAGGCTCTCTGTACAGCTGAAAAGGCATTTTAACCAACATCACCCTGCAAGGTGTAACGAGGACTGAGGATGCCCTGCAAATCTCATCGAGCTGCTGCAGCAACAGCCAGCTCTGGGGAAAAGTCACCCAAGCATCCTCAGTGAGGCAGGTTTCACGCATTGGGGTCTCAGCCCTGCAGCCAATGGGGTCCTGGACCCTGGGAATTGAGCGGTGCTGGGGAAGGGGCCGCACACCAGGCAGAGAGCAGGCAACGACCCCATCACGCCCCGGATGTCCCTCTGCAAAGTATCAGAAGCACCAGGCATCATGGCCAGGAGAAACCAGAGTTTCACTGGGCAGGGGGAAACAAACAAACAAATACATAGAAATAGGTGTTTTCTGATGGGAACCTCAGAGCTTCGCTTTCAAATGCAGCGCACGCATAACTAAACTGATGCAGAATAATGGATGGAGTAATGTGGAAGCCAAAGGGAGCTTTTCTCCCTCCACACTTGGAGCTGAGTATGGAAATGGTTAAGTCACCCACTGAATAAATCAAAAGTTCAAGGCTGCAACATACCACGTTGTATTCCCCCTCTGCCCATGACAAGAAACAGAGAGCCCCCGAAATCCCAAGCATCCTGCGCGGGGTCTCGGCCGGCGCTCACAGGTTACATGCTCGGGGTCAGCGCTGCGGACCTTAGCTGCAACATTCATTTCCTGAGCGGGGCACGTCCCCCTGCCCATAAAGCTAATAAGAGCTTCCTCGCCCGGCTGCCCCGCACCGCGGCCCGGCAGCCAGGAACGCTGGTTTCCATTAGCCCCTTATGATGCCAGGTGCCGTTAATAAGGCCCATCAGCAAGAAACAAGAGCTGCCAGGTCATCCTTGAACTCTGGAAGTAATCATGGGCAGAGTTTGGGGGGCTGCTGCCCTGGCTTTTCCTTCCCTCTCCCCCTTGCTTTCCATTTTTCCTCCTTTTTCTAAAAGTTTAAATTGCAGTGGAACATAAATTGACGAATGCTTAAAATAAAATAAAAAACAACTACTGTATTCAGCTACTGAAATTAACACTAATAACATCTCACAAAGCACTTGGGATCCGATTTATCACGTTTATTGCTTTAATGGTACACTGCATCTGTTTCTCACTGTGACATGCCGAGCAGTGCCAACGTGCCTAATGGCATTAGCAGTACAACGCTCAGCTAATCCAGGTGGAGACAGGGGAGGTGAGGCTGCCAAAGGCTCGATCCCCACGGGAAGCTGCAGTTTTCCCAAGCAGGAGCCTTTCAGACTGGTGGGAGCATCGATGCCTGGCCCTGAACACTGGTGCTGCTGGTAGCAGACAGGTAGATCCACTGCTCTTCTGTCCTTCAATGGGAAAAGAGGGCATAAATCTGGAGTTTGGGGTACAGTGGCTGACCAGCAGTCACTGGGGCAGAGCGAGCCTCCTTACCCATGTCCTTAAATCCTCCACTGGTGCACACACACATCTTTAGCTGACTGCTCAGCCATGGATCCTCAAAATGCAGAACAGACCTGACAGTTGGCATGGAAGCTCTCTCCAAGGTACATCCCCCCATAGGACAGTGAGTACGGGCACCTTCCACCCAAAATCACCCCACAATGAGCATAGACACACCACTGGCCTCCATCAGCCTCATGACACATCACCACCACAAGGCACTTTTGCTTTCCAGACCAGCATCTCCATCTCGTACTGACACACGTGGCGAGCACTGCCAGCAGCTGCATCGCCATGGCGGGTGAATTCCCGGGCAGCATTGGCTTGGGATCCTCGACTGTGCCATAAATGAAGCGTATGGGATCACATCCCCACTGTCAGCCTTCCCAGTCACTATCACTTTATAAAAGACATGGTTTCATTTTTTTAGAGTTTTAAGGTATTTAACTTCCCAATGACAAATTATGCCAGGCTCAGTTGGCAGCTCGGCACAGCTCTCGCCTTGCAGAGAAAGGAGGTTTTCCTTCACAAAACAACCCCAAAAAGGGCCACTGAACTATGGCTTTTTTGTCTGCAATTAGAAGCGACGATCGATACTAACATTAGATTAAGTTTGAACTTTGCTGAACCCAGAAGGAAATGTTTTATAAAAAAAATTAAAGACTCAACGACTCAATCTACACTCAATTAGTCAAAATCATAAGCTCGGTAAGGGAGAAAAAAAATGGATCATGCAGCAGCCAGTGCATTCAGGGACCTGAAAACCCCGATCAGAGGCGGCACCAAGGCTCGTGGCCACTTGGCCTCCCAAAGGTCACAGCTCAGCACTCCTGGGTATGACACGGCACAGACGATGCTGCCATGAGGCCAAGGAGCCGTGTTACCACACTGGGCCAGGGCAGATGACCGTCCCTCGGGCACTCTCTGTCACCCAGGCCCGGTGGCCCCCTATGCTTGCCGGGGCCAGGCCAACCCTCTGCTCTCCTTTTTCCTGCACGTGCTTCCCATACTAATGAAGACAGGAACAACACTCAGAAGGCTCCAAGACTATAAACATATATGTTTACACTTCCATAGGCATGTGTGTGTGTAAACAAACAGCCCTGCCATATGCATGGGCTGCCTGTGCTCTGTAAACAGGCTCGGCACGCACTGGCTCACCGAGCTCCCTGTGCAAACAGCACCATTGGTGCTGGGTGGCTCCGGGCTCTGTCACCTGCTGGGGCTCGGCACGTGGAAGCTGTCACACTGGCAGCCAAACACCCCATGGAACAGTGAGGTACCCCCGTCCCTGGCCCCCAGCTCACCACAGCTGGGAACGGCTCTGATCGGGCACCTCTGCGCTCGCATCGGGGTCGGAAAGCAAAACCACAGCAGCGAGTGCACGGCAGAAAGTCAGCGAAAGATGACGAGTGACACCGTGGTGCCCGTGGCACATCCTGCCCCCACCTCCAGCCGGTGCCCAGACCCCAGCACAGGGCGCAGATCCCCAGGCCCCCTCACCAGCAGGCAGTGGAGCGAAGAGGAGCCCGCAGCCAGCACGGTGCAGCTGCCACCAGAGCTGCTCCGGCAGAGAGCTGCAGATCCCAACCCAGCGCAGATGCTATTTAACAGCTCCATGAATACAATAGGATCCCACAAATCCTCCCCAAATGGTAATTCTCACAACGTATTAGAAAGCAAACACTATAAAAAAGCCACATGAGACCCTGTCTACACACAAACCGCCTGGGATTTAGACTTTGGGGGCCGAGGAGTGAGTTCATTGGACTGTGACCCAATGCCTTTCAACATGGACGGTCTTACAGATCAGTTTAAACACGGCTCAAAGGATTTGGCTAACCCTGCAAAGTTTGCCAGCGCCAGGTAATCGGTCTGAAAGCAAGAACAGGCAAACGGAGTTTGGCGCTCGCTTCAGCAACTGCCTTTAAGGCTCTGCTGGCAGGGGCCAGTGCTGAGCTCCGTGCTCCAGGCGGACCCCGAGCCCCGAGGAGCATGGCGTGTGCCCAGCCTCCCGATAAGGATCACGAATAAGTGAGAAATAAGCTACGGCTGCACCCGCGGCTGTCAAAACAAGCTGAGCCCGGGAAGGCGCTGTGAAATAGGGGCTGCCGTGCTGGACAGCTGGGCCACGCTCCCTCAGCTCCCGACCGCGCGGGGAAGGATCTGACCGCGCAGCTCTCCCTCCCTCCGGACAGATCCACGGCTGGCGATAGGAGCTTCGGACAGCCCCAGCATCGCCCTCCACTGCGGCCACAGCAATTGCTGCTCTGGGCTTGGAGGGGGAAAGGGAGAGCCTTGAGACCGTGGCAGAAAGGCACGTTAAAATTCTCTCTGAGCCCTCACTGCAGCTCTCCCGGTGACGTTCGGTCTGCATCACCGCACGGCCGAGGCGGCTTCGGGCACGTAACCAGCGCCAGCCCCAGCTCTCCCACTTGCGAGAGGGGGAAACAAAGCCGAAAGCGGCTGTGCACCCACACGGAGCCGAGGACCCTCAGGGGGTGGAGGCTGCTCCCCGCAGGGTCCATGCGGCTGAGCGAGGGGCGATGCTGCCAGCACTCGCAGACCCGCGCAGGGCTGAGGATCCCGGCTCGGCAGCTGCCGCCCTGCACCCGGAGTGCTCACGGGCTGAGCGTACGCGGAGCCGCCGCTCCGGCACCCGACAGCAGCTATCCCGCACCGCCCGCGGGCAGCGAGCATGCCGGCAGCGCCGGCTCCCCCGCCAGAGGCGCGTGCCGGCACGGACACCGGCCCTGGAGCGCCTTATGTGCATCAGGACTAATTAACCTGTTGATTCATTAAAAATCTGACGGGGTGCGCAGCCAGGGGAGGCAGGGAGAAGCTACGGCACCACGCCGGTGTTGCCTTCCCTAGGCTGCTGTCCTGTCGCGGGGCTGCAGCCACACCGGGGGCCAGAGCAGCGCTCACCGAAGCACGTCCAGAGCCATGGAATTTGACTGGCGATGCCAATTTTGGTGTGGTAATTAACGTGGCTCCCTTCCCCAGCCGAATCAGGGAACAAGCCCTGGTCCCTGAACCACGACAGGAGGCAGCGAGCAGCGGAGCACTGAGCTCACGTGTCAGTGACCACCACCACGCTCCCAGCCCGCAGCAAGTCCCCAGGGTGCAGGGCTGGGAGTGAGCACACAGATCCCCCCACACTGAGCAGGAGAGCCCCAAAACCGCATCTGCAGCCACTGGATGTTCAGCCCTTCACCGTCCCCGCAGGGACAGACCCGCGGCTCTGCGGCAGCCCGAGCCCTCTGCGCTCGCCCCGGCGTTACCCAGCCTGACCCCCGCGCCACTTGGTGCAAAGTGTAAATGTTTCATAAACGGGGAAGCTGAGCAGCACAAAACTCCCCAGGCTGGCAAGTCATCGCATATTGCCACCACTGCCCGTGCTGGCGTGCCCTGGCACTGGCACAGGAGGGACCAGCTCTCAGCAGAGGGTGGGCGAGTGCTGCCTGTCCCCACTGCATCTCTCCGCACACAGATCCCTAAACTCAAAGCGCAGCAACTGTGATTGATGCTTGGTTGATGCCAGCCAGGGAAACGGTGAGGTTTATGCTCGCAGGAAACATCGACGGCCCCAGCTCATCCAGGCTGTCCTCCCCAGCCAGCACTCACTGGAAGGAACCTTCTGGCACGGTTGCCAGACCTGGGGGAGCTGCAACAGCCATCCCTCTGAGAATGCTACTCCACAAGCTGGTTTTGGGGTACGTGATGGAAACTTTGCACCAGCACGTACGACGCTCAGCCAGAAACCGAAACCCTCAGACGAGATCCCAGCTGCCCGGTGCAGCATGCCACAGCACGGCCTCGGCACTCACCTGTGCTGCTCGAGGGTCTCGTTGTCCGGCAGCTCTGCCCCACAAACGCTGCACTGCTCACCCAGGGCTCTGCTCTCTGTCTTCATGCCGGCTGCCAGCTCCCCCAGCTTGCTGAACAGCTCCCGCTGGATGAAGCCCTGGGGCAGCAGCCCACCATAGGCACTGAAGTCCATGGAGACAGCCAGGGCCGGCTGCACGTGCAGGGCAGACGCCACAGTGGGCGGCACGCCGAGCACCGGCTCAGTCTTGTGGTTCGGCAGCAGTGGGTAGATGCCCAAGGGCTTCTCGCCCGGGGCAGCGGCGGACGGCTCTGGCCCCAGCGGCAGCCCCTGGCCAGGCTCAGGGGCTGGCTCGGCACCCTCCTCACGGGTATAGTGCAGTTCACGGGCACTGGTGATGACACTGCCGCGGGTTGGGGTGCCAGGTCCTTCCTTGCCCTTCTCGTCAGGCTTCTCCCCACTGGAGGCACCGGGCTCGGCTGTCCGGTGGCTGTCATGGCTGGAGGCCTCATCCACCTGCATCGCTTCAGTTTTGACTTCGGCGAGGCCAGAGAGGTGGCAGGTGGTGGCAGGGCGTGAGTCCTCGGGGGCACTGGGCGGCAGGGCGCCCTGCAGCAGTGACTGCCCGATGGTCATTAAGCTGTCCACCGCCGCCTTGGTGGGGCTCATGGAAGAGAGGGAGCAGTAGGATGCGGAGGCAGAGGGGCTCTGCTCCGCTGTGGCTGCTGGCAGACTCTGGCTGGCCATACCAGCATAGCCACCCTCCTCACCAGTGGGCTTGGAGTTGAAGAGGCCCTTGATGTACCTCGACTTCCTCTCCTCCTCTTCCTCAGTGGTGGCGGCGGCACCTCCATCAGCCATGGCGACCTCGGTGTCATTTTCCTCGGAGGCCTGTATAGTCTCCAGGATCTTCAGGCACTGCTCCTCCAAGTACTCAATTTCCAGGATCTCAGCAGCGTAGAGCAGGTCATCCAGGTCCTCGACCTTGGCTTGTAAGGTAGCAGTGTACGCGTACTCCAGGATCTGCTGGAACGTCTTTGGCGAGAGGAAGTCCAGGGTGTAGTGCTGGCTGTTGCGGTGGAAGAGGATCTCGAACATCTTGCTGGTGCAGGCCAGCACGGTCCGGTGCGCGTGGAACTCCTGGCTGTCCACCATGATGACCACGTCGCACAGCGTCCCCGCCAGGCGCATCTGGTTGGCTTTGTGCAGCAGCCCGGTGGGGTGGCAAGGGTTCTGCAGCTGGATCAGCCCCATCTTAGTCAGATCCATGGCGCGCCCCAGGCTCACACATCAGGGTGTCTCGCCGTCGCTCAAATCTGGGACCAGCTTTGTGTGCCGACTATCTGCGAAAACAAAAGGCGGAGGGGGAGAGGAGCAGAGTGGAGCGGGAAGGGGGAGCAGGGAGGGAAGAGACGGAAGCGAGAGAAAAGGGGGAAGAAGAGGAAAAAGGAGGGGGAGAGAGAAAAGCCGGGGGCAGAAAGGAGAGGAGAAGGGAGCGGGGAGTAGAAGGGAGCGGGGAGGAGAGAGAAGTTAGCCCGCAGCCCAGCAGCGACTCGCCCAAAAGTTTCTGCGCTGCTCGGCGGATCCGCAGCTGCCGGAGCCGCGTCCCCGCTGCCGCCGCCCGGGGAAGGCAAGGGAGGGAAGGGAGAGAAAGGTGCGCATCCCCCGCCGCCGCCCGGCTCCAGCTCCGGCCGCCCCGTCCCGCCGGCAGCGCGGCCCCATCAGGTGCGCGGCGAAGCGGGGGAGCCCCAGCCCCACGGCGGTCCCGGGGCGCGGGACGCGGGGGGTCCCGGTGCCGCCCCCCCTCGCCCGCACTCACGGCGGCCGGCGGCTGCTCCGGCAGTTCGCACTGCCCGCTCT
>VXBT01000669.1:378307-395736 GCA_013400235.1 Oriolus oriolus
TGCCCGCACCCCAGGACGGGCCATGGGGCTCTACCGCAAGGGTCGGCTTCGGGAAGGGAGCGAACACACGGGGGGACATCAGCCACACCGAGACACCGCCAACAGCGCTAGGCAGCGGCACGAGCAGCGGGCCACGAGCCGAGGGAGCTCGGTGTGCCCTGAGCATCCTCGACCGAGGACGTGCGTGTGCCTCAGCTCCTTACCGGTGCCCACGCTCAGTGCACACAGAGACCTGTGTAATCCTCAGGGAGGGGCAGAGTGGCAGCCACACAGCTGTCCCTTCTTCCCTCCCTCCCTGCTGCACCCGTGGCACAACACAGCCAGCGCAGGGCCTGGCGTCGTCAGCTAAAACAACAAACACGGACGGCATTAGTACAAAGATACCCTTGGGGTAAAGCAGCGCAAATGTAATCTAAGGAGAACGTTATGGGGAAGTGTGTTTATAATTATAATGGGATTTAATGTACTTTGGGACCAGATGATAGCAGTCATTTAACGAGAACAGCCTAATAACGGAGGCCTCACGATGCACGGCGGCGCTGCGAGGGTTATTAGACGCGTATGACAACGCCGCACCCGCCGTACTACAGTTAAGGGTAAGGCATCAGCTTACTCCTATTTTTTCGGGGGTTATAACTCTGCCGCTGTAATTGGCAGAGAGCAGGGACGCACCGCACAGGCAGCCAGCGTGCCTGCAGGATGGGGTTTTTAATTGTCTCAAACTGCTTAAGTTCCTCCCTCTTCCAGACTTTAAAATCCAAACAGCTGAGAGGGGGAAATAGTGAGACACTGTGGTTTCAGGTGTTTGTTTACCCTTCTCTAACTTTTAAAAGGCTTGATTTCAGGATTGAAATTTTGCAGGCGGTTAGGGGTATGTTTTTAGTGTAGCTCACATGAAATTAAGCTGTGTGAGTCCCATTAGCAATAATGGAAATCCCACGGCTAAATTCCCAGGCAGCATCCTGAAAATTAACCCCCCAGTCCTTCCTGTCAAGTGGTGCGTTGCACTTTTTGTTGCTCCTCTAATACATATAGTAAAAGCTACTGAATTGTTTAAGACACCAATTTCCCACAGCTGCCGTTCGCCAAAGGCAGCGACCAGCTTGGTGACCCTGAGCAGGGACACCCAGCACCTGCAGCCTACAGGTGAGGCCCACGGAGATGCTTGGGAAGCTGCAGCCAGGGCCTTCAGGGTCATTTCCCCATGTCCTGGCACGGGAGTCAATCCCTCGTCACTCCTCCCTGGTACCTTCCATTTCCCTCCCATCTCTCCCCATCAGTTTCCAATTTATTTACTTTTCTGATCTTAATCCCCACCTTGTAGCGTAACGTGTTTATTAGAAAGGCACCAGCAGCTAAATGAAGCCAAGCTGGGCTCTGTGTTAAGTAGCAGTCACGCCCAAGTGCCTCTCCATGTGCCATTACTCCAAGTGATTGAGGCAATTTCTTCCTCCGCTACGAGTTTCACTTGTAAATCTCTCAACCAGATACGGGGCAATGATGTGCTGCCTGGTGCGATTATTATTAACCTCCAGCATTAAACCCCTGAGTCGGTGGTTCCTCAGGAAGGGCTTTCTGTGTGAGGACCACGTGAAGCATGGTCATCCTTCCCAGGAAAATGAGGCATCCATTCAGATCCACTTCTAGTCCCCAGCCCAATCAGTTACTTGGACAGGGAGACACAAACATTTACTTTCCCAGTGGAAATAACCTAACCAGCAGCACCAGGTCTGCGGGAAGACAAGGACTGGGCAATGCAGCAGCCTGTAAGTATTTTGAGGGATGATGGCAAGGGCAGCCTCGGGATGCTTCTCCAAGAGGCAGCTAGTGCATGGAGAGGAGAGTAAAACCGAGCAGTCTCCACAATTACAGTAAGACAGGAAATTCCTTGTTCGGGATGCTTAGTCCATAAAAAACATCCTGGAAGATAACTTCAGCCAGAAGGTGCCCCAGCATCACCCACCCTGTATGAATGGAAAGGGAAGAGGAGCGGCTCCTCTCCCTCAAGCCCAAAACAATGGCTTCTTCCCCTCTCTGCAGACAAATGCCCTTTTCCATCACACACACTCCTCCAGCGCTGTTAGACACATAACCTCCCCCTTCCACCCCACAGAGGGACACAAGGACACAGCTCCGACTTCTCCAGCTTGCAGGCCCTGACTTCAGCTGTGCCCACCCCAGCTCTGCCCCCTGGACCTGTTCTCCCCGCTCCTGCAGAGAACCAGCTCCCTACAGGGTGGGGGACAGGCACATTCCCACGTTTTCCTAGGACTAGTTGTGTTTTGCTTTTGATGTATTTGGAGTTTTCCAGTATTCTGAGTTTTCCAGCCCTGCTGGTGCAGAGCTGAATTATGAAACACTGGAGCAAGGATGCTGTGCAAAATAAGATCTGTTTCAACTTTTCAACAGTGAAAAATCCATGACTTCTAAAAACTGATTTTTGGTCTCACCCCAGACTCCTGCGGGGTTCACAGTTCCTGGTCCCCTGCGTGCACACTCCCAGGACCAGGATTTCTCCAGGCATATTTACTTTGCTGGGAGCCGGGGCAGAGCGCGCTGCTTCTGCTCTGCTTTGGCGTGCGGCAAGCTGACAGCTTATGAAAAGATGATTAAATGTGTTAGACTTCATTTAAAAAAAAAAAGAAGTCTAAATGCACAAAGCTGTTTGCAAGGGGGAGGGCGGAAGCCCCAGGAAAGCTGCTCAGTGTGCAGCCACGGTGCATTAAGCTTCCTCTGAACCCCACTGATTAGCACCAGGCTCCGTCCGAGCACGGACACTGGACCCGCACGCGTTGTGGCAGCCCGGGGGAGCGGAGGGGCCAGGAACAGGCCCCTCATTGTGCCCCCGTGCGCTGCACAAAGGGAACCTGAGAGTCGCGCCGAGGACGCAACTGCATCGGGGGCTGTGGCATGGGGTGGTGGGACACGGGTTATCCACATTGCAGTTGATCCCAAAATAAGTTATTGCTGGAGCTTGGCTGTAGCCAGCCCAGGGGAGCTGCACAGGAGCTGCCCGCTGTCATGGAAAAGGAGAACACGCACAGCCTGATAATTCGGACAGAGCGGACTGGACATGTGTGAGCTGTCACACTGCAGAAACCCTCGTCTGCCCTTCCCCACATCCCTGCCTTTTCCCGTCAGCCTCCTGGCCCTGGCTGGATGCGGGATGCCACCCGGCCGTGCTCGAGCATGCGGCAGAGGCACGGGCACCAGCGACGAGGATCACCGTGTCCCCGCCACGTGAGCGAGCAGCCAGCGTGCCTGCACAGCGCCGAACGAGGCTGCTGCACGCCGGGGTCTGTGCACTAAAATCCTTCTTGCTTATAAGCACGGCTCCAAGTTACAACTTCACTCACATAGAGGGATGATGGAATCAATGCCATCCCACGGAAGGAGTGGATCAGTATCCCTCTGGGGCCGTTGGGAGGTGGGTTGTGACGCACAGAACACAAGTGCCAGGAGATACGAGCAGCTCGTGGGTTTCCAGGAGCTTGTCCCTCCATCCTCCCCCCTCGCTGTGCCAGGTTATGGTTGCTGCAGCCCTAAGACAATGAGGCTAATTAGTGGCTTAGGGCCCTGAGCCTGCCAGGGCCGGAGGATGAGCTGAGCGGTAACTCAGGAGGGCGGCGGCCCGGGCCAGCCTTCCCACATTCCTCCCCTAAATCCTCCACACAAAGGGGAATTTAGCCACAGTGACTCAGCGAAGAAGCACAAACTTTACAGCCGGGTTTCGAGCACCGTGTTTATGTATTCCCCCCCAGCAACGCGCTGCTGGGCTTGTAATTAAATAAAAATGTCTCCCTCTAGCAGGCTGTGACCCAGCCATCAGTACAGGACCTATTTTTAGTGCTACCCTTGGTATGTATTTGAGAGAGCTCGAGCCAGAGGTAGCAACTTTTGAAGCCCTAATAAATGGGAGGGAGGTTGGCCTTGTTTAATTCACTGTGTAATTATTTTTCCTCTTTTTCTCTTCTCTTAACCTGACATACTTGACATCTTGCATGGGACAAGGAAAGAGATGTGCCGAGGCATTAAATGTCAGCCCCGACTTTATGGTGCTGTGGAGGCTGCATGTGTGTTCGGTAAAGTTCATCCCAGAAAAAAGTCCTTTAAATAGAGCAGAATCTACACCAGGACCTCAGCAAAGCACTTCTGGGGGCTTGTTCTGCCTCCCAAAACAGGGGATACTCTAGTGAGGGATTATGTTCCAGTTTCATCCTGCTTTTCCTCTGTCTCCCTTTGGTTTTGACTCTCCTCAGGATGCATACAGCACTGGGGAAGGAGATGTTCTTAGTCTATCCAGACACCATTCAAGCTGGTTGGTCTCCTCAGGAGTGGGGCACAGGGCTGCACCACCACCCAGGGCTGTTCCTTCTCCAGGAGGATCATGCCCAAGTTCATTCTAATAAGAACTCCAGGTGAGTTAAACACTCATCGCATGCTTTTCTGAGCACAAGATCAACAATTAAAACTCTCCCTTCCTTTAACAGGATGATTTCCAAGAACCCCTGAATGGCTTTAGCATTGAAAACCAAAAAGTCATCCAGGACCACAAGCAGCATCCCCATTCCCACTGGAAGCAGCCAGTTTCTGTGCCATCATGATGCTCAAGTTCATTTCCTGGGGGAAGCAAGCCGCATCCTGAATCCCAGTCACTCAGTAAACACCTTCAGCCCTAATTCAATCTTTCCTCTCTAGCAGCGCTCCATGTCCCGTTTCTAGCTGCACAGTCCTCTGCTCTCCCTTTCCAGGGGAGAGGATATTTATATGTATTTATGTGCTCGGTGTGCGCACAGAGAACGCGTTACCGCTTCTGACAGGGCAAACAAAAGCCTACACTCATGGAAGACTTTCCCCCGCTCCTTTCGCTGCTCTTAACATATCTCTGCATTAAATATTCACACAAAATGCCTTCACAGCTGGGGAAACTTCTGCCAAAGGGGCTCCTCCTCCTCCTTCCCTTTCTTGCACCAGGACAAAAAGATCGAGTGGCTGCATCACACATGGCACAGACCTCATTTCTGAGATGCTCGAGCTGCATAATGATGGTATTTTAGGCTCAGATTAAATTCCTGTTCATCTCTTCCATCATTCCTAACAGCCCTCTAAACTGTACAACTCCTGAATGTACAAGAGAGGCAGAACGAAGTCTGAAGCTAAATGTTTTGGTCTAGGTTCAAGGTTAGATATTAACTGATTTTATTTTCTTAATAATTGCCAGAAGATACAATAAACCCCCAGTATCTTATCTGGTCACAGATTCCTCAGTGACCAAATCAGATAACATTGGTGCAGCAAGGCAGCTCACAATCTGCCCTTTCAGGGCTGATATTTATGAATCCTTCCCAAAGGTCGTGAGGAATTGCTGTGTTCCAGCTTGGTCACAGCACATGCATCCATTGCCACAAGTCCCACAGACGTAGGCTTCCCATTCCGGCCAGGCAGTGGGGTCGGCCCCGGGAGCGGGAGATGAGTCCAGCCGGGGCTCCAATGCCCTTGGACAGTGCAATGTTCATGCTGGAGGGAGCTTGGCAGGGTCCCCCTTCGTCCAGGGCACATTCCTAGCTGGAACAGCTCGATCAGCCTCCCAGGAATGAAAGTAAACACTCCTGCAAAGTCATTCCTGGATAAGACCTATCTGCCCAGGGCCAGAGGCTCCACGTGTCCCTGCCAGCGGCCAGGGATGCAAACGGGGGGAGACAGCAGAGTGTGTGACATGGCTGTCACCGGGGTGCAGCTGCTTCCACCACCCCCCAGCTCCTCTCCAGGTATTAATTCCCTTTGGAACTCAGTCCATTCTTTCTCACTGGTGTGCCTCTCCCTCCACTGCTTCTGCTGCCTCAGGTGCTACATCCTTTGGTTGGGAAATGCCAATTCCACCACAAACTGACCAGAATTCCATTTCTCTCTGCTGTTTGGAAAACAGTTCTCCATTCACAAAGAATTCTCTGTGAAAGGTTCAGTGTTGGAGCATTGGCACCACCGTGCTACCTACAAAACTGGGTTCGGCATCACCAGATGGCTGAGGGTCCTTGCAGCAGCGCAGAGGGACTGACAGGGCAGGTGGGGAGCGAAACTGCTTGGGGAGGTGGGGTGAGATATTCCAGCCCAGAGGCTTTTGAGGGGGCACATTTTGGAATATCTCTTCAAGGGACCTGAAGGGGAAAAAAACCAAATCACAACTCTCATGAAAAAGCCAGTTAGCTGAGGCCATGGAATAGTGAAAACCCAAAGGTACTAGATGGTAGAGGAGCTGGCAGACTCTGGAGAGAGGCACTGAGGCCAGCAGAAAGGGGACATTACAGCAGCTGTTTAGGGGGACAGAGCTTCATCTTTGGCCACACTCCTCCTCCCATGGAGCATCGCTATTCTCAGGACCAGGCTCTGCCTACGTTACAGTACTGTGTGCCATCTACTGTGATAAAACACAGAACAGAGGGGCTCCCAAAGAAATGGCTGTAATCCCAATGGGAAGCAGTGCTGTGTGAACTGGCAGGTAGAATACTTCACCCACATTGCTTGAGAGTTCAGCTGAGGTGATGAGAAATAATCCTAGCTGGCATTAAAGCCTGTGAGTTTTGCAGCAATACAGCTCTTTGTCACATCCCTCCCTGGGAAGAGCAGCTCCAGCAGGACACAGGCGGCTCTGGAGGGGGCACCGACAGACCAGGGCACACTGAAGTTGCTGCACAGAGGCTGAGCCTGCTGCCAGCCAAACACCTAACTGCTACCACTACCCACGGGAAGAGCAGCTGCTCTGTACACCAAAGCATTTTTGAAGTGGTCATCACCACGGCAGTTATCCAAGAGCTGCTCCAGCCTCACCACCTACTCTTGGCAGGAGGGCACTGAGCCCTGGGGGTGCCCTGACCCACCCGATCTTTGGCAGGAAATCGGGGAGCTGGCAGTGTGCTACTGCAGCTACCTGTGCACAGACCTCCAGAGCCCACATGCAGGAGCCCAGAGCCATTCCTCAGCTCACGCTGGAAGAATTGTCTCCCTGCAAATCAGAAAGCTGACCCAGGAATCAACAACGAGCAGGATCCAGGAAACAACCTCACCTAGGCACCAAGCAAGCATCACCTAGGAAATTTGGCAGCAGTGCTACTTGTGCCTCAAACTCAGCTTTCTGACCCATTTCTGGAAATTCAGAGGTTGTCAAGGGACACTGTAACAGGATCTCAAAGTCTGCTTTAATCTGTGCTTTCAGTACTACACTGATTTCAGTTACACTTTGCCAAAATCACCCTTTGGACACGTTTATTCCAGGAGAACCCACTCACAGAACAGGAATGGAGAAGTACCTTTTCCTTGCTGGTCACACAGTACCCAAGAGGAGACAGTCCGAGTCCCTGTGACCTGAAATGCTGTCCCTGGCTCTCGTAATCCTAATCCTGCTGAAAATAGGAACCGAGTGTGGTGTACCCTGCGTGACGCTCACAGCCTGGGCTGCAACAGGTCCTGATCTCCTCCCAAGAGCACTAAACTAACTACAACTAGGATTTTCCCCTTTTCAGGGTCAGAACACCTAACTTCATGTTCTGTCATTGGAGTCCCAATGAGCTCTTTCTACTGGTGCAGCTTCACCCCCTACACACACAGATATACACACACTCTCTCTTCTGCAGTGTAGAAATTGATGCCATGTACACTTGCTGGCACACTGGGTGCCTCGGTGCAGCGCCCAGTGCTGAAGTTTGGACAGTAATAAAGGATGGTGCTGGATAATTAATCCTATCCCCAAGAGCTGCGTACACAAAAGAGCCAGTGCCATCAGAAGAAATAAAAATCAAGAGGTATAAATGCGGCAAGATTAGATGGAGGTGGGTCCTTCCTGTCGGTGCTCCACCACTGTCCGTGCTCAGAGGGAGCGAGGGGAAGGAAAGGAGATGAGTGAGCACGCTGCCTGCTGCAAATATTGACAGAACCATTATGGGCATGTATAAAACTCCCATTTGCGTGATGCAAGCGGGATAGTCTTTGAATACTTCTGTCTCGAGGAATTCTTTATTTTGCCATAGAAGAAAAATGTTTTCATATTCTCTCCTGCCGTGCAGACCTGCAGCCCGGCGAGCCCTTTTGCCCTTGAGAGCCATAACATTATTTGTTAACATTTTTATGATGCCAAATGGTCTGTGCTAGAACGGGTGCCATTCTTTAGCTGGGAAACCATATGGCATGCCGAGTAATAAATAAGGTATTGTGATAGTTAATGAACCTAATTGCCAGCAAAGGCTTTAATACAGGGAATGTGCTGCTGAGAATTTAGCACCACATTAGAGATGCAGCAGAGCTCCTCTGACTTCTGAGGCTTAATTTAAGTTCTATATTGCAAACTCCAGAAAATAATTCCAAACCCTCCTGCTGGAAAAGCAACCTGCTGGTAGACTGTGATTATACTGAATTACTAAAATCGCAATCAATTTTATACACTCTGTTAACCCTTGCTGGGGAACTCGGCTCTCCAGGAATTGAGGGGATGCCACTCCAAAGAGGTACCAGAGCCAAGTGAGTTGGAGCATCATGGTCATCATCCTCATCTTCCTCATCATGACTGGTCCTCTCCCCCGGTATCTCCCTCTTCTGGGAAACACCCTTTCCCCAAACACCAACCAAGCTGACTGCGGGCAAAGCTGGGAAGAAAAGCCACAACTGTGAACGGTCACTGCTATTTCTCTCTGTGACCAACCCAGTAACTGTTGTTCCCGTGTCACAGTGATGCAGCATGGCAGAAAGTGCTGGTGCTGCTGCTGCCTCATGGCTCCCAGGAAATGCTCCTGTGGGCAAAGCAGCAGAAGCAAACCTAAAAACACAGTTAAAGTCACTTTTACTCCCTCAGCCCTGGAGTGGGGAGAGCTCTTCTGGCCTAACAGAATCTCTGGCACTGCAACAGACTGTGAATGTGACCACAAGAGCCCCTTCAGCCCAGAACGCCCTTGGATAACTCGCGCCTGCAGAGATGTCAAGATGCCTTCTGTGCATCCTGGGGTGGAGAGGCCACTGCTCCTGCATGGGGTCTTTTGAAGCAGCAAGCAGGAATGCACAGCACCAAGTATTCCCTGTTAGGCTGCTGTGCGGCACACAGAAGTCCACAGAAAGATGAGGAGTATATACTGGTGTTGGAAGGGCTATTTTCAAAACCTGCAGCCGTCCCAGGTGCAAACATGGACCTGCTATCCCATGGAGAAAGGTTATCCCTTGCCTTGCTCAGGTCAGAGCTGTGCTGCAGCATGCCTGCACCTTCTCTGAGGACTGCTCCAAGCACACCAAGTGCTCATCAGCACTGGAAACCTTTGCTCGGACTCTGCACATCATCCCCTGAAACAGCCTCTTTCAGTATGAAAAGCTGCCCCTGGCTGGCAGCCCCTTTTTAGGGATTCATCCTTCCCCAGAGGCCGCCGGCTCCACAGGGAGACCCGCGGAGCCCTTGGAGAAGAGCAGCGCTGCTCCTCCAGCACCGCCGGAGGGGGACAGGAGGTTATTGGTTTCTTCCCTGCTCTGATTGCGCTCGGCTGCCCTGCAGTCACGTCCTCCTGCTGACGGCGGGCAGCCCAGCTCTGCCAGGCAGCGACATCCCGGCTGGAAGCACCAGCGAGGGAGGACAGGAAGGCTCCCTGGTGAGGCTGCCCCTCTCCATCCCTTAGCACCAGCTGCAGATGGGTCCTTGGCCGCCTGCAGACCTCTCCTGCCCTGGGCTTCGGGCAGGTGGCACAGGCTCCGTGCGTGCCACGAGGGCACAGGGAGTCAGGGCAGGAGGCAGCCAGGGCCAGCGCACGACGGCAGCATCGAACGGGCAGAGCGGCGAGATAAAGAGCGGCGCAGGGCGGATTTAATACTGTACATAAATACACTTTACAATCTGGGGAAGGCTCCGTGCTAAGAGGAAGCCATTGGAATATTTTATCGTGATGCAGATCGAGTGAAAAGACTGTGAATAAATAAAAGGGAAGATAATTATTTGATGGAGTTCTCTTAGGATATGCCACAGCAGGGAATACTTACAGAGAATACATATTACTAGAGAGACTCAGCTATTCAAGCATCAAACTAACCTATAAATTGTCAGAGGAGAAAATTGGAGGAGAGGAATGGATGGGGGTTTGGGCACCGGTCTCATCAGTAACGCCGGGTTGCGCTTTCCACCTTCCCCGTCGCAATTCCCCCTGCCCGAGGAGTCACAGCCCTGAAAAAGGGAAGGCTGCCTCCAATAAATGTCTTTCAGGAATTACGGCCGAGCCACTACAGTACGGAGATGGTGTCGTTTATCTCCCCGCCATCTGCACGGGCTGGTCGGGCCGGGGCACAGCCGCCTGCTCCCGGGAAGCCTCGTCTCTCCTTGTTGGACTTGTGCAGGGCGAGGAGGTTCGTCAGCAGAGCCCAGAGTGGCTCCTGAACGATCCAATCTCTCCAGGCACCAGGCTCCCGTATCTAACCACATCCTCCAAGACTGGCACTCACCTCACTCCCATTTCGGAGGGAATCCCTGCACGAGAAGGGGTTCCCGGCTCTGGGACCAGGCTGGCGCATCCCCATGGGGCATTTCCCAGAGCCTTCTCCCCTGAGCTGACAGACAACTGCCGAGTCCCAAGCTCTGCCATGCTGGGATCCCTCGACCTCACTTCTCGCCCACTCCCAAGCCAAGGCTCTCCAAAAAAAGCACTTTGCCAAGCCTATGGATCCTGCGCACGCTCGCAGCACTGCTCGGAGCGATCCTCCCCATTTCGGGGAGCGCAGCAGCACTTCCCTGAGGTCAGAGTGCTTCCTAGAGGCGAGAGAGAGCCCAGCGCTGCCTGCCTCCCGCCGGCACAGCTCGCTCCAGCCCTGCTGCCCTCCCTCCCACCCGGTGCCGGACCACTGCTCCCAGCTCACAATCCCTCGGGAATTCTGTAAAGATGGCACAGACAAAACCGAAACCATGCTGTGGACGACAGCTTGTTGTACAGCTTGTTTAATATGGTACCACTCCTGTACTTTTCTTTTTCTCCACACTATTTTTGGCCTTGTTCGCTACAAAAACACACCCTCACCCTTACTTTCCCTCCGGCACAGGGCCAGCTCTCCTTCCTGGAGGCAGGTGGGACAAAACTGGATACTGGGAGAGGGCTGAGGAACTTTCTGCCAGCGTCTCCTCCTGCCCCATGCCTGGCACCAGGACCAGGTCTGTGTGGGTGCAAACAGTTTACACCCTTCCCTGACAGGGCTGATGTCATTAGCTCTGAACATCTCCTGTCTCTCTGGGATTGAAGGAAACCTCTGGTTCCTTTATGGGGATGATGTAAGTGACAGCCTGCGGTTCAAAGAGGCAGCCTCAGGTAATTAGCAGAGGTGCTCATTATTTTAAACGAGACTTGCCACTGCTTCCAAAGCCCTGAGCAGGAGCAAAGCTGGTCTCGAGTGTGGGCTACCTTTAAGGCTGGCTCAGACAACACAATCAAAGGCAGCCTGACAGTGGCAGGTCTCCCTCCCTCCGCCTGCCAGAAGGGAATTGCTCAGTCACCTGCACCCAGAACAGGACTTTGTCCCTGTTCCTGTCATTAATTTATTGCCTGCGAATAAGTGGGGCCCCAGAGACACACAGAGCCCACCTGTTCCCTCGCCCGGCTCTGACATTTGGAGCCTCGTCGGCAGGTACCGGCACTGGCAAATGGTCCCATAAACCATCCGCTGGCGCGGCGCTGCCAACGCGTGTCCGCCCCGCTCCCCTCCCTCCCGCAGCCGGGGGGGCTGAGGAGAGCACCCGGCCTGCCTGTGGGGAGGGACGCAGGCAACCAAGGCTTTTTTAAATAGATCTTATTTTTCCCTGGTAAAACAGCTTTAATGCAGTGGTGGGATGCTCAAAGGGATGAGACAAAGCACCCTGCTTTTGGTAACGGGGCAGGGCACACGCAGGGGGGATAAACAGCAGCCCCTACCCCGTGTCACCCTTTCAACAGAGGTCATTCTTACACCAGTATCACTCTATTTACCCCAAAGGCACCGTGCTGCTGTAATCGCTGCCGTTCTGGACTCCAAACAAATCGGCCCTAAATGCTTTTCTGTTTTGTTAAAAGGGGATGGGAGGAGGGCGGTTTTAAAGCCGCCATCGCCATAATGCAAGGAAATTACCATGTAGGACACAGGGGCCTGAAAGCTGCTCTTAATAGCCCACACCTTTCCGAATCCTTTGTGTCATGACAGTCCCAGAATAAGGGCGGCTGGTTGGGTCTGCAGCAGGGACCCCCCCTCCTCCCCTTAAGCCCACCACCAGTGCAGGGGTGCCAAGTGCCCTGTCCCCTCCCCAGAGCCCCGGCAGGACCAGCAGCACACAGAACCCTGCTCTGCCTCCACCCTCAGCTTTTGGCTTGGCTGCCGAAGAACAAAGGCAGTGGCGCTTGGTGTCCACAAACCTGGCTGGCTCCATTTACGGACACCTGAGCCTGTGTCAAGCACAGCCCATCTCCAAAGTGTTCCAAAAATGGGCAGTAGGGTAAAAGAGCTCCTCAATGTTCCCATGGAAATAAAAACTACAGGGTGGTCAGGAACAACACACCCATGTCAGACCTAAACCCACAGGAACCTCAACATTCGACCTCTTTATTTGTCCCTCTTAGTACAGGGAGAGCAGAGAGACTCCATGCTAATCCTAGGAAAATAAAGTTTTTTACAAATATCCTGTAAACAATCCATAGGAGAGAGAGGAAACTCTCCACCTGAGACAGCCTTTGCTCCAAGGCTCCACAAGGGCAGTGCCCAAAGCCATCCCAGCATGGAGCCCCAGCTCACACTGAGCTTCCCACAGCCACCTTCCACACCTCCCAGAGCCACAGGGAAGCACTGCTGGCACTGGAATGCCCTGGCTGAGCGACCTGCTGCTGCCACAGCTCTCCTACAGAGCTCTGCACCTTCGGGCAGAGGAGAGACAAAGGTTTGGGATGAATCACACCACGATTGCAGGCAAAGTCCCATTAATGGAACCACTCCGAGGCACTGCGGCTCCTAGTCAAGTACTGGGAGCTGGAAGCCATATTTATGGGTGAGATATATCCGCAGAGGGAGCAATAAACCGCAAAGCAAAGTATGAAGGTTTGCAGCAAACGCTGTAAAGTTTTACACTCCCGAAAACTGAGAATAAAAGATGTACCCATTTAAAGCAGAGTGGATGGAAAGGGTTTGCACAGGACTATAAAACAGCCTTATAACAGTTAATTGCTACTTTCTTGTTGCAGCCCAGAGAAATTCAAACCAGGAAAAGAATGGCTTAAATCCCCATCGAAGAGTGGGAACACAGAAAGGAGAGTGAGAAGCAGAGAGAGGAGTGCAGGGAATGGGAACCTTTTGTTTGGGATCCTCTGCACCACGTGGAGAAGAGACGCCTTTTGTTCCTGGCGCTGGGCTGCTCCTGCTCCCCTCTGTGGGCAGAGCCTCTGGGGAGTGAGACCCGGGGCAGGGGCCCAGCAACACGGCCAGTTGTTAACTACATATCATTTATAACATCCCACTGATGCCCATGCGACAGAGACTCAGCCAAACATCTGTCCCTGGGAGGAAGGGGGCAGAGGGAAGGGCACAGCACTGGGTGGATTCCTCCGACCCTGATGGGAACCTCAAAGCACAATATTTCTGACCACAGAAATACAGGGGAAAACTCAAAATGTTTTCTGCAACAACCAGCCACCTTGAACCAACCCCCACAAAAGCAGCAGCATCCAGTGGTGCCCTTAAAGGACACCTATCCTTATCACAGCACCTCCCCAGGCCAGTGTTCCGCTGCACAAGCTGGCTGCTTCCAAACCTCCTCCTGGACACCAACAGGACCTGTGCTCATGGCAGAGGCCGTGTAGAGCCTAACCCAGCAACACCTCGAGGTGCTGAAAGTACTGAAATACTCCCCCCTCAGCTCCCTCTGCCCTTTATAATCTCCCAGCTGCTGCCCAGGTGAGGGGATGAGGCCAAGGTGCTCCTCCATAGGCTGGGAGAGCTCCCCTCCTCCCTCCCCAGCCTTCTGCAGGTGCTGCTCGTTTTTTGTGTGATTTTCCCTCCCTGCAGTGGCAGACTTTGTGCGTTATCCAGGAAAGCAGAGTGATGTGCTCCTCGCTGTAAACATCCAGACGCTGTTTCCACCCATCAGAGCAGCACTTAGGTGGAGATGACAATGGAGCTCGCGCAGCCCTAATCACACACTTTGATTGAACTAAGAGTACGGGGGAAAATGGAAATCAGACGCCTGGAGCCAAGCTCTCATGGAGCTGGGAAGCTGGAGTGTCAGAGCCATTCTGGGGGCTGCCACGAGCTCGGGGGCTGGCTCTTTGGGCTGGCCTAATCGTGGCCCTCTAGTGCCTGAAGGGAGCCTAGAAAGGCTACGGAGAGACTAGAGCATTTACTATTTACAGCCTGGAGTGACAGGACAAGGGAGAAAGGCTTCACACTGACAGAGAGTAGGTTTAGATCAGGTATTAGGAAGAAATTCTTCCCTGTGAGGGTGGTGAGGCCCTGGCACAGGGTGCCCAGAGAGGCTGTGGCTGCCCTATCCCTGGAAGTGTCCAAAACCTGGTTGGACAGGGCTTGGAGCAACCTGGTCTGGTGGAAGCTGTCCCTGGCCATGGCAGGCCATTCCCAGAACATTCTATGATTCTACGATTCCCAGGACCAGGCAGTGCCAGGCTGGCAGGGAGGGCAATAAGTCTTGCCAGCTCCGAGATGCTCTGCCACTCCTGCTCAGAGGCCTCCGGGTGCTAGCAGTTTGTCCTTTTATCCCCAGATCATGCCATTCAGTGAACAAAATCAGGCTCTAAGGATTGAGACCTAAGTTCTGCACTGGCAAATGCCCTTGGGTCAGCTTGCCTGGCCAGCAGGGCTCTTGCAGGGCCCCGTGTCCCAGCGCTGCAGTAGCAGGGAGCACTGATTGTTGGCTTTGCTGTCAGAAGAAAACCTCTTTACCATGTTCATCTTTCAAGCTGATGTCCTTCTTACGCCTCACATGCTCAGCAGAGGGTTTGGCAGTGGCAGGTCTGTCTCAGTGAGGGGGTTTGCGAAGCAAACACACCTTGGATCTACAATCGCACTTATTAGTTTGACGATGATGCAGCAGCTCCTCTGCTGTCGCTTCTAACGATGGATCCTCAAAAACGCAAAGGCCAATTATATAGATTTGGAGCCGGTAATGAGCCTAAAACTGTTTGATCATTTCGGCTCCAGCTGGGCGAGTGGGAGGAGGCCGAGCTGCTGCGGGGCTCTGCTGCCTCTCGGTGGCGGTGACGGCGAAGGAGCCGCCACCCCCGCGCTGCCGGGGGCTGCACAAGTGAGTTATTACCGGGAAGGAGAGCGAGCCCAAGCCCTGCTGAGGAAGGTGTGCAGCTGGAGCGAAGCACGCGGAGCCCAGTGCACACTCACGGTGCAGCGGGGGCTGCGCGGCGCGGCAGCAGCGAGGAGCGGAGCCGGCTCCCGGCGGGACGGAAGCGCCGGCCATCTCCGCGGAGGCAGGTTCACCACCGGAATTCTGGCCCTCAGGAGTATTTGAAAGAATTTTACAGCATGAGATCCAGCCGGGAAGGGGCAAGCGCGTTTACGATGCAGAACTTGGGGACCCTGCACAAAATGTTCTCCTTAGGTGAGCACTCCCGAGGCGCTCGGGGGCGTGGGACGGCTCCATCTCCCGGGCTGCCGCACACGGAGCGAGCTGGGCGAGACACAGACGCACGCCTGCTCTGTTAAAAACACCCCTCTGCCTGCACGTAGTGTGGGGCTCTGGGGGGGACAACACTGCTGAGTCTGGGTTCAAAAACCCTTGTTGGTGTAGCCCGGGGGCTCCCAGCCCTTTATCTGGCACTAAATAAACTCCTGAGTGCTCCAACTGTGTCAGTGAGCTGGGATTTGTGCAGCACACACAGCACCCAGGCTTGGGGTAACCCCAGCAGCTCCCCCCAGCCCAGGGACAGGGACAGTGCCTGGAAGAAAGAAGGGTATAATTATATAATTACATACAAAAGCAAACAAACCCCCCAAACAAACTCCCCAAACAAATAAACCACGAAGCCTCTTCTAAAGTTGAAACCAGCAAGTGGAATTGGTTGAAATCTCAGCAATATTTCCAAGTGCCTGCACATTAAGAGTGAAAACAGGCAGCCAAAGAATGGGGTTTTCCTCCCAAAGCAAAAGTTTCTGGTTTTCCACTCTGTTCCTTTGAAGAGAAAAAAGGGCACAAAACAGTAACACAAACAGGCACAACAGAATTCTGAGAGCATCTCTGAGGCACCTGAAGCGGTTCCTGTCCTCTCACTGTCCATTTTTCAAGCCTGGGCTGGGCAAGGCTGTGCCAGGCAATGCTTGAGCCCACCAGCTCCTACCGTGGCCTCTGGCCAGAGCTGTGGCACTCGCCTGTGGAACGAGCCACGATGGCACGAGCGCCACACGCTCCCAGACAGGCCCGAGGGGACCCAGAGAGGGAAAACAGGCAGAGTGAAGTAAATGAGGCTCCTGGGAAATTAAGGCAAAGTGGAAGTCCTGGCAAAGCGAGGTAATAATTCCCTTTCTGAACGAGTGACTGTTTGGAATTTAACCAGGCGAACGCGATTAAACCAAATGGATATAAATTCTAGGTGCGGCGGCAAGTAATGAAGTGGAGAAAATGAACAGCACCCAATTAACAAGGAAATCGGATCTGCTGCAACGCGTGGGGATCTAATGAAAAATGAAGGCTCAACTGCCCCTTTCAAAATTTTTCCAGATGGAGAACACCCGTTTTACATCCGGCATTTTCTGGGATACTCAGGGGATTGCAGTGGCTGTGGAGAGCCGACCGGATGCTTTCCAAAGTCCTTGGAGAAGTGAAATCCCTGGGAAGGCTGGTGCGGGTCCGACGGGATCCAGCCATAGGAGCAGCCGGGCTTGGAGCCCCCGGAGAGAAGCGCCAGTGTTCCACCGCAGCCCCCCGGAACACAGAGCCCTCGCGGCTTCCCTGCTCCCACAGAGCCCATCTGGGGGTTTTTAACCTGCGTCCCGGTTTTTGACCGGCTGGCTCAGACCCCTGCAGTTTCCCGTCCGTTTTGGGGAGACGGAGAAAGCCGGCAGCGGCCGCCGAGCGGCAGGGCCTGGGCGCAGCCCCGTGACAGGGATGCGCTGTCGCGACAGCGGGGCCGGTGCACGTCAGGCATCAATGACTTCCTCACGGCAGACGGGGTCTGTTGCCAGTTACTGGTTAATTACAGGTCATCAGTGAATTCCCGGGGCCCGCAGGCGGGGGCTTTGCACGTCCCGTGTGCCCCGGCACGGGCGGGCCCATCCCAGTCCACGTTCCTTTTCCCATGCCTGGCTCCATTCCTATTCCCATTCCCGTTTCCCGCCCCGTCCCCATTCCCAGCCCCATTCCCGTTCCCCCGTTCCCATCCCCGCGTTCCCCCATTCCCATTCCCGTCCCCATTCCCATTCCCCTATTCCCACCCCCGCGTTCCCCC